>JASVEL010014192.1:0-138704 GCA_032618575.1 Nicotiana noctiflora | reverse complement strand
CGGTTAGAGAGGTTTGAGAGGCTACAGCCTCCGGCATTCAGTGGTGCTGAGGCGAGGACGCCTAGGTTTTTCTTGATAACTGTCAGCGTATGCTTTGTACTGCGGGTATTTTGGAGTCTAGCGGTGTTTCTTTCACTAACTTTCAATTCACAGGACCGGCATTTTAGTGGTGGGAGGATTTTGAGAGGCGTAGGCCCGCTGGGGTAGCGCCCCTCACTTGGCAGCATTTCTCCACGATATTTCTGCAGAAATATGTGCCCCGGTCTCAGAGGGAGGAGCTGCTTCGTCAGTTCAAATGGTTGAAGCAGGGAGATATGACATTGACTCAGTATGAGTTAAGGTTTACAAAGCTAGCTCGGCATGTCATGTGGATGATTCCGACAGATCGTGAGTGGATCATGAGATTTAGGGATGGTCTCAACTAGCATATTGATAACTAGAGAGAGGGCTACAACAGTTACTTTTGAGGAGGTAGTTGATGCTGCTCGTCAAATTGAGACAGACCGCCGTCGAGAGCGTGAGGAGAAGGAGGCTAAGAGGCCTCGTGGTGCAGGTAGTTACAGTGGTGCTCCGTCTAGGGGCCAGTCTCAACACAGCAGAGGTCGTTCTTTCAGATCTCCTCAGTCAGGTCGTGCAGAGTCCAGTGGAGCTTCGTCAGACCGTGGTCGTCAAGGTCACCAGGGCCATCAGGGCCAGTAGGGTCGTCAGTAGTGCCAGCCCGCACTGAGCGCCCTTCCAGCTCAGAGCTCTGCTCCTGCCCTTCAGCTCAGGTTTCATCTGCAGCGAAGGGTTCGCAGCAGTCCCTTTCTCTAGCTTCAGGCCGTTGTTTTGAATGTGGAGAGTTTGGCCATATCAGGAGGGAGTGTCCCCAGTTGCTTCGTAAGCGGTCTCATCAGAGGGATCAACCTTCGTCTTCTGTGTGATCGAGTGGTGAGGCGTGATTGATTATGTATCCGACAGGGTGATTTCCTTTATAAAAGCCAAACGAATGATTAGGAAGGGTTGTCTATCTTATTTGTCTTTCATTAGAGATGTTGAGGCTGAGATACCTATTCTTGATTCGGTTCCCGTTGTGAGGCAATTTCCGAATGTATTTCCAGCAGACCTCTCGGGCATGCCACCGGACAGGGATATCGATTTCGGTATTGACTTGGTGCTGGGCACTCAGCCCATTTCTATTCATCCCTACCGCATGTCACCAGCTGAGTTAAAAGAGTTGAAAGAACAGATTCGGGAACTCTTAGATAAGGGGTTCATTTGCCCGACTGTGTCACCTTGGGGTGCACCGGTATTATTCGTAAAGAAGGAAGATGGAACAATGAGAATGTGCATTGATTACAGACAGTTGAACAATGTGTCAGTAAAGAATAAGTACCCATTGCCTCGTATTGAGGACTTGTTTGATCAGCTTTAGGGAGCAAGTGTATTCTCTAAGATTGACCTTCGATCGGGTTATCACCAGTTGAAGATTAGGGATTCAGACATTATAAAGACAGCTTTCAGAACGAGATATGGGCACTATGAATTTCTGGTGATGTCTTTTGGGCGGACTTCCTGAACCCTTCTGACTGACAATATTGACTATGAAACTCGAGGGAAGACTAATCGTATCGAGCATGAGTCTCACTTTCAATTTGAATGTGAGTATGAAATTGTTCCATAGTCATTTTATCCATTAAATGTAGGATTTTCTTTCTATAGTTGTCACACCTCCTTTTTCGCGCTGATCCACGAGGGCGCAAGCTGGTAAAGGAGTTTTTTCCAATTAAAGGACAATCAAAATGGGCTTCATTTATTAAGAGATTCAGAGTCGCCACTTGGGAGATTTATGGTATCCCAAGTCACCGGTTGAATCCCGAATCGAGGAAAGGTTTGACTCTATTTAACAGTCTGCGTACCAGAAATCCGGATAAGAAATTCTGTTAACCCGGGAAAAGGTGTTAGGCATTCCCGAGTTCCGTGGTTCTAGCACGGTCGCTCAACTGTTATATTTGGCTTGATTCTCTAATTTTAATACAAATATGAACTAATGTGCAAACTACCACTCCAAACCGTTTTAATTGTTAGAAGAAAATTATAATGTCATGAGAATATATCTCGAATTTCGTCACATAAATGTATCCGCAATTTTTGATACATTTCGACTTCATTGGGATTTGGATTGGGGTCACATAAATGTGTACCCGAGTTTAGGGAGGTAATTTTATTAAATACGCGCCTAAACATACTAACGCATTATTATTTTTTGAGAAAAGCCGCGTAATTTGCTAAACGACATGTCCCGTAATCTAAGTAATATTTATTAAAAGAGAAAAATTCTAATTAATTACAAGTTAATAATATGTAACACACTAATTGCTAGATTAACCGCATTGATGGAAGAGAAATTACTTTTAAAACAAATTTTTGAATAACATATATATAAAAAAATCAATTTCGAAATTACCAATAAAAATAAAATAAAATTTCGAATTTTGTAAATAAAAGATAAAATTTGACGACTAAATATTCAAAAGAAATTGAACATAACTAGATTAAAACTTATATCGTTACATGAAAATATAAAAAAAAATTCCTAAAATGGCTACATTTTTATGGATTTATCTAAAAAAACAAAAGGAAACGAATTTTCTTTATTAAAATAACGTGATTAGAATTATAACTTAATAAACGTATTAAAATAGGTGCCTGACAAATTATAATTAAATTAACACAAAAAAGAAAATTATGTCATGCCTTACTAAAATCGAGTTATAGATAAAATATGGCACGTATAAGTAATTTATTAAAATAAACCAACTATCCCATGCTGAACAAAATAATTAAATTTCTAATCGAATTTTTACAATTAATTTAGCAAACTTCTATTAGTTAAAACCCCGTCTCGTGTCACATTTTTTATAAATAAGCATTATTAAAATATGAACTGACAAATAACATAAAAAGATATATATATAAATAAACTAACCATTTTTT
The DNA here is from genome assembly GCA_032618575.1 of Nicotiana noctiflora. NCBI lineage: Eukaryota > Viridiplantae > Streptophyta > Magnoliopsida > Solanales > Solanaceae > Nicotiana > Nicotiana noctiflora. The sequence continues at coordinate 135,728 of JASVEL010014192.1, read as the reverse complement.
TTAATTAAATTGAATTAATCATTTTTTTAAAACTAAAAAAAATTAATCGCTAATGGACGTCATTAACTAGATTAAACACTAGCTTACATATTGCCTAATAAAATTTGATACAAAGGAATCATATAATAAAATTAAATACATAATTATATATATATATATATATATACTACTAAGACTTAAATTGCAATTATATATATATATATATATATATATATATACTACTACTAAGACTTAAATTGCAATTATACGGAATACTTTACTAATAACAGTTAAAAGCCGCGAATGAATTAATTGAAACTTACTATTAATCTCGCTTTTAATAAATTATAAAACTAAAGTTAATTAGTAAACCGCAACCTATTTTTTATTATTAAGAAAATTTTAATCGAAATTGCGCAAACGCATATTCCAAATAGAGGTTTACAATTATATTACTCGAAACGTATATATAATCGTAATATTAATCTAAATCGGTCATAAAACAAAACTATGACTATTTATCAAATTGTTAGATCTAAATTACTGAACAAAATAATTAAATTACTACTATTAACACTACATATTATGGCTATTAACTCATACTTGACATACTAAATTTATAATAAAAGAGAAAAAACTTAACGAGGTACAACAGTCAAATAGTTATATAAAGTACATCCTTAATCTTAAACACAAAACATAAAATAAACAACTCAGAATTTGACATGAATATTATTAATACATAATCAAATTTCAGGTCCAAACTTTGACTATGCTTTGACTGATGTCCATGGGAATACCTGAACAGGAAGAGGATAGAAAAATAATCAATATGAACAATAATTCCAGCAGTGCAATAATAGCAACCAACAAATCCAGTAACAGATTTTAAAACCAGTTAAAATTTTCTAATAGCAACAAGCATCAGCACCAAAACAGGCAACTAAAATAATTCTCAACTCTCAAATTCTCACTGTCTTTTTCTTTAGTATTCAAGACCTCTCAAGTGTATATGTTATCCTTTTTTCAGTGTCTACTCTTTTTTTTTTCTATCCGTCTGTTCTCTTTTTTTTTTAAGTTTCCCCTTTGTGTCTTATAGACAAAAATCAGCACCTTTTTTCTAATTAAAAATCTAAATTTGTCCCATTCCCCCACCCTTAAAGTCCAACTAGACCTATGTTTTTTCAACTCTAAAATACCACCCTATAATTAATAATAAAATTTACCCCTACTCAATTATTAATCTCCTAACAGCAGCCCCTACTAACTATTCTTCACCCATAGCTTTCCTGTCCAAAATTCTACCATTAACATCCACTAGCCGAGCATCCAATACATTATCTACACTTAGACCAAATTTCCTCAGCATATTCCCACTTTTATCTATTCCCCAGAAACAAATTTTGGGTACAATGAACTAAACCAACAATAATGACCCAAATCAAGATAGGCAGAAATGTAGAGAATTCATGGAAACAGCATTATCAGCATTTACCCCCAAAAAAATAGGCTAAGCGCATTCACATTTTCCTTTCAAGGAATTCATGCTCATAAGAATTCGATAAAGAATAAACAAATTTCAAAGACACGCGGATTAACAAAATTAAAACCCCACTAAAACATATTCAAAGACCAAAAAATATAAATATGTTTCCTGCCAATCGCGAAGAGAGCAACAATGGAATTAACAACAAACAACACAAGACAACTCAACTACGCCTAAATTCAAACTAATTGTAATCGGCAATATTCATTCCGCTCCATATGAGGACCAAAGTTACTGGAAAAAAAAAACATGCGGATCACCAAGACACAGAAGAAGCGTAATTAAAGGATAGCCAACTGATATATGTTTGCTCTTTCGTTTTGCGGAAGCTCGATCTGACTCGGATGATGAAAAATGAAGATTCTAGAACCTCAACCTGTGTACGGACTTCATGCGCCAGATCTTGATGAGCTTCCTCTGAAGATAAAGAAGATGAAACCGTTTGATCTTCTTCGTGACCTTCGTGTAGCTTTCTCTTCAAACTCCTTCTACCAGAGCTCGACGAGCATTCGTTGTGCTTCTGGTTCTCGATGGGAAATTAGATAGAGGAGGAAAGGGAGAAAAGGATGTGACACAGATTAATCAGTGTGTGTGCGCCTTTGGTCAGTGAAGAAAAGGCGACTACAGAGATGAGAGTCGGAGATGAGGGGTCGGCGGCGGCTTGGTGTGAGGTTTCAGGGGTCATTTTTGGTGTCGGATTGTTGTTATGGCTGCTAGAGAGTGAACGAGCAGAGGCGGCAGTTCATGGTGGTCGTTTGGCGGCTAGCCGCCGCTGGGGTGGTCGTTATCTGGTGGGCTAGGATTGCTGGTGGAGGAGTGAGCCGGCTGCTTGGTGTGAGAGGGAGAGAAGAAGAAGAATGAGGTGGGTCAGGGTAATTTGGGAGGTTTTAGTGTATTGAATGATGGATTAATCTGGACCGTTGGATCACAAGAATCCAGCGGCCAAGATTAATTCGTTTTAAAAACAGAAACGGGTCGGGTGAGGGGCAATGGGCTAGGGATTGATTTGGGTTATTTTAGTGGATTGGGACGGTTTGGGCCTGGAATTTTGGGTCCAAATAAATGGCCCAGTTCCGATTTTCTTCATTCTCACTTGTTTCTTCTTTTCTTTTCTTTTTCTATGTTTTATTTTAAGAAATGAAACTGAAAAAACTTAATTTTAATTACAAAAATAAATTAAACTATCATAATTACTAATTAACTCCAAGTAGTAATTTTTCACAAATAATTAAACATTAGACTACACAATTTGACTAAAAATGCAAAAATAACCAAAATTACTTAATTAAATCCTAAATTCAAATGCATATATATATATATATATATATATATATATTGTTCACACACACACACACACACACACATACATATATTTTTTGTATTTTAACAAGTAAACATGTATGGACAAAAAATGCGAATAATAATTAAGAAAATCGAGCAAACAGGAGGATCTGAATACAATAATTTCGGATCTGAAAAATACTAACAAAATATGGACAAGAACAAAAATTTGAAATCGACTAACCGGATTGAGGCAACGATCAGTCGACCAGCTTCATTATATATATATATATATATATATATATATATATATATATAAACATAAATACATATATATACGGAAGAAGAAAAAGAACATAAGGAAAAAGAGAACGTACGCAGGGAGGCGTGACTCCCGAATTACTGCCTGGTGGTTGTTTCTGGGAAACATTCCGGCGTGTGTTATTAAGGGTGTATTCTGGGCCGGTCCCGGGCCTAAACGGGCCTCGCGGTCCCGGTCCTGGCGGTCCCGGTCCTAAACGGTCCCGGGCCTGGCGGTCCCGGTCTTCGCGGTCCCGGTCTTCGTGGGCTTGGTGGGTAAGACCGGCTCGTGACGGGCCTAAGCCCACATGGTCCCGGGCTCTGCGGTCCGGGCCTGGCGGGCTTCGTGGGCTTCGTGGGCTTTTAATAAAAAAAAAATTATTTAATAAGTATATATATGTTAACTATATATATGTTAAGTGTATGTATATATATATATATATATATATATATATATATATATATATATATATATATATATATATATATATATATATATATATGTATGTATGTTAAGTATATATATGTTTAGTATTTATATATGTTAAATTTATATATGTTAAGTATATATATATATATATTAAGTTTATATAAGTTAAGTATATAAGTTAAGTTTATCTATATATATATATATATATATATATATATATATATATATATATATGTATTAAGTACTTATATTAAGTATATATATAAGTTAAGTTATATATATAAGTTAAGTTATATATATATATATATATATATATATATATATATAATATATATATAAACTTAACTTATATATATGTATTAAGTTTATATGTTATGTATATATATAATATATATTATGTATATATATTATATGTATATGTATGAAATAGATATATATATTGTATTAAGAGATAAATCAAAAACTTGTGTAATAATTCAAAATTCAAAATTCAAAATTGCAAATTGTTGAAGACTTGAAGACTTGAATACTTCAATTCACCAACTTCACAAAATTTCACAAAATTGGAATAATAATATAAGCAATTGAGAGAGATTGAGAGAGATTAAGATAGATTGATGAATTGGTGAGTTAAAATGAAATAATGAGGGGTATTTATAGTTGAGAATTGGGAAAAAGTGTAATTATATAAAGTTTGGGGTTATATTAAAGTTTGGGGACCATTTGGCTAAATTTTGATAGCCAAAAACGGCTATTTTTGACCTCCAACGGCTAGTTTTTAAATCTGGCCGTTGGAAAAAAAAAAAAAAAAAAAAAAAAATTTTTTTTTTTTTTTTTTTACCGTTGGGACCAGTTGGGGCCCGTCAGGCCCGCGAAGACCGGCCCAAGACCGCTACCCGGTCCCGGTCTTCGCGGTCCCGGTCTCGCGGTCCTAAGGGTAAGGACCGGCCCGTCACGGGCTTTAGGACCGGTTGAAGACCGGCTCGGCAGGACCGACCCACCAGGACCGTGGGACCGCCAGGCCCGCGGTCCCGGTCCCGGTCCCGGTCCGGGACCGGCCGTTATTGGAGGGTTCGTGGTGTGCAGGTTAAAAAAGAAAAAGAAGGAGGGGTGGTGTGTAAGGGTTGTGGCGGCCAGGGTTTTGTGGAGCATATAATGGCTGGTCTCTACGGAGACCAAAGCCTTATATACACGGAGCCTTCAAGGTGATCCTGGCCGTTGGATCTCTGATGATCAACGGTCAGGGCTTGGCCTAATCAAACGATGCCGTATTGACCCATATGAAGTCACAGGTCTCCTCCGTAGCATCATCTGGATTGGACGGTTGAGATCAAGTCTCTCATATTAATTAACTATTAAAAAAATCCGTTAATACTTTCAACCGTTGGATCTGAGGAAGTGAACGGCTGAGATTCTATCAATTTAAATACCTGGACCCGATCATTTTGGGCTAAAACATTGGGCCACAAATCAGACTTAATCCTGGCCCAGTTCCGGATTTATTTTTCTATATATATATTTTTTCTTTTAATAATTAATAATACTAAAAAAATGCTACAACTAAATTATAAAATCTAGAATTATCTTAAAATACTAATTAACTCCTAATAATAATTATCACACAAAATTAAATATTAATAAAAATAAAATTACATGATTTGGACATTAAATGCTTGAAAATGCAAAAAATACATGTTTTTCATGACTTTTCATTTTCCGAAAAAATAAACTTAATTGTATACTTGAATTTATATACAAATGCAGCATATTTTTGTATATTTTATTTATTTAAACAAGCAAATAGGCATAGATAAAAATGCAAATAATACAAAAAAATAACACAAAATTCACAACAATTGCAAGAAAACTAAAAATTATTTTATTTTGGAATCTTTGGGAGCATTTCTCTGATAAGGCAAAAATCACGTGCTCACAGCTGCCCCTCTTTGCGCGTAAACACAAAGAGTTTTCGTGCAAAGATAAGTGAGCGGATACGAGCGATTTTTGCCCGTTTGAGTACTCCGTGTGACGCATTTTTTTTAAAAGACTTGACCGAACATTTGCTTCAAAAAGGTCTCCTACATATCCTGGGCTAAACAGGAATCAGGTCAATATAGTTCGGGAAGTTTTGGTAGCTGGGACTACCGTGATTGCTGTGATCTTGCTGTTACTGCTGCTGCATGCTGTTACCACTGCTTTACTGAACTCCTTATTACACCATCAAAAATAAAATAAGAAGCTAGACTAAATATTGGTACATGAACTGTAAACTCTTATCTATATCTTCAGCTTTGTTCTTGCTGCTGGTGACACGACTTCCTTGATTTAAAGCTTGTTACGCAGGGGGTTCTTGATTTCTTCTTTGGTATTATTGAATTCCGCTTTGACCTTGAAATGTATTCCTCTATTCTACAGACGGGCTCCTGATCTTCTTCAACTAAAAATGACAACCTCCATTTTACAGGCGGGCTCCCGACTTCTTTAATTTGAAAATAACACCTCTATTTTACAGGCGGGCTCCTGATTTTTCAACTTCAAAAATAACAACCTCCATTCTACAGGCGGGCTCCTAACTTCTTCAACTTAATAATAACACCTCCATTCTACAGGCGGGCTCCTGATTTCTTCAATAAAATAACACCTCTGTTCTACAGGCGGGGTCCTGACTTTTTCAATTTGAAAAATAACACCTCCATTCTACAGGCGGGCTCCTGTTTTCTTCCAATTAAAAATAACACCTCCATTCTACAAGCGGGCTCCTCATTTTTCCACTTAAACATAAAGGTGTCTAACGGGTGGGTTGGGCCGGGCCGGGCCCGATTTTTTAAAACCCGTACGGGTTCCTTACTAGGCCGGTTCCGGGCTCTCCCTTAACGGGTTTAATGGGTTGGGGTTTTTTCGGGTAAAAATTGACCCGTACGGGTTACGGGTTAAAGGGGCCGGGCCGGGCCGGGATTGACGTTTTTTTTTTGTTTGTAATTTTGTATAACTATTGTAATTTATTTAAAGAACACAAAGTAAATGATGCTTGTGCACTTATAAAGTTTCAATGTAAGACTTTAAGTTTGTATTTCAAAAATAAGTTAGATGATTTAGTTTCAATTTAAGACTTTAAGTTTGAAATTGAAATTTAAAAATTAAAGTTTCAAATTTCAATTTAAGACTTTAAGTTTGAATTTCTAAATAATAGTTTTAATTAAGACTTTAAGTTTGCTTTCAAAATTAAAGTTCCAATTTAAGAATTTAAGTTTGAAACTTTAAATTTGACATTCAAACTTAAATTGTTAAAGTTTCAATTTAACACTTTAACTTTGAATTTCAAATTTAAAGTTTCAATTTAAGTTATATTAAGAATTTGTATTACTTTAAAATATAAATTAAAGAATAGAAGGAATATGAGAAAAATTGCACTTGCTACAAATTGCAAGTGCTTCTTTTATTTCATATTTCATAACTCAAATTTGAAACTTACAAATTGAATGTTTACATCTTTTAAGACTTGAACAAATAACAATAAGTAAATTCAAATATTTTGCATTGCCTTGCTAAGTTCATCATAATCAATATGAACTGATTGGCCTTCTTCCGGAGTATTTAATTCGGATGGGTGACCACTTGTTAATATATCTCCAAGTTCCTCGTCTTCCGGGCGATCAACATCTTCATGTCCTTGATTTCTTCTTTCCGATCTAATCCAATCTCTCATACATACTAAAACTTCCAAAGCATTGCTTCCCAATGAGTGACGCGTATCTCCAAGTTGTTGTCTTGCTTGGCTAAATGCACTCTCGGATGCAACAGTTGAAATTGGCACATTCATCACGTCCCTAGCCATTGCGTAGAGAACAGGAAATTGCTTTCCATTTTCATGCCACCACCCCAACGGTGAAAAATCCTTTGTGCGAGGCTCATTTTGTTTCTGCAAGTAGAATTGAAGTTCATCAATGTTCCTGCAACTTGTTTGACTGTTAGAAAAAGTAGAAAAAATATTAAAACTTTGTTTAAGTTGGGGAGAATGTAATGACCCGGCCCGTCGTTACAGGAATTACCACCCCGCTACCTTGCATTTACATATTTTATATACCAGTATTAGAGTATATGGGGTGAGTTAGGAGTGATTTGGGTTGAAAATGAAGCAAATAGCATGTTTGAAGGAAGCTTAAATATGAGAAGTCAACCTAGAGATGACTATTGAGTTAGAGTGCTCGGAATCGGATTTTGATGATTCGACTAGTTTCGGGGGATCATTTATGACTTAGGAGAGCAATCAGAATTAAATTCGGAGGTCCGGTGTTGAATTAAGCTTGAATTGGCAAAGTTAGTATTTTGGCGAATTCCGGTTTATAGGTGAAATTTTGATTCGACGCTCGTGAACAGTAACCGCGCGGGTGAACAGTGTCGACGCGCATGAATAGTACCCCGTGAACAGTGTCGACGTGCATGAACAGTACTCCGTGAACAGTAACTCGGGTGAACAGTACGCGGGTGAACAGTAATGCGGGTGAACAGTAATTTTGTTAAAAAAAAACTGGACAGAATGGCATTTCATCCGCGAGCAAAACTATTTTTCTACCATTTTTTGTCATTCTTGAGAGCTTTTGGACGGGAATTGAAGGGATTTCGACGGGGAATCATTGGAGGTAAGTTTTATGAGTTAAATACATGATTTTATCAAAGAATCTTCCATTAATTCTCCGAATTTGGGTAAGAAATCAAGAAATTTAGGGCTTTGAGCAAAAATCTTAAAATGGGGATTTGAAGGACCATTTGTGGTCCGAATTGGGAGTTCTTGGTATGTACGGACTCGTGGAGAGACGAGGATTCCGAAAATGTGAGTTTCATAATTTTTCGAGAAGCGTACCAAAAGTCGGATTTTGACAACTTCGTGGGTTTTGGTGTAAACCGAGTTATTTCGATTGGGTTATGTCTAATTAGCCTATAGTGATGTATTCTTATTGATTTTGAGCAGATTTGGCATTCGAGGAGATTGATTTTCGAGGCAAGCGCAAGGAGAGCTAGGACTTCTACCGGTTCGAGGTGAGTGGTAGTAGTAAATAATGTACTGAGGGTTCGAAACCCCGTACTAGCACTTCACAGTGCTATATTGAGATGAGACACGCGTTCCATGACGGGCGTGGTGAAATGGTGATTGGGGGTTCGGAATTAGTCCTTCCCGACTAATAGTATACTGTGTGTTATGACTGATAATAAGTTTATAACTGTGCAATTGGGCTGATAGCCATGTTTGGGGCCTTGTGCCGATCTGTAGAGCATTAGGGAGCACCCTTATATCGTGTTGGAAATATACACTCAGCCGTGTTCTAGCTGAGCGGGCCTGAAAGGCCAAGTCTATACCGATTGAGATGAGACAGGGTCAAAGACCCACTATGAGATGTTATATTGGGCCTGAAAGGCCAAGTCTATATTGACTGAGACAGGGTCAAGGACCCACTGTGATATATTATATTGGGCCTGAGAGGCCAAGTATATATTGACCGGGATAGGGTCGAGGACCCATTATGAGGTAGTATATATATACCTACATTGGATCGGGCTGCACGCCGCAGCAGTATATATGTTGGATCGTACTGCACGCCACAGTAATATACATGTGGGACGAACTGCACGCCGCAATATTATTGCGCTTGGGCTGTAGGAGCCCCTTCGGAGTCTGAGTATGCACACATTCTCAGTGAGCGTTGTATATATTATGGGATCGGGCTGCGCGCCGCAGCAGTATAAATATATATACATATATATATTGGATCGGACTGCACGCCACAGTAATACATGTGTGGATCGGGCTGCACGCCGCATCATCATAGCGCTTGAGCCTAGGGAGCCCCTCCGAAGTCTGTATACACCCCCAGTGAGCGCCGTCGACGTTAAATGGAGCGAGCTGCGCGCCGCAGCCATATATATATTGGAGCGGGCTGCACGCCGCAGCACTATACTTATTCATATACTTATACATACTTAAATACTTATACATTGTAGACATATGTATTTATCTCCATATATTGAGATGGTGTTACATCGAAGTGGTACGAGTGAGAGTTTGGTCAGTGTTGGACCTTGTTGAGGTAGATATGGACTAGAGATCAGAGTACTCGTTGTAGTGATGACTTACCTCTGGGGGTTTGCCTTAGAACATTTTAGTGATGTTACAGGAGTTCATACTTTCAGTTATTGCTTATTATTATTATTACTCACTGAGTTGAAATATACTCACCCCACTCCCCTGCACTTTTTGTGCAAATTCACAGGTGCCCGAGAGCAGTTGAGTTGTTGTAGCTGCTTACTCATATCTACTTTTGCGGAGACTACGAGGTAGCCACTGGCGTCCCCAGAACCTGTTTTGTCCTTCTTTATCATTTTGTTGTTTCTATTCTGCTTAGTCTGGATTTTGTAGTAGATCTCAATTGTAGAGGCTCAGACTCGTGACACCACGATTTGGTTGGGACTGTATCTTGTATGTTGCTACTATTGCGTTTATCATATTGAATTGAACACTCGCTGTTTAAGTTTAACTAGATTACTTGGAATTAATAATTGGCTGATTTAAGAGATAATATGGTCGGGCTTGCCTAGCATTGTGTTGGGCGCCATCACGACCGGAGTTTGGGTCGTGACAAGTTGGTATAGTTCCATCTAGTAATTATTTCTTCTGGTATGAATCGGGGTTGAAGGTTATGTTGGACACACTTATCTTTAAATTCCCTTATTCTAGAATGTCTATTATTTCCTTGAATTACACCAACTGCTCTTCTAACAAGACTAATCTCTGTTGAAAATAAATCTATGCCACTTTTAACAATTACATTATACACATGACATGCACACCTAACATGAAAAGTTTCATTAACAGGTGGTTGCAAATGCAATTTTAATATTGAAATTGCGGCAGTGTTGTTAGAAGCATTATCAAAAGACATACATAATATTTTTTGTTTGAGATTATAAAATTCTACAACTTCACAAATAGTCCTGCTTATAAATGCAGCGGTATGACTTTGATCTTCATCATATCTAAAAGCAATAATACGTTTTTGCATAACAGTATTATCATCTATCCAATGATATGTAACAGTAATATATTCACGTCTATTAACAGCTTGACCGGTATCAGAAGTTAGAGATACTCTACAAGGAAGTTTTTCAAACAAATAACGTAAATATGTTTGATATTGTCCGTGAAGTCTGAAAATATCAGCTCTACAAGTACTCCTAGGTATACCTTTAAATAATGGATTATATATTCTTTGAATATACGTAACATAATATGACGAAGAAGCAAACAAAAAAGGTAGACAACCTAAAGCAATCATTTTCGCTAATTCCTCACGATCCTTCATTTTATCATATTTTACTAACCCTCCAGTAGTAGGGTTAATAGTTGTTTGACTATCATCACCATCTAGGCCCCATTCTATCGGGTGTGAAATTCTCATAAGCCTACTAAGCGTTCCAGTTCCCCCTAAATTTCCTCAAGTCAAATGTTTAAATGAATCTTTACAAATTTTGCGTCTAACTCTATCAGAACCTTCAATTAATTCAAAAAAATTCCAAACCTTACTTCTTTTTCTACGATCAATCGTCGGAGCCGTAGGTGGTCTACCACTAGTGCCACGACCACCACCCCTTGTACCAACTCCAACACTACCTACCCCAGCACTAGGTGCACTAGTAGGTGTAGCGGATATCTCTTCTTCAATTCCTATTTCATTATCTTCTATTCCATAATCTTCTTGTAATTGATCATAATCTATATTTTCATTAGGCGATGTTTCGGGAACAATAGATATTGGGCTATTACTACCAGATGCTGAAGAATTACCTCTACTTTTACTCCCTCCCAGTAACTTTTCTACACACTTTTTAGCAGTACTAAACATATTGTGAAATTTAAGGAATAAATAAGCACAAAATAAATATGCAATTAAAATATTAATAAGAGAAAGAGTTGGAGGGAGTGCACCGAATTGGAGCACTTGCTTATGCAATTCCGAATTTTCGATGTTACCACGAACAAACGTCAAGCCAATATTCCAACTTGAAGTTCAAAACCCGAATGATAAAATACTATAATTGAATTTCAATTATTCAACAAAAATGAGCCAAATAAATTCGAAGATGAAATGAGAAATTATTAAGACTTGAAGTTGAAGTCTTGAACTAGATAATTAGAGAATAGGTGAATGATTGAATTTGAGATTGAGATGAGAATTTTGAGTGAGAAATGAAGAAGGGGGGGGGGTATTTATAGATTTACATAAGGCTACATTTGTAAATTAAAAATATATTAAAAATTAAAAAAAATGGCCAAAAGTTAAATAGATCCGTTGGCCAACGGATTTTTGTGATTCTAGCCGTTTGGGGTGGGCCCCAAAAATCTGAATTTTAAAAAAAAAAAAACGACCGTTGAACCGGGCCGGCCGGGCCAGTTTACCCGTTAAGGGTACTGTTTTGCCGGACCGGGCCTAACCGGTTCCGGTTAACCGTTACACTATATAATCCGGAACAAACCCCTGCCCCGTTATAACCCAGCCCAGCCGGCCCCATTTCTATCGGTCCGGGCCGGTTTCGGTTTCTACCGGTCTGGGCCGGTCCGGAACCGGCACCCGGCCCGTTTAACAGGTCTACTTAAACATAACACCTCCGTTCTATAGGCGGGCTCCTGACTTCTTCAATTTGAAAATAACAACCTCCGTTTTACAGGCGGGCTCTTGATTTCTTCCACTTAAAAATAACACCTCCATTCTATAGGCGGGCTCCTGATTTCTTCAACTTAAAAATAACACCTCCATTCTACAGGCGGGCTCCTGATTTCTTCCACTTAAAAATAACAACCTCCATTCTACAGGCGGGCTCCTGATTTCTTCAACTTAAAAATAACACCTCCATTCTACAGGCGGGCTCCTGACTTCTTCAATTTGAAAATAACAACCTCCATTCTACAGACGGGCTCCTGATTTCTTCAACTTAAAAATAACACTTCCATTCTACAGGCGGGCTCCTGCTTTCTTCCAATTAAAATCTCTCTAATTGATTTCCTTGTTTTCTTCGAGAAACTTTTCGACAACGGCGAAAATTTTCTGCCCCAGTTTTGGTAATATTCCTTGTGGTATGTCATTCTTCTATCATCGACATTTCCTTTCACCTGCTTCAAATCAAAGAAAATTTGTTAGTTTAAAATGCGGTGAATGGTCGTGCAACTCCTGCCGGGGATGGCTTTTCCTTTTTCTGTTCTAAGTTGCCGAAACTTGTCGGGGATGATGTTATTTGCTGGGAATGATATTTCAGCTGGGGGATGGTTTTTCCATTTATCCCTTCCCTTTTCTGTGTTTCAAAACTTGCTGGTGAGACTCAAAATCACTTTCTTCAAAAGGTTTCATTTTCCTTTAATATTGCCGGAGATAGAAATGTCATCATCTAGGGATGCATTATCCTTTTTCCTTCTCCGCTTTGTGTTGTCCGATCATCTTGGGACTCGGTTGATAATCTGTCGGAGTTATTTGCGTATCTTGAAAATCTGCAGGGGATTCTTTTGGAACTTGGTCCATGATTTTCTCGACTGCATCTTTCAGGTCTTCTCCATTTCCTGACATTCCAGACCAATTTGGTCTGTCCTACCCTCGTTTTGCTTCGCACCAATTCGACAACTTATAGTAAGCTCTGAAATGTCTTTCTCAAAATAGACTTGGATAAAAACCTTTAAACAAAGAAAAATGAAAATATAGAAAAAGAAGGAAGCTTTCTGAACAAATGTTGAGAAAAACAAAAAGGAACATATCTGAATGGTATAACCGGTCCCAACGATCACGTCGTGCATTTCGGATTAATCAACCCAGTCTATTTGTATCAATCCATCTTCTGATGGTCTCATTTGCTGAGGATGAACAGATGCACGACTCTTTGTCAAATGCGGGTCTTTTCCGCCACTCTATCTTGTCGCCTCATAGTGCCCTTCGAGGGGTTTTCATTCGTGAGATTGTGAGATTGCACGGAGTTCCAATTTCTATCATATCAGACAGGGGTACCCAGTTCACTTCTCAGTTCTGGAGGACATTTAGCGAGAGTTTGGTTCGCAGGTAGAGCTGAGCACAACATTTCACCCACAGACGGATGGGCAGTCCGAGCATACAATTCAGATACTGGAGGACATGGTGTGTGCTTGCGTCATTGATATGTTCTTGGGCTGATTACTTGCCTCTCACGGAGTTTTCTTATAACAATAGCTATCAGTCTAGCATTTAGATGGCGCCGTATGAAGTCTTATATGGCAGGCGGTGTAGGTCTCCAGTCGGTTGTTTTGAGCCCGGTGAGGCTAGATTATTGGGGACAGAGTTAGTCCAGGATGCCTTAGACAAGGTAAAGGTGATTCAGGAGAGACTTCGCACAGCTCAGTCATGTCAAAAGAGTTATTCGGACCGGAAGGTCCGAGACGTGTCTTATTCAGTGGGTGAGAAGGTGTTGCTGAAAGTTTCACCTATGAAGGGCGTTATGAGGTTTGGAAAGGAAGGAAAGTTTAGCCCACGGTTCATTGGACCTTTTGAGGTGCTTAGGAAAGTTGGGGAGGTGGCCTATATGCTTGCTTTGCCACACAGCTTGTCGGATGTTCACCTGGTGTTCCATGTATCTATGCTTCAGAAGTACGTTGGAGATCGGTCACATGTGTTAGACTTCAACATGTTACAGCTGGATGAGGACTTGACCTATGATGTGGAGCCGGTAGCCATTTTGGGTCGACGGGTTCGTAAGTTGAGATCCAAAGACATAGCCTCAGAGAAAGTGTAGTGGAGAGGTCATCTCGTGGAGGAAGTTGCTTGGGAGACCGAACAGAAGATGCAGATCAGATATCTACACTTATTTGAGACTCCAGGTACGTTTCTCAACCCGCTCACGGACGAGCATTTGTTTAAGTTAGGGAAAATGTAATGACCCGACCCGTCGTTACGGGAGTTAGCGCCCCATTTTCTTCATTTTATGCTTCCACATGTTAATTTATATGTGTTTGGAGAGTTAGAAGTAAATCGGATGGAATCTAGTTAGAAATGAGGCAATAAATCTCTTTATGAGAAGAATAGTTTAGAAAAGTCAACTGAATGTTGACCGATGAGTTAGAAAGATCGGAATGGATTTTTGATGATTCGACTAGTTTCGGGGGATGATTTATGACTTAGGAGAGCAATCGGAATCGAATTCAGAGGTCCGGTGTAGATTTAGGCTTGAATTGGCTAAGGTTGAATTTGGCAAATTCTGAACGGTAGGTGAGATTTTGATCCATGACTCTGAATGAAATTATGACAGTTGCAGTAGCTCTGTTAGGTGATTTTGGATATGCGTGCAAAATTTTAGGTCATTCGGAGGTAGTTAGGTCGGGTTTTAGACCAAGTGTTAGTTTCGGAAGTTTTAATGAAGGAAGAAGGGCCAAAATTATACCCCTACTATCAAAAATTAGTCACGTTAGTACCCCGTTCTACTTTACGGCTAAAATTATCCCTACCGTTAATAAAGTATGCAAAATTGTCCCTACCGTTACTAAAGTAGATAAATTTGTAGCTAAATCTAACATATTTGGGGAAAAGGGCAAAAACGTACCCCTACTATTGAAATTTATCCACGTTAATACCCCATTTTACTTTCGGGCTAAAACAATACATGTCGTTAGTAAAGTATGAGAAATAGTACCCAAATCTAACGGAGCTCCTACGTGGCAACCGAATCCCTCTTAATAATGTGCCAACTAACTAATAAAGTGCCAACTAGACTATTACAACCTGTTCCACATAATAACCCGCCCTATTTGATAACCCTTCCACCTAAAAACAATCTCAGTCGAATAAACCTAGGGTTCAAGCTCAAATTTCTCATATTTGCCTCTTTCTTTCTCCTTTGCCCGACTCTATTTCTCTCATCTTCATCAATGTCGCAGAGCAATACTTCTTCTCAAAGAAGAACCAAGTGGATTGATATTCCCCATTGGTCTTTAAAATCCTCCTCATAGGTGCTCCATGCAGCCCACTATAAGTACTTCTTATATTCCCCATATCTCTATTTTTGCACCAATTTGCATGTGTGCCTTACACAATATCTATGGTGTTCCTCAAGAATAACCAAGTGGATTGAATCAATCAAACCCTTAAAATGGAAAAATAGTAAAGAAATGCATCAATAACTTAACATCTCCAGTAATGCAACAGTGGATCAAACCAATGAAATGCAGTAATGAAACTGTAATTAAATGTAATAGTAATGAAACTAATGAGATGCTACAGAACAGTAATGAAATACAACAGCTATGAACTAATGAGATGCAACAAAACAGTAATGAGATGCTACAGTTATGAACTAATGAGATGCAACAAAATAGTAATGAGATGCAATTGTGAAGAATAGAGGCAAAAGCTTACTAAATGAAACAGTAAAGTCATACCTTTTGCATATCTGAAATAAACGTAACCCCTTCTCTACTTTTTGAGGTCCAATGAATGTTGTAGCAGCCTTAAGAACCAACTCCATGCCACTTTGGTCTCTTTATCAACAACAGCCCAAGCTAAGGAATAAAAATGCCTCATGGAATCTTGGCCAACAACTACTAATATTTGACCTTTGCATTTCTCTTTCAGAAAGGTTCCATCCAAGCATTGTCCCAACCACTCTTGAACCCCATTTTCAATGCATGAAAGCAGATGTACATTCTCAGGAATCTTCTTTTAGGAATCTTCTTTTACGTATTAACGTGGATAAATTTCAATAGTAGGGGTACGTTTTTGGCCTTTTTCCCAAATCTGTTAGATTTATGTACAAATTTATCTACTTTAGTAATGGTAGGGTCAATTTTTCATACTTTATTAACGGTAGGGACAATTTTAGATGTAAAGTAGAACGGGGTACTAACGTGACTAATTTTCGATAGTAGGGATATAATTATGGACTTTTCCCTTTAATGAAACTTAGGCTTGAATCCGTGTGGATTTGGTTATTTTGATGTTATGATGGTATTTTTATGTTGCGAACAAGTTTGAATGAGGTAATGTGGCATATATGTGCGTTTGGTTGATGTCCTGGGGGTCTCGGGATGATTTCAGATGCCAAACGGGAATTTTTGAGTTGAAATAGTGCAACAGAAATTGCAGCAGCTGTACCAGTGATTTTTGTTCACTACGATCGCGAGCATGTGGCTGCGATCGTGTAGAAAGGGAATTTGGTTCACTGCGATCACGTACTGACTCCTGCGATCGTGTAAGGTAAAATGAGGGCCTGGGAAATTTGTTCATCGTGATCGCGTGCATGGTGCCGTGATTGCATAGAGGAAAAATCGGGCCTGACAGAGGGGTTTTAATAATAGATCCCCCGTGAGCAAAACCTATTTTTACACCATTTGTGAGCGATTTGGAGAGCTTTAGACTGGAAGTAAGAGGATTTTGTCGGGAAAACATTGGAGGTAAGTTTCTTGACTCAAAAAATGATTTTATGCTAGAATCAACACCAAAACTCATGAAATTGGGTAGAATTTGTGAAGAACTATGGTCTAAATTAGGAAAATGAATTTTTGGATTTCGAAAGGCCATTCGAACTCCGATTTCGATAAATTTTATATGCACGGACTCGTGATGAGAAGAGAAATCCGTTGCTATGAATTTCAGAATTTTTCGAGAAATGGGCCCGCGGCTCGGGTTTTACCAACTTTATGTATTATTGCGTTTTCCAAGTAATTTTGATTGGGTTATGTTTCTTTGACCCATATTGATGTAATTGCTGTGATTTTGACTAGATTCGACACACGAGGCGGAAAATTCGAAGGGAAAAAGTATCGCGGACGAGTCCACGGCCGGCTAAAGGTGAGTATTAGTGTATATGGTAGCCTGAGGTTTTGAAACCTCGGCTAAACACATTGTAACACTATTAGGGCGTGGCTCGCACCCCATGGAAGGTACGGGATTGGTTATGACTGAGGATTGAGACTTGGTCCATCCTGAATATGAATAATATTATTTTGGCGGTTAAAACGCATACTGTGTTAAATATATAAATGGGCTACAAGCCATGTTTGTGGCGATGTGCCAACCTGTAGTATCCTTAGGGGATAAATATTTATGTGATAGCTTGATTTGTAAAATCATTAATCTCAGTCCTGTGCTTAATCACTGTTACGAAATGCTAAGTCACCTATTCTTCGAAAATTAAATAAAATTAAATTATTTTTCAATGTTAATGTACTGGAACCTAGAAATAAACAAATTGAACTGTTGTGTGACTCATATGCATGTTGTGGACTGAAGATGGATCGGGTTGCACACCGCAGCAGATGATATGATATTGCGCTTGAGCTGAAGTAGCCCCTCCGGAGTCTATACACACCCCTAGTGAGCATCGTCGACGTTAAACGGATCAGACTACACGCCGTAGCGATCATGTGCATTGCATTGCATTTTTTTTTGTAAATTATCTGTGCTAATTGTGAATTGTTGTAGTTGTTAGTTCGTGGTAGGTATCGGACTGTAGTTTAGCTTTGCTCTGTGGTATTCTGTGGATTTCCTGCTTTAAGCTATTTTATATACTTTTTACTCACTGAGTACTTAGTATTCACCCCTACTCCCTGCACCTTTGTGTGCAGATTCAGGTACAGATGAGGGTTAGACGAGCACTCCATCCTATACCACAGTTTATTCGAGTTGCTGAGGTAGCTGCCGGCGTTCGCAAAACCTAGCTTCTCTCTTCATTTCAGTTATTACTATATGTCGCAGACTTGAGTATTTTATTCAGTATTTCTATTACTATTCAATTTTGTTTAGAGGCTCTAGACTCGTGACCCCAGATCACTTGGGAGTGTTATTTTGATATTCGCATCTTCTTAGTATTTATTCATATTATTATTATTGGAGTATTTATTGACTCATATATTCTTCTTGATTTTGTTCTTTTGGGACTGGTTCTCTATTTGGAAACAGTTGTTGGTCTGGCTTGCCTAGCTTTAGGGTTGGGCGCTATCACGACCGGGATTTGGGTCGTGACAGGCTCCTACAGCCCAAACGCTATCACAAGTAAACAAAGGCATAGATCAATAATCTGCTGCAACATGCAGCCCGATCCCATGACTGTCACTCACAATTAGTCTCTCGGCCTCACTCAGTCATCACTCTACAGTCTCACACGCACTGGCTTACAATGTCATGAAACTAGCCCGAAACAACGATATGAACAAATAATAATAACTGAGGCTGAGACATGATATGATATGCATGAGCAAGACTGAGTAAAGAATATCAATTAATGTACTAAGATGATAGCAAGAAACGACCACTCGGGTCTCAACTGTATCGGTGTGAAGCCCTAAAAGAATATCTAGCATCTTTTTACAGCCCATTTACTTAATCACATGATAGAAACATGGATATCAACAAAAAATTATATGATGCTAAGTAATGATCCAGGCCTAAATTCTCATGATGCACGCCCACATGGCCGTCATTTGGCATTGCGCCAACTCAATAATAATCATAGAGCACATAGTTCGGGGTATGGAACCCTCAGAACCAAGTTTGGAAGTGTTACTTACGTCAAACCAATAAAAAACTTTAGCGCGCGATGCATTTGCCTCTCAATTCGTCCTCCACATGATTCGACTCTAACTAAAATCAGTATATTATCAACAATATATGCTAAAGGAATGAAACTCATACGAAAATTATCCATTTAGACAAAAAATTCCAATTTGCTCAAAGTCGTATCTCGGAGTTTGATAACAATCACATCAGAATAATCCTCATTCTCCCACGAGTCTTTACATCAAAACATCAAAATCGGACCTCAAGTGGCCCCTCAAATCTCCAATTCAACTCTCCAAATTTTCTTTCATATTTTTTCCAATTTTCACCCCAAATTCCCAAATTAAATGATAAAATAAAGACATAATCCTAGGATTTAACCAAATTTGAGTGGAGAATACTTACCCAATCAATCCTATGAAAATTCCTTCCAAAATTTCCTTCTCCCGAGCTCCATAGCTCCAAAAATATAAAAATGACAGAAACACTCGAAATATAGTACTTTATAAGGCTGCCTAGGCTACTCTTACGCGAACGAGGGACAACCATCGTATCCCCGATGAAGAAAAATAACGGCTCCCAAAATTTCTCTACACGTTCGTGGCACAAGCCTCGCGAACACAATACATATTGAAGACATAACTATGTGAACGCGACACGCTATTTGCGAACAACGAAGAACACAACATCAACACATCACGAATGTGACCACCAAAGAACGAACGCGGAAAAAAAACTATGCTATGCACAAATTACCCTTCGTGAACGCCGATGCTCCACCCCCGATCGCGAACCACATTTGTGATACCAGAAAACCAGCGAACACGACAATACGAAATAAAGGAAAAACAGCCCGAAATCAATCCGAAATACACCCGCGCCCCTCGGGACCACGAACAAACATGCCAACACATCCCATAACATCATCCAAACTTAGTCGGCCCTTCAAATCACTCAAAACAATGCCAAAACACCAAATTAACCTCAGATTCAAACATAAGAACTTATAAACTTTTAAATTCTACAAATGACGTCGAAATCTATCAAAATCACCTCGAATTACCTAAAAATTTGCACATACATCCCAAATGACATAATAGACCTACTCCAATTATCAAAATTTAATTCCGTCCTCTCTATCAAGATTTCCATTGCCGACTAAAAAATGCTGATTTTCCCAATTTCACCAATTCAAGCCTAAATCTACCACAAACCTCCAAAATACATTCCGGACGCACTCCAAAGTCCAAAATCACCTAACAGAGCTAACCAAATCATCAAATTCTAAATTCGAGATCGAATAATACAAAGTCAAAACTTGGACAAATCATTCAAATTAAGAGTTTCAAACTGAGTATTGTTCTTCAAATCTATTCCGATTATCTTGAAAACCAAAACAGATGATTTATATAAGTCATAATAAATCACACGGGGCTAGTAATACTTGAGAAATGACGAGCGAAGTACAATTGCTCAAAATGACCGATCAGGTTGTTATATGAACTAGTAGCCAGCTCATGCCCTATATGTCACATGACCTAACTTTTGTTTCTTATTAGAATACTACTTTAAAGTGGACTAAGGTTTCAATTTCAAAAATATTTATGGAAACCACTTTTTCAGTATCGTATTTTTTTAAAAAATTATTGTGATTATGATTTACTTGAATCAAGGGTTCTATCGAAAATAATCTATGTACCTTCACAAGTTAAGTGTAAGGTCTGTGTGTATACACTATTCTTCCGAAAATTCAATTGTGAGATTACACTGAACTTATTATTATTATTGCGTAAGTAACCCCAACAAAAGGCAATTTTTTATCTACTTACGTTATCTTTGCGGAAATCCAATTACCAATAGCCACTTTTTGATGTTAAACTAGTAGCCAGCTCATACCCTCTATGCTATTAGACCTAATTTTTGTTTCTTATTTAGAACACTACTTTGCATGGTAATAGTATTTTAACTCCTGCTGTCTTGCATGTTTATCACGCACATAAGTTGTAGTCTCTAGCAGAATTGTTTTTTAGGATCATACTAAATACACATCAAAATGAGTTTTAAATTCTTCGAACTCCCAAATCCTTCTAAATAAGTTGAACGAGCTAGGGATATAAAAATAATCCACATTACTGATGCAGATCCAGAATATAAGGGCAACCTTGTCCCCATCCCCTTATAATGGGGGAAATTTTTAAGGGAATTTTGCTTTAATCCTCCCCCATTTTTGTCCCCAATCGAGAGGGACCAAGTCCAAATCCCCAATCACCATATCACCACGCTCGTCACATGACGCGTGTCTCATCTCAAAATAGCACCGTATAGTGCAAATATGGGGTTTCAATTTATTACTACCACTCACCTAGAACTGGCCAAAGTCCTAGCTCGACTTGCGCTTTCCTCGCAAATCGACCTCCTCGGGTGCCAAATCTGATCAAAACCAATAAGAATACATCATAGTAGGCTAATGAATTATAACCCAATCGAAAGGACTCAAAAAATACCAAAAAATACGAAGTTGTCAAAACCCGAGCTCCGGGCCCTGTCACGACACTAGTTCACGAATTGTGAACATGTCATGACGGCACCCAGTCCTCGCGACTAGGTAAGCCTAACACAATGCGAAATATACACTTTCATGAACAAAAGGTAAAATAACAGCAGAATGATGTAAAAGAAATGTAATAAGTGCCGCTCGGCACATACACTTCACCAAATATAAGTAGAAAACACACTACCAAGACCCGGAAACTCACTGGCAACACAGAGTAAGAAAAAGTACAACTGTGGCTCTATACATCAAGAGTGTCTATACAACGGAAATAAGGAAATAGCTAATATCACTAATGAGAATAGAAGAAAACTCTCTGGATCTGCGGACGTAGCAGATCATACCTCAAGTCTCCTGAAGATGCTCCTAAATCACCTGTAGTGTGACTGATCTGAATTACCTAGATCTGCACAACAAAAGTATGCAGAAGAGTAGTATGAGTATACCACAGCGGTACTCAGTAAGTGCCAAGCCTAACCTCGATGGAGTAGAGACGAGGAAGGCCAGGGCCCCACCGAGAAATAATAGAATAATGATAATAATAATATCGAACAGTTCAAATAGGAATAAGACTGAAAGAACAACGATGAAGTAAATACTGCAACCGTCTAAAATTAAGCTAACAAGGAGAAAATCAACACAACAATGTACAAATCAACAAGTCCAGGATCTCCAGGAATTGAACCCGCAGTCCCTCTCTATACTCAGCAACTCAGGATCTCCGGAAATCGAACTCGCAGTCCATATATCAGTCTCACAGGATCTCCGAGAATTGAACCCGCAGTCTTTTATCTCAGTATCACAGGATCTCCGGGAATTGAACCTGTAGTCCATATATCAGTATCTCTGGATCTCCGGGAATTAAACCCGCAGTCTGTATATCAGTATCTCTGGGTCTCCGGGAATTGAACCCGCAGCCCTCGAATCTCCGGGTATTGAACCTGCAGTCAACAAAAACAAACACAACCAATAAGGAGAAAAACTCAGAGAAATATGAAGTACATTGCTACAAATTTACACAAAATCCAGTCTCAACAAGTTCCAGGAAGTTCAATTAAGACAAGTAGGCACTTAGACAGATAATCCTATCTAATCATGCTTCTCTAATTAACATCAAATAAGTCTTACAACTGAATCAATTAAATATCAAGAATATCACGATTTGAACAGTTCAAGTAAGGTGGTTTTTTAACAATTTGCGCAAGTACACGCTCGTCACTTCGCGTACAAGGCATTTATATCAGCACATAATATTCTAGGGAAGAAGATTCCCCCACTCAAGGTTAGACAAGTCACTTACCTCAATTCTGGTACAAAACCACTAAGAAACAACTCCCTTTCCACGAGTATCGGCTTCCACGGGTGTAGAATCTGATCAAAATCAATATAAATGCATCAAAATAGGCTAAAGGGACATTACCCAATCGAAACAACTCGATATACACCAAAAACTACAAAGTTTCCAAAACCTGACTTTCGGTACACTTCTCGAAAAATTACAAAAGTTACATTTTCGGAATTCTCGTCTCAACACGAGTCCATACATATAGATTTTATCAAAATCGAACTCCATTTGCCCATTCAAATCGATAATTTACCATAACCCAGGCTTAGAACAAACATCCCCCATTAATCCTTCCATTTTTAGTGAAATAGATGAAGATTCTAAGATAAAATCGTGTATTTAGACCATAAAACTTACATCCTATGTTTTTCCCATGAAATCTCCTTCAAATATCGTTACTTAGCTCTCAAGGAACTCAAAAATGGAGGAAATACACTATAAGTTCGCGACTGAAATGTTCTGGTTTAAACCCTTCCGTCAGGCCCGTTATCTCTATGCGATTGCTGCCCTTGGCTTGCGATCGCGATGAATTTTTTTTAAGGGTCCTTATTTCCTTCTACGCAATCGAGTGGGCCCTTATGCGATCACGATGCCAGCTGAACATCACTACGCGATAGCGACCCCGCTACTACGATCGCATTGAACCCAATCCTGACCTTACACGATCGCATCCCACTCTTCGCAGTCGCGAAGAGTAAAATTTACTGAGCTCTCTAGTACTCTATGCGATCGCGTGGCTACTAATGCGATCACAAAGAGCAAATGTTTGCTGCACTTATGACAGCAGACCTGACCCCTCATTTATCAAAAAATGGTCCGTTTGGACCCCCGGATTCATCCCGAGGCCCCCCGGACCCCAAAGAAAACCACCAACCTACTCCAAAACACAATATGAACTTGTTCCAATCATAAAAACACACCCTTAAACACAGAAATCATAAAATCAAGGCAAATTGAATCCTAAGTTTCAACTAGAACTTCCGAAACCAACATCCAATCAAAAACCCGACCAAATGATGTCCGAATGACCTGAAAATTTGCAGACATATCTAAAATCACCTAACGAAGCTACTGCAACTGTCGAAATTCCATTCCGACTCCCGGATCAAAATCTCACCTATCGATCGGATTTCAAAGAGTTCCAAACTTCAGCATTTCAAGCCTAAATGAGCTACAGACCTCCAAAATATATTCTGAACGTGCTTCCAACCCCGAAATCACCTAACGGAGCTGATGGAACCATCGAATTTTTGTTCCGATGTCGTCTTAACATTGTTTCAAATACGGGATATTTTTCAACTATAAAGCTCTCATTTAGGGACTAAGTGTCCCAAAACACTCCAAATTCTAGAACCGAACATCCCGACAAACTACAATAGCATAAATGAACTTAGGGGAACAGTTAAATTGGGTATCGGGGCATAAATTTCAAAAATGACCGGTCGGGTCCATACATCTTCCCACGCTTAAAGATTCGTTCGTCCTCGAACGAGCATAGAAAACAGACCTGGAGTGGTGAAGAGATGAGGGTACTGGTTGCCCATATCCTGCTCGGCCTCCCAAGTCGCCTCCTCGACCGGCTGACCCCGCCACCGGACCTTCACTGAAGCGATGTTCTTTGACCTTAGCTTCCTGATTTTCCCGTCCAGAATGGCCACTGGCTCCTCAACATAAGACAGATCCTCGTCTAGCTGAACAGAAGTGAAATCCAACACGTGCGACGGGTCACCATGGTATCTCCGGAGCATAAAGACATGAAATACGTGATAGACTCCGGCTAGGCTGGGAGGTAAGGCCAGCTCATAAGCAACCTCCCCAACACGCCTCAAAATCTCAAAAAGGGCCAATGAATCTCATAATTAGCTTCCCCTTCTTCCCAAACCTCATGACGCCCTTCATGGGCGAGACCCGAAGTAGAACCCGCTCGCCAACCATAAAAGCCACATCGCAGACCTTCTTTTCTGCATAACTCTTCTGTCTGGACTGGGCCGCATGGAGTCTATCCTGAATTACCTTGACCTTGTCCATTGCATCCTAGACCATCTCAGTACCTAGCAATATGGCCTCGCCCGGCTCGAACCAACCCAAGGGGGACCTGCACCTCCTACCATATAGGGCCTCATACGGTGCCATCCGAATGCTGGACTGATAGCTATTGTTATAAGCAAACTCTGTCAGTGGAAAGTTCCTATGAACCTCCAAACTCAATCACGCATGCACGGAGCATATCTTCCAAAATCCGAATAGTGCGCTCGGACTGGTCATCCGTCTAGGGGTGAAACGCTGTGCTCATCTCTACCCGAGTGCCTAACTCTTGCTGTACAGCTCTCCAGAACCATGAAGTGAACTGAGTGCCTCTATATGAAATGATGGAAACTGGAATAACATGCAGCTGGACTATCTCCCTGATGTAGATCTCCGCTAGCCGCTCCGATAAGTAAGTGGTGCACACAAGTATGAAATGGGCGGACTTGGTCAGCCTATCCACAATGACCCAAAAGGAATCAAACTTCCTCACAGTCCGTGGATGTCTAGATACAAAGTCCATGGTGATGCGCTCCCATTTCCACTCTGGGATCTCAATCTGCTGCATTAACCCACCCGGACACTGGTGCTCATACTTCACCTGCTGGCAGTTGAGGCACCTAGAAACATAGTCAACTATATCCTTCTTTATCCACCTCCACCAGTAATGCTGCATCAAGTCCTAATACATCTTCGCGGCACTCGGATGGATGGAATATCGTGAGCTATAGACCTCTGCTAGAATCAGCTCTCGAAGATCATCTATATTGGGCATACAAATATGTCCCTGCATACTCATCACTCCGTCATCCTCGATGGTGACATATCGAGCATCACCACGCCGAACCTTGTCCTTAAGATCCTGCAAATAAGGGTCATCAAACTGTTGCTCTCTGATGCGATCAAATAAAGAAGATCGAGAAACCACACAGGCTAGAACTCGGTTGGGCTCCAAAAGATCCAATCTAACAAACTGCCTGGCTAAGGCCTGAACATCCATCGCCATAGGCCTCTCCGAAGCTGGTAGATATGACAAACTCCCCAAACTCTCCGCCCGGCGACTCAAGGCATCGGCAACTACATTGGCCTTGCCCGGATGATATAAAATAGTAATACCATAGCCCTTCAACAGCTTCAACCATCTCCTTTGATGCATGTTCAGGTCCTTCTGCTTAAGCAAGTGCTGCAAGCTCCGATGATTAGTGTAGATCTCATAAGGAACCCCATACAAAAATGACGCCAAATCTTTAAGGCGTGAACAATGGAAGCTAGCTTAAGATCGTGGACAGGGTAGTTATTTTCATGTACCTACAGCTGTCAGGACGCGTAGGCAATCACCCTACCATCCTGCATCAGTACTTCGCCATGTCCAACCCGTGAGGCATCATAATATACCGTATAGGATTCCAACCCGGTGGGCAACACCAAGATAGGGGCCGAAGTCAAAGATGTCTTGAGCTTTTGAAAGCTCGCCTCACACTTCTCTGCCCACTGAAAAGGGGCACCCTTTTGGGTCAATCTGGGCATAGGTGCTGCGATCGAAGAGAATCCCTCTACAAAACGACGGTAATAACCCGCCATGCCAAGGAAGCTACGAATCTCAGTAGCTGAGGAGGGTCTGAGCCAACTATGCACGGCTTCCACTTTCCTCGGATCCACTCGAATACACTCGCTCGACACCACGTGGCCTAGAAATTCCACTGAACTCAGCCAAAATTCCCATTTAGAGAACTTTGCATATAATTGTTTTTCCCTCAGAGTCTAAAGCACTACCCTCAGGTGCTGCTCGTGCTCTTCCCGACTCCGGGAATATACCAAAATATCATCAATGAGAACAATCACGAACGAGTCAAGATATGGCCTGAATACACTGTGCATCAAATGCATAAAAGCTGCTGGAGCATTAGTCAGCCCGAAAGACATAACGAGAAACTCGTAGTGATCATACCGAGTCCTGAAGGCTGTCTTCGGGATATCAGGCTCCTGAATCTTCAGCTCATGATAACCAGAGCGCAAATCAATCTTGGAGAACACCTGTGCGCCCTGTAACTGGTAAAATAAATCATCAATACGTGACAAATGATACCAGTTCTTCACTGTAACTTTGTTCAACTGGCGATAGCCAATACACAAATACATAGAACCATCCTTTTTCTCTACAAACAACACAGGATCACCCCAAGGTGAAACACTGGGTTGAATGAAACCCTTACCCAACAACTTCTGAAACTGATCCTTCAACTCCTTCAACTCAGGAGGAGCCATGCGGTACGGAGGAATAGAAATGGGCTGAGTGTCCGGCAATAAGTCAATACCAAAATCGATATCTCTGTCGGGCGGCATGCCCGAGAGATCAGCTGGAAATACATCAGCGAAATCACGCACCACTGGAAAGGAATCAATAGAAGAAGTGTAAATACTGACATCCCGCACATAAGCTAGATAAGCAGCACACCCCTTCTCAACCATACGTTGAGCTTTGAGAAAGGAAATAACACGGCCGGGGGTATGATCTAGAGTACCACTCCACTCAATACGTGGAATGCCTGGCATAGCCAAAGCATCACGGTCTTGGCGTGACAATCAAGAATAGCATAATGGGGCGAAAACTAGTCCATGCCCAGAATATTTTCGAAATCAACCATACCGAGCAATAAAAGATCAGCTCTGGTCTCA
This sequence comes from Nicotiana noctiflora, assembly GCA_032618575.1. Taxonomy (NCBI): domain Eukaryota; kingdom Viridiplantae; phylum Streptophyta; class Magnoliopsida; order Solanales; family Solanaceae; genus Nicotiana; species Nicotiana noctiflora. The sequence continues at coordinate 108,044 of JASVEL010014192.1, read as the reverse complement.
AAACCACAAATAGTGACCAAACACGACCGATACGCATGGTCCACAACCAAGGAATCTCCCATTGGAGTAGAAACATAAATGGGGGCACTAAAAGAATCCAGAGGCACACCCAGATGTGAAGCAAAATAAGAGGACACATATGAAAAAGTAGAACCATGATCGAATAGAACCGATGCCTCTTTGTGACTAACCAAGATAATACGTGTGATAATAGAATCGGAGGCAACAGCTGCAGCACGATCATGAATAGCATAAAATCTTGCCTGACCCTCTCTCGTGGGTGGCCTCTAGCACTCGGATCCCCGCCCCTAGCTGGCTGGGCAGGTGGGGTGGCAACTGGGGTTGGGATGATGGCCTGCTGACCCTGTGAACCACGCTGAGGCTGCGAAGTCTGTGGAGGCGCTGCTCTCCTACGCCTGGGGCACTCCCTAACTAGATGGCGAGTATCCCCGCACTCAAAACAAGCTCCGGGAGGACGCAGTGGCTGTGACTGATTGGCCTCACCCCCGCTGGACTGACTTCTGGAGGTACCCCGCGTAGGAGGCGTACTGGAAACTGGGGGAGCATAATAAGGCTCTTGAGGTGCTGGAAACGCTAGAGTACTACCAACTGCTAGCAATGTAGAATGAACTGGGCGACCGGAATAACCCCTGCCAAAACGATTGTCTGCTAAAGTACGGGCACCAGATAAATGACCCGACTCACGAGACCTCTTGGCCTCCCTCTCTCCTCGCTCTCTAGGGTGCATACTCTCGATCCGCTGGCAATACTCACCGCCTAATGATATAGTACATTTGTCTCCAGCTCTCTAGCCATGCTGGATCGGATTGGCGGAATAAGGCCCTTAATAAACCTCCGCACTCTCCCCCGGACTATGGCTACCAAGGACGGTGCACGCTTGGCTAACCGGGTGAAACTGATAGCATACTCCGATACTATCATAGAGCCCTGATACAACTGCTCAAACTCCGATCGCCAAGCATCCCTAAGGCTCTGGGAAACAAACTGACGCAGTGGCTGTGACTGACTGACCTCACCCCCGCTGGACTGACTTCTGGAGGTACCCCGCGTAGGAGGCGCACTGGAAACTGGGGGAGCATAATAAGGCTCTTGAGGTGCTGGAAATGCTAGAGTACTACCAACTGCTAGCAATGTAGAATGAACTGGGCGACCGGAATAACCCCTGCCAAAACGACCGTCTGCTAAAGTACGGGCACCAGATAAATGACCCGACTCACGAGACCTCTTGTCCTCCCTCTCTCCTCGCTCTCTAGGGTGCATACTCTCGATCCGCTGGCAATACTCACCGCCTGCTGATATAGTACATCTATCTCTAGCTCTCTAGCCATGCTGGATCGGATTGGCGGAATAAGGCCCTTAATAAACCTCCGCACTCTCCCCCGGACTATGGCTACCAAGGACGGTGCACGCTTGGCTAACCGGGTGAAACTGATAGCATACTCCGATACTATCATAGAGCCCTGATACAACTGCTCAAACTCCGATCGCCAAGCATCCCTAAGGCTCTAGGGAACAAACTCCCTCAAAAACATATCAGAAAACTGTGCCTAGGTCAATGAGGCAGACTCATCTAGACTATCCAACTCATACGTCCGCCACCAATCATAAGCGGCCCATGAAGTTTCAAAGCAGCAAAGGAAACCCCGCTGGTCTCCACTATACCTATAGTACGGAGGATACAACGACACTCCTCCAGAAATCCCAATGCATCATCCGAAGCCATGCCATTGAACACTGGGGGATTATATTTCTTGAACCTCTCTAATCTATGCTGCTTGTCCTCGGAGGCAGCTGGCCTACCTCTGGGCTATACTAGGGCAGCAGGAGGCATAGTAATAATCTCTGGAACCTGCCCCACGGGCACTCGCTGCTCAGGTGTAACGGCTGCGGGAGTCTGGGCCCCTTCCCCGGCTTGAGATGTATTTGCAGTGAGAGGAAGCAACCCTGCCTAAGCTAGAGTAGTATACATGCTCATAAACTGGGCCAGGGTCTCATGGAGTGCTCGAGTAGTAGCAGTTGTAGTCGGTGTACTAGGTGCCTTCGCTCCAACCTGATCTGTCGGTGGTGCCTCAGCGGCTACGCGCGTGGGTGTTGTGGCTGCACCTTAGGCACGTCTTCGGCCTCTACCGCGGCTCTGGCCTCTGGCGGGCGGCAGCAGGGGGCGCGTGTGCCTGATCCTCGCGAGTAGCACGTGTCCTCACCATCTATGAGAGAATAGAAAACATAAGTTTCGACTTGGTGCCAAAATATCACACGACAAGGAATTCAAAAGAAATGAAGAGTTTCCTAAACAGTTACATAGCCTCTCGTAGATAAATACAGACGTCTCCGTATTGATCAGCGACAGTCTAAATAACAGGTCTGTGTCCCGTGACTCCTATGAACCTAGGGCTCTGATACCAACTTGTCACGACCCTAGTTCACGAATCGTGAACATGTCATGACGGCACCCAGTCCTCGTGACTAGGTAAGCCTAACACAAGTGCGGAATATACACTTTCATGAACAAAAGGTAAAATAATAGTGGAATGATGTAAAAGAAATATAATAAGTGCCGTTCAGCATATACACTTCACCAAATATCTGAAGAAAAACACTACCAAGACCCAAAAACTCACGGGCAACACAGACTAAGAAAAAGTACAACTGTGGCTCTATACATCAAGAGTGTCTATACAACGGAAATAAGGAAATAGCTGATATCACTAATGAGAATGGAAGAAGACTCTCCGGATCTACGGACGTAGCAGATCATACCTCAAGTCTCCTGAAGATGCTCCTAAATCACCTGTAGTGCGACTGATCTGAAGTACCTGGATCTGCACAACAAAAGTGTGCAGAAGAGTAGTATGAGTACACCATGCGGTACTCAGTAAGTGCCAAGCCTAACCTTGATGGAGTAGTGACGAGGAAGGTCAGGGCCCTACCGAGAAATAATAGAATAATGATAATAACAATTCGAACAGTTCAAATAGGAATAAGACTGAAATAACAGCGATGAAGTAAATACTGCAACCGTCTACAATTAAGCTAACAAGGAGAAAATAAACACAACAATGTACAAAACAACATGTCGAGGATCTCCAGGAATTGAACCCGTAGTCCCTCTCTATACTCAGGATCTCCGGGAAACGACCCCAAAGTCCAAATATCAGTCTCACAAGATCTCCGGGAATTGGACCTGCAGTCCTTGTCTCAGAATCACAGGATTTCCGGGAATTGAAGCCGCAGTCCATATATCAGTACTTCTGGGTCTCCGGGAATCGAACCCGCAGCCCTCAGATCTCCGAATATTGAACCCATAGTCCGTATATCAGTATCTCAGGGTCTCCGGGAATTGAACCCGCAGCACTCGGATCTCTGGGAATTGAACCCGTAGTCCAAAAACACACCCAATAAGAGGAAAAATACAGAGAAATATGAAGTACATAGCTACAAATTTACACCAAATCGAGTCTCAACAAGTTCCAGAAAGTTCAATTAAGACAAGTAGGCACTTAGATAGACAATCCTATCTAATCATGATTCTCTAACTAACATCAGATAAGTCTTACAACTGAATCAATTAAATATCAAGAATATCACAATTTGAACAGTTCAAGTAAGGTAGTTTTTCAACAATCTGCGCAAGTACACGCCCGTCACCTCGCGTACAAGGCATTTAAATCAGCACATAATATCCTAGGGGAGAAGGTTCCCCCACGCAAAGTTAGACAAGTCACTTACCTCAATTCCGGTACAAAACTGCTAAGAAACAACTCCCTTACCACGAGTATCGGCCTCCACGGGTGTAGAATCTGATCAAAATCAATAGTAATGAATCAAAATAGGCTAAAGGGACATTACCCAATCGAAACAACTCGATTTACACCAAAAACCACAAAGTTGCCAAAACCCGACTTTCGGTACGCTTCTCAAAAAATTACAAAAGTTACATTTTCGGAATCCTCATCTCAACACGAGTCCATACATATAGAGTTTATCAAAATCGGACTCCATTTCTAATTCAAATCGATGATATACTGTAACCCAGCTTAGAGCAAAAGTGAAATAGATGAAGATTCTAAGATAAAATCGTGTATTTAGACCATAAAACTTACCTCCAATGTTTTCCCGATGAAATCCCCTTCAAATCTCGTTACTTAGCTCTCAAGGAACTCAAAAATGGAGGAAATACACAATAAGTTCGAGACTGAAATGTTCTGGTTTAAAGCCTTGCGTCAGGCCAATTATCTCTATGCGATAGCAGCCCTTTGCTTGCGATCGCGATGAACAAATTTTTAAGGGTCGTCATTTCCTTATATGTGATCGCTTGGACCCTTATGAGATCGCGATGCCCAGCTGAACAACACTACGCGATCGCGACCCCACTACTGCGATCGCATTGAACCCAGTCCTGACCTTACGCGATCGCATCCCACTCTTCGCAATCGTGAAGAGTAAATTTCCTAAACTCTCTAATACTCTATGCGATCGCGTGGCTACTAATGCGATCGCGAAGAGAAAATGTCTGATGCACTAATAACAGCAGACCTGACCCCTCATTTAGCCAAAAATGGTCCGTTTGGACCCCCCGGATTCATCCTGAGGTCCCCGGGACCTCAACAAAAACCACCAACCTACTCCAAAATACGATACGCACTTGTTCCAATCATAAAAAAACACCCTTAAACACGGAAATAATCAAATCAAGGCGAATTCAAGCCTAAGTTTCAACTAGAACTTACGAAACCAACATCCAATAAAAAACCTGACCAAACGATGTCCGAATGGCCTGAAAATTTTGCAGACATATCTAAAATCACCTAACGAAGCTACTGCAACTGTCGAAATTCCATTTCGACTTCCGGATCAAAATCTCACGTATCGATCAGATTTCCAAAAATTCCAAATTTCGGCATTTCAAGCTTAAATGAGCTACAAACCTCCAAAATACATTCCGAATGCGCTCCTAACCCCGAAATCACCTAACGGAGCTAATGGAACTATCGGATTTCCGTTCCGAGGTCATCTTAATACTGTTCTGAATACGGGCTATTTTTCAACTATAAAGCTCTCATTTAGGGACTAAGTGTCCCATAACACTCCAAATTCTAGAACCGAACCTCCCGGCAAACCACAATAGCATAAATAAACTTAGGGGAACAGTTAAATTGGTTATCGGGGCGTAAATTTCAAAAACGACCGTCTGGGTCGTTACAGGCCCACTTCTCAAAAATCACATTTTCAGGCTCATCGACTCACCACGAGTCCATACATATAAAGTTTATCAAAATCGGAATGCGTTTTCCCATTCAAATCATCAATTTTCTATTTCTCAAGCTTAGAGCAAAATCCTCCATTTTTACACCCCAATTCCTCCATTTTCAAAGATTAAATCAATGATTTATAAATGTATTTGGGTCCAAGAGTTCTTACCTGATGATACTCCTCAATTTCCTCCTCAAAATCGCCCAATTTTTCTCTAAGTTCAAGCCCCAATTAATTTTTCTCTACTGAAATTTCGAACCAGTCTGAAGCATTAAACCCTTCAGGGGTTTCGCTTCTGCGACTCTTGAGCCGCTTCATCGGCTTCGCTTCTGCTACTGCATGACCTCTTCTGCGACCGCATGACCGCTTCTGCGGAATTTCATTTAATTTCCAAAATGGCTCCTGCGGTTAAAAACACGCTTCCGCGACCCCGCATTTACGGAATATTTTTTGCTCCTGCGGAAATCCCCCAGCCGACCCCTTTCGCTTCTACGGGCGAGTTCCCGCTTCTGCGAACCCAGCTGAGCCTCCCCAATCTCGCACCTACGCTACCAAAGCCGTTTCTGTAGACTCGCTTCTGTGGTCCTATTCCGCAGAAGCGAAAATACCAGAAGACAGAAACACAGACTTGATGCATTGCTAAAAAATTCCCGTCTCACTTTCCGTAATCATCCTGAGGCCCCCGGGACCTCAACCAAAAATACAAACTCATTCTAACACATCATGCGAACTTGTTCCAATCATAAAATCACACCCTTAAATACAGAAATCACCAAATTACCTCAGATTCAAGCCTAATTTTCCTTAGAACTTCCGAAACCTACACCCAATCATAAACCCGACCAAATGATGTTCGAATGACCTGAAAATTTGCAGACATATCCATAATCACCTAAAGAAGCTACTGCAACTGTCGGAGTTCAATTCCGACCTCCGAATCAAAATCTCACCTATCGATCGGATTTCGCCAAAATTCCAACTTAGCCAATTCAAGCCTATTTCTACGCCGGACCTCCAAATTCAATTCTGATTGGTCTCCTAAGCCACAAATGATCCCCCGAAGCTAACCGAACCATCAAAATTTGATTTCGAGCCCTCTAACTCACATGTCAACATCCGGTTGACTTTTCCAAACTATTCTTTCATGAACGAGACTATTTGTCTCATTTCTTACCAAACTCGATCTGAATTAACTCAAATTCACCAAACACATATATTGAAATATGAACAAATATATAACGGGAAAAAATGGGGCAGTAACTCACATGACGACGGACTGGGTCGTCACAATAAGCGACTAAAATACGTAATTATAGCCTATCATCAACATCCCACAACACCATCCAAACTTAGTCGAGCCTTCAAATCACTCAAAACAACGCCAAACCACCAAATTAACCTCGGATTCAAACATAAGAACTTATAAACTTTTAAATTCTACAAACGACATCGAAATCTATTAAATCACCTCCGAATGACCTAAAATTTTGCACACACGTCCCAAATGACACAATAGATCTACTCCCATTATAGAAATTCAATTCCGACCTCTTTATCAAGATTTCCATTGCTGACTAAAAAATGCTGATTTTCCCAATTTCACCAATTCGAGTCTAAATCTACTACGGATCTCCAAAATACATTCCGAACGCGCTCCAAGTCCAAAATTACCTAACGGAGCTAACCAAATCATAATCCAAATCCGAGATCGAATACTACGAAGTCAAAACTTGGTCAAATCTTTCAAATTTAAAGTTTCAAACTGAGTATTATTCTTCTAAATCTATTCCGATTATCTTGAAAACTGAAACAAATGATTTACATAAGTCATAATAAATCACACGGGGCTAGTAATACTCAAGAAATGACGAGCAAAGTCCAATTACTCAAAACGACCGGTTGGATTGTTACATGAACTAGTAGCCAGCTCATGCTCTCTATGTCACAGGACCTAGCTTTTATTTCTCATTAGCATACTACTTTAAAGTGGACTAAGGTTTCAATTTCGAAAATATTTATTAGGGAAATCACTTTTCCAGTATCGTATTTTTTTAAAAACTATTGTGATTATATTTTGCTTGAGTCAAGGGTCTATCGGAAATAATGTCTGTACCTTCATAAGTTAAGCGTAAAGTCTGTGTGTGTACACTATTCTACCCCAAAATTCACTTGTGAGATTTAACTGAACTTATTGTTATTATTGCATAAGTAACCCCAACTAAAGGCAAGTTTTTATCTACTTATGTTACTTTTGCGAAAATCCTATTACCAATAGCCAGTTTTTGATGTTAAACTAGTAGCCAGCTCATACCCTCTATGCTATTAGACCTAATTTTTGTTTCTCATTTAGAACACTACTTTGCAAGGTAATAGTATTTTAACTCTTGCTGTCTTGCATGTTTATCACGCAACAAACTTGTTGTCTCTAGCAGAATCTTTTTCATGATCAAAATGAGTTTTAAATTCTTCGAACTCCCTAATCCTTCTAAAGAAGTTGAACGAGCTAGGGATATTAGAATAATCCACATTACTGATGTAGAGAGGCAGATCTAAAACATAGCATCTCCAAACCTTGTCCCCATCCTCTTATATTGGCGAAAATTTTTTAGGGAATTTTGCTCTAACCCTTCCTCATTTTTGTCCTCAAAATAGAGATAAATAGTGTTCACTCAAATATAAAGGTACATTATTCATCTCCCATTACTATTCATCAATTTTTTATTTTTTTTATTTTTTAAGTATATATACCTAATTGTATTTATGTGATGTCTTTATAATATTAATATTATATCTTAACTTTGCTGTATAATTTTGTTACATTAATTTTCGTGCATTTGTTATTTTTAGGCAAACTTATAAGTTAATGAACAAAAAATATATAATTATCTCAAAACCGAATAATGCAAATATAAAATATCAGATGTTGTTAAAATTAAAAGGTGCGAATATAAAATATTTTTTTTTGCAAAAATTGAAAAGTAAAAAGTAAAAATAAATTAATATTGGAAATACATGATATTAAAAATACATTAAATTAAAATACATAAAATTTGAAACTACGGTAAATAGCATAATAACTTAGTAGGGAGAATACTAGAGGTTGACGTTGAATATTTATCTTGTATTTCGAATGAATTTTATCGTTATGTAATATGTATTTAATTAATCTTATATTGCAATATACTTTTATTTGAATTATTAGTTAATCTATAATAGTTGCTTACAAATTATATTATTTAAAATTTTATGAAATAATTTTAATTATAAAAATTATAAATTAATAAAAAAAGATGAAATTTGTTTAATGAAAATTAAAAATAAAATTAAAATTAAAGATAATAATAATATAATATAGAAGAGAGTGAAGAATATAAAAAAATTTGGGGAAAAAATGGGGGAATGGTTGGAGATAGCCGAAGTTTAATGAGTGTAACTTTTAAGATTTTTAATATTGTACTGTAAATATTATGGGTTCAAATCTATTTTTTTTTAATTTTAGTAAGTTTTATAAATTTATATTTCGTCTCGAAAGTTACGGGTTTAGTTGAACCCGTAGTTGAAAGGCTACATCCGCCCATGATTATGGGAAGTATAAGCTACTGTATATTTATATGGTCTTTACCAATTATTATAACTTTAAAATAGAGGCGGAGTCAGAATTTGAAGTTTGACTCAGGGGCGGCTCAACACTAGTGGAGGCCTAAAGCCAATCTAGCATAAGAGGCCTTTACCAATTTTTTGAAAAACAGAAAATTCTTATTACTATAATCTATTTAAAATCTAATTTTCTAGTTTTTTGAGAATCAAAATTATGAATAATTATTTTAATATAAATTTCTTCTAATAATCAATTGGTAATATAGATAATCCATTCAATCTTTCTTGCGCCATGGTTGATTATAAGTAAGATTTTATTAATTTTAGTTTTAAAAAACTTCTTTCAAGTTACTAGTTTGTGGTCGAGAGCGGCCAAAGGCAATTGTTACATGAACTAGTACTATTTTTCTATAAGCAATATAAGTATTTGAAAAAGAATCAAGTCTTTTTATCTAATTCAGTATATTGACTAGAGTATTATCGGCTATTCCTTTTTTAGATTGTATCAATAATTCAACCCTTTTTTCCCTTAAGTTTTGAATAACTGGTTCATACTTTCTATTTAACATATTTATATTTTGATAAATAAAAGGATAGAATATCAAGAAAAATAAAATTTACTTTGAAAACTAATACTAAAAAGTTAGAATAGAAGAACCTGATTCATTAGTTTAACGTGAAAATAAATATTTGTTGCTTTCACAATATACTTCTCGTAGGCTTTAGCTTGATAGACAAAAAATACAGATCAATAAGGCTCTAGGAGGCACAAACAAAAAATATAATAATTGTAACGTTTGATTGAGAACTGAGAAACATAAAAAAATAAATATTACTATGAAAACCAAGAAAGAAAGTGGAAAGCTTTAAACGATATTTAACGAGAAAAAGACAATCATTTGATTCATATTATAAATTTTGCATTTATATGGTAGGGGCCTAATTTTATATGTTAGGGGCCTAATTTTAAAGAATATAGATCTTTTCATCTACAGTTTTTACCAAAATATGTAATAAGAGTAAAAATATCTAATTTTAAAAAACATTATAGGATAAAAAGTGGGGCCCCCTAAAATTGGGGGCCTAAAGGTTGGGCATCATTGGCTTTACCTAAAAACCGGCATTGATTTGACTTTGACTTCCATGTGATGATAGACTCTAAACGTTCAACCCTAAATACTTTGCACGGGGCGATCGAGAGAATGTGTTGTTACTATTTTAATTTCATAAGTTAACTTTTTGGATTGAGTTTGAATCAATATCAGTATTTTTTTTAAAAAAGAATTTTCTATGCGGTTGGAAAAGTTATTCGTACTATCACTATTAACAAAAAAAAAAAAAAAAAAAAAAGATACAAAAAATACTAAAATCACTGATCTTCGACAGATAGATTCTGAGACATAAACAGATTGGTTATTTTGCCATAGTGCTGATAAGAAAAGACACTAAAGATATAAGTTAAGCTACACCATACATGTTATATATTAATATATATCAATAAATACATGGACTCCAATATACAAAATCAGTATCCAAAAGGGATTTTTGCTGACCAAACCAAGCATGCACAAATATAGCACACAATCCACTATTAGAGTTTTGATCATTAGGGGCTGACCCAATATTATAATATCTGATTTATCTGGAACCAGTAATATTGATGTAAAATATAAATTTATGTATAAAATTAAATAGTAGATATGAACTCAAAACTTAAACTTATAATCTAAAAATCTTAAATGTTGAACCCGTATAGTTTACATTTTGGAACTACATAATCATATACAACGAAAGAATATACTCATGATTATGTTCCGATTTATGTGAAATTTTTTTGCTTTTCGATATTCAAACTATATAAATTTTGAATAACATTTTGAAATATATTTTTTCATCATCTTGACATGAGAAGAACTTATAATTTATGGTTTTTGAATATGTAATTTTTAACTTTAAAATATAAAGTTAACATATTATAATTTAGCTTTATAGACTAGCTTAGCTGATTCTCAAGTCTAGAAAACGAAAAGGTTCACATAAAATTAAAACTAGTGACATTAAATTATCTATACATAAAAGGTTTGAACCATCTCAAGTTATAAGGATCTAGTGACATTATATTTGTGACATGTGGCCCCAAATTTCCATAAATAAGATGAATTTGAACAGATTAGACACCCTATTTATGTTGCTTCACAAGCAACTTATCAATTATATATACTTTTTAAGATTGCACGTCACCTTCATATCATTTAAATAAAGGTGAAATGCTTTAATATAAATCATAGTCTCATAAATTTTAGCTTGTGTGACATGATCTACCAGGCTTAAGAAAAGAAAAAGATAGTAATCCCTCCCTTCCATTTTAGATGTCATGTTTCTATTCTACACATCATTTAAAAAATTATTAAAAAGAAGGCTTTTTGACTACAATAATCTTTTGAGAAAATGTATAAGTAGTCCTTTGACGTATACATAGATTCTTAACTACGCGCTCTACCTTTGTAAAGCTTTTATTACCCCTCCTAAACTATTTTAAAGTAGAATTATTTGCACCCCTAAAGATAACGTGATAGAGTGTGTGTAATTCACGCTCCTTGGGAGAGTGAGAAGCAAGAAAAAATGATTTTCAGATTTTTTTTTTTGCTTTTTAACATTTTTTTTACTTTTACTTTTCCTTTTCCTTTTACTTTTCCTTTTCCTTTTCTTTTTTCTTTGTCTTTTCTTTTAATTCTTTTTCAGTTTCTTCTCTAATTCCGGTGAATATTCATTCACCGATGACTTTATCTAACCATTCTTTTTATATTTATTCTGTTCTTTTTTTTTTCTCTTACTATCCTTTTCACACTCAAATTAAACTCTCAAAAAAATCTATTCATAAGCAAAGCAAAATATATACACTCAGATTTGAGGGAAAATATTCATCATCAGAAAATCTTCCAAGCCGGAAAAAATGGATTTTTAACCGGAAAAATTCTTCTCAACTTATATTTGTTTTTCTTTCTTTTGCTATTCCTACCACACATAAATTACACTTTGAAGAAATTATACATATATATATAAAGCAAAACACACTCAGATCGAAATAAAATCGATCGCTGGAAAAATTGGTGTTCTTGAAATTTTGTCGATCACCATTTTATGTCGCCGGTGACCAAAACAAAAAGAAAGAGAGTGAAATATATATAAAAAAAAGAAAAGAAAAGAGAATAATAAGAAATAGGAAAAAGAAGAAAGAAAAAAAGGGTACTAAATATACATGTGGCAGCACGTGTAGTTCACCACTTGCCAAGAGTTTGGTTGTCTTGTTTTAGGGTGGTATTTATTCCATTTACAAAAGTTTAGGGGGTAATAGAATTCCCACTAAAAAAATGTGTAGTTGTAAATCAGGGTATAGGTAAGGGATAATTATGCATTTTCCTTAATCTTATTTAATACTCTTTAATTTTTGGTTTTCTGTGCTATTTAGTCAATGTTTTTGCTTTCACGAACATTTAATACTAACGCCAAATAGAAGGGAAAAAAAGTAATTAATAATTATATCTTAATTTGCTAATACGGCAATTATTTTGGACCAAATACATCTAGCAAGCACGACAATTAATATGGACAGGAGGGAATAACTAATAATCATTTTTCTATCAACTTTTAAACTCAAACCAAACAACGAAAGGGAAATATTAGTAGGTAATTTTCTTTATAAGTGGATTTGTATACATTGTTATAGCAACATAAAAGAAACACAAATTAAGTAAAGTAAAAGTTAATAGCTAATACTGTGTATATCCTTAGGGTCAATTCAGGAGAAATGACCTAATTGATCTTCAAGAAAACAAACTTTTCCTAAGAAGAAGGCAAAAGCTATAGTGTTAAATAATTTGCTTTTTCCAAAGAGTAGAAAAACAACTTTTGCACCTTTTTTTTTTTTAAATTTACTCATATGGTACTCGAAACATATTTATTTTACTAATTCATGTTCGGGCGTACATGTAGGGTTCATTTAAGGGAAAAGTGTTTCATATCAAGTTTTCATTCTCATTGATTGACGGAAGATATCTGGTTAAGAATGAAAAAAATCTTGTACATTATACTCCCCATTATTAGTAGTAAAAAAGCAACTTTTATTGCTGCTCGAAATCACATTTTTTCCCAAACACTTGGCCAAGTTACAAGTAATTTCTTTTTAAATTAAAAAAAAACACCTTTTAGTTTCTAGACACTTGGCCAGACATCTTTAGGAAATACCACTTTTCCAAGAGGTAGAAGGGCCAAAAACTATTAGTTGTGGCGACAAAGTCCGACATGTAAAGTGAACAGAAAATAATCTACTTATAAAGCGCAGGATAATTTTAATAATGTGAGGCTTTTTAATAAAAATTGTACGAGCTTAATTCATAATAGACAATATTATATGATATTAAGAGTATTTTTGGACTGATTTAACCCCAAAGTAACTATAATTGTTTATTTTCTAGAAAAAATGTTTGCACAATGAAGAAGCAGCCAATGAGTCTACTAATATGTGCTAAAATATATGGATTTGAAGGTGTCACTGTCTGGCTTATTTAAATGACGTTATCAAGTTAGTTCATCTTAATTATGTGAATATTCTTTTGAATGCAACAAACTGATACTGATGTTTAATGCAAACTTAGTGGAATCTGACTGGTGAATCCACACATTCTTTCTATTTATTAATGTGCTTTTTCACTAATTCGAATTTATTTATTGTCTTAGAAAAGAATAATTGCGCTTTGGTAGTCCATTATGTTGATTGTTCTCAATTTGATCCTTGACATATGCCACTACTACAAGTAAGTGTTGTTTAAGCGGTAAACACTCTTTGTCTTCAATCTTGAGATTACGATTTCTCTCTTTATGTGGGAGAGCGCATGGTCCTAATTTATAGAACACCTTATATGCTCTATCTTCTATTTATTAATATTATTATTAGTATGTTCTTTGTTTGATCCTTGACATATACGGCTACAACAAGTAAGTCATGTTCAAGTGGTAAACACTTTTCACCTTTAATCTTTAGGTTACGGGTTTAATTAGAATTTCCTGGATAGATATTAAAAATATACATAACCAGGCGTAGTTAAATCTCAATTAATTTAAATATGTACTTTTGTTTAATGATGGTATTTAAAATTTTAATTACCAAAAAATATGAACATTTGCTCCCTATACTATTTTAAAGAAGTCTCAAAAGTTAAAGATTTTATAACAACAACAATATACTCAGCATTATCTCACATACTCAGTATTATCTCACACAGTAAAATTTGGGGATGGTAATTTGTATGCAGTCCTTACCCCGGTAGCAGAGCCACTCATTGGCAAGGGGAGTCAATTGACACCCCTTCATTGGGAAATTATACTGCATAGATAGGTTAAATATTTTATTTTTGTGTATTTAATTATGTGTTGACTCCCCTTAACTTTTTCATCTACTGACTTATTTATATTTTGACTCTCCTTAAGGATTATTCTGGCTCCGCCACTGGTCACCCTTACCTTGTGAGGATAGAGAGACTGTTTCAAAATGACCATCGACTCAGGAAAGTATAAGCACCACATAAATAAAAATATAGAAAAGAAGGGATAATTCCAAAATGCCAAATAAAAGCAGAATAAAAATAACAAGATAGTAAGGTGAACAACAATGAAAGAAAATAAAGGTTAGTGTGGGGATGGTAGTGTGTATGCAGACCTTACGCCCAGTGGCAGAGCCACCCATTGAAAAGGGGAGTCAATTGACACCCTTTCATCGGAAAATTATACTGCGTAGATAGGTTAAATATTTTATTTTTATGTATATATATTTTGTGTTGACTCCCCTTAACTTTTTCATCTGCTTACTTATTTATATTTTAACTCTCCTTAGGGATAATTCTGACTCCGTCGCTGCTCACCCTACCTTGTGAGGATAGAGATGCTATTTCAAATAGACCATCGGCCCAGAAAAGCATAAACACCACATAAATTAGAATATAGAAAAGAAGGGACAACGCCAAAATTTCATTAAAAGCAGAATAAAAACAACAATATAGTAAGGTGATCAACAATGAAAGAAAATAATTGTTAGTCATAAAAACCTACTACCCCCAGAAAACGAGACCGCATACCAATACTACTATTATGAACACACTAGACTACATACCATACTACCTTAATCCTCGATATCCACACTTTTCTGTCAAGGTACATATCCTAGGTCAGTTAACCTGTGCCACGTTTTGCCTAATCACCTCTCCCCACTCCTTCTTTGTTCTACCTCTACCTCTCCTAGATCCTCCAATGTCAACCTCTTACACATCTTCATCGGGGCGTCTGTGCTCCTCCTCCTCAGATAACCAAACCAGCCAATCCGCGCTTCCAGCATCTTGTTCCTTAATAGGGGCCACACATACCTTGTCGTGAATAACCTCATTCCTAATCCTATCTTACCTAGTATGACTGCATGTCTATCTCAACATCCTCATCTATGCTACCTTCGTCTTCTAGACATGAGCGATCTTGATGGCAAACACTCAGCCACATACAACATAATCGGTCTGACCATCACTCGGTAAAGCTTAGCTTTAAGTTTCGGTGGCATCTTCTTGTCACGCAAAATACCAAAAATAAGTCTCCATTTAATCCATACAGCCCCTGGCAATTTTTCCAACATATTCAAATTCAAAATAGGGAATACTATAATACTTCAATTCTTTTTCCTTTCTAGTTTTTTTTTTGGTTGAAAGAGATGATACGTTATATTAACTAGAAGAGTCACTGCAAACAAAGCTAGTGCTATTTACCGCTTGTTTGGATGGTTGTTACCCATTATATTATATCATATTGTTACTTTAAATACGATATTTATTTTAAATTTTACTTAAATTTTATTGTATTGTATCGTTAAATCGGTCGTTACATAACAATGAAATGTGCTACTTTATGTAACGACCGACTTGGTATGGTCGCGTCGTTACCCTAAAAGAGTCACTATCATTTTCCCTACCTTTTTTATAGTAACTACACCCAACATCATTTTTTAAATAATATTACAAGTTTATTCTTCATATTGCTGGTGTGTGATATCATACAACAATGACAAATGACACAATCTATCCAAATATTATTTTCATCAAATGATACAGTACAATACACTACAATACTGATAAAATATATAGGTCCACTAACTTCTATAGAGAAATAGGTTCTCTATCAGGTTTGACAGTTACACACAAACTGAACACAAGTTAAATGACAGGAGGAACTTTACGTGAAAAATTCTCATCACAACATGATTAAAAACCACGACCTATCCTTTTAGGATTTCAACTTCAGTACTGAGCAACTTTCATATTACAACCGATGCAACCTAGTAATTAAACTCTTAATACCTCACTAACTTGTAATACATCTATTACAAGTCACTTTGCAATAACTCTATTACAAAAACTTTAAAACTTGACTAACTCTAGCTAAGAGTTAAACACGCAGGTTTAAGGTTTATAAAGATGTTCCTATAAAGTGTTTATAAACAAGTTGGATAGGAATTACAATTTGAAGATCTATTACAACGCTACAACTCAACTAAGGACACACAATAACTCGATGTGGGAACTGGTCCATAGTTTCTTTGTTCTTTGCTATTGAGGCACTTAAAACTTGCTTACTGGATAGTCATGTTGAATGAGCTTGACAAATGTTCAAGTGTTTCGTTTTACCTCCCTTGAATGCATATATAGATGTGTGACCTTACTAAGAATGATGCGATCAAGTTAGGTAAGAAGTCTTTTCTAAAAAATTGACTGCAACCCTATCCTGCACAATAATGTGTGCAGGCAGCAACTTTCCTACTGCAAAGTTGACTTCGTATAGTCTCCTCGGGAGCTGGTAGGGACCTGGTCCCTCAGCTATTCCTTTCACTCGGAGGAGTTGAATCATATTCTGCGTTGAGTCCCAACCTAGAATCTTGTGAACTTGAGGTCTTATGAATGTGTAACAAGTTCCTTATATGGTTCTGGATAGTAAGTTTGTTAGATCATCAAAATCTAAAGTAAAGTACTTATAATCGAAGTACATATAACCTATCAATTTCCTATTTTTTAATGATTACAAACTCATAACTGAAAATCCTAGAAGGATACATAAAGGAACCAAATTATGAACCAGAAGATCTTTAAGCTACCCCTGAAATTATGCATTCAACCTTTGTCAGTACCTGAACTTTTGGTTATTCAGGTAAGTTCTTCTCTTCCCATTTTTTGCATCATAAAAAGGACAAAACATGTTAGCAACATAAAGAAGTCTAGAATAGTTAACTCATGCCACCTATGTGCTCTCTACATTATAATAGACATAAGTAAAAGAGCAACAACATAGATAGCAAAGGGAAACTACTTACATTAACCAGAATTGGACTATTGCAAGCGGGGGCAGAGTCATTGTTTTACACCCACATCATAGAACAAATAAAAACTAATACCAGAAATAACAAAACATCGCCAACAATAACTTAAAAAGATAGACACTGGAAACTGGACACTAAAGGGATATTCTTTAAGGGACACTGGAGGAATGGGGTTTGGAAGAGGAAGCAAGAGTTTGGAGGACAAGATCCATGCAAGCATTTGCGGACAGTTGCTCATTGAGCAATATTTATTTCAGGTCCTTCACATGTTTCCTTAATTCGACATTCTTAGGCGTGCAACCTCTGCGCTATGAGAACCATTGGAACCATGTACCTCTTGCAACCGACTAAGCTGATTCTCAAGAATTGCATTCCTATCCTTTAACTTCTAGATCTACTTTGTGTCATTATTCTGAGCATTTATTAGTTAAGAGATTATGGAAGTGCTTCCAAATCCTCCTACTTTGTCATTAAACTCACCCTCCTTTAGAGTAGTTTTTGAAAAAAATTGCTTTTTGGTGCCCACTTTGGCTTGACCCAGAGGTACTTTGAAAAACTCAAAGACCTTTGTGAGAAGGAACCCATAAGACAGTCTAGGATTCCCGTCATTGAGGTTCTCTACCTTCTATACACGCTAAATCATTCTGGTAGGCAGATTGATTGAGGAAAAGTATCCAAAGTCTCCATAAGGAATATGTCAGCTTTGGATGAAACAAATATTCTTTCACTGTAGGGAAGCAATACTTTGTTAACCATCTGAAAGAGCAACTGATAAACTGGAAGGAGTGCCTTCTTATGCACATGTTCCCCTTGCTATACTGCCTTGTCCTTGACAATGGCATTTTTGAAGTTTGGTGTGCAAGCACCCCAAACAGATGACACTCCTTCGGTAGGAACACTCAGGATTGACCCCAATAAGGCAGAGTCCATCACTATGTCCACCCCATTTACTAGCACATAGATTTGGTCACCATCTATTGTGAAGAGGCTGGTGTAGAAACTTTGCACCTCGTCCTCATACACTATAAGAGCCTCACTTGTAAACAAATCGGTCAACTATTGAACTTCACAAATATCCATTAAATTGTCTCATTCCAGCACACTCTAAAATGTCAGAGGCAAATATGCGGCCCCACAGTATTTCTGATTCCCCATCTTCCTTTTCTCAGACCTTAGAGTTTCACTCACTTTTCCTTTCTTGATGGAACCAGGTCCCTTATCATCATCATCATCATCCCTCTTTATTTTTACTGACTTCCTAATAGACTTTTCCTTCTTCATTGACTTGCTCTATCTATGTTCACCAGATTTCTCCATTTGTTCCTCATCAGACTTGTCACCATACTTCACTATCTTGTCACCAGAAAGTTTTGCCAATTTTTTACTGCAACCAGCAACATCACTCTTGGAAGAACTCTCAGCACCCTTAGAGGTGTGCTTTTCAGAAAGAGAGTGCTTCTTCCTTGAAGACTTACAGGACATGGAACTAAGTTCCTCTTTGGGTTCCTCATCCACATTCACTAAAGGAACGTCCTCTACTTGTACCACTTTTCCATCTTTGACCAACCTTATCCTTCTTCTACTCATTTTAATCTTCTTAAAGGAAAACTCTAGAGCCTCTTTTTGCTGCAACGTGGCAATGAAGTTACCACTGGTTTAGTCCTAGCCTAGATGAAACTAGCATACACCAAATCCATTGCATCTTCTTCACTTTCAAGATTTATCTCAAGCACCACCATTTTCAAAGGCTCAACATCAAAGTGGGGAGATGGAGCAGGATCAACACTGACCTGGTCAGATGACCCCTGACCTGTATTCTCCATGGATGGATTAGGTTTATTATTTGGGGCCCCAGTAGCATCATCTTGTGTCGGTTTTTTAAATGACATAATTGCCCCCTTTTCTTTCTATAATGACTCCTTCTGATGCAATGAAAAACATATTCTCTATTTCCTCCTTTTCTTCTGTTTCCATAGAGATTTCAACTGACGAAGGAGTGATACCTTAAGAGTCATCACTTTTCCAGGAGATCTCGGTCTCTTCATGACTAGTCACTCATTTATCACTCAAGTGCGTTGACATGGATATAGTAAAATGTTCCTGAATGGGGTTCCCTTGTTCACTCTGTTAACTAGTTTGACTGGTGAGACTAGAGGTGGACAGACATCTTCAGACTTTCTTAGAGAAGGAGTAGGCATAGAAAGTGTAAGGAAGGGAGTGAAGTGTGGATGAGACTCTTATTTTGGGTTTGGACAAAGGTTCACCACTAAACTTCTCACCAGTGAGGATTCAGTCAGAGTGTTGTCAGGCATACTAAGGGTTTCTTGATTTTCAAACATGATGAGATTATTCTCTAGGGACTATGGATTTGAGAGGAGAGAAAAACAAAAAGGGAATTTTGAGTTTGAAAGAGAAAGGGTTGTGATGTTTATTTAATTATGATAAGGGACCCGTTCTAAAATGGTGGCACCCTTTAAAGAGGCTGTCACACTGATGATGATGTTGTATTGTTTTTTGTTCATTTTAAATCGTGTATGAAAGAACAAAGAAACCACTAACTTGTGTTAGAGAACTAGGTTCCCCGATAGGTCTGGCAAGTGAGTTTTATCCCCTTATTCATCATGCACTGTAGAATCTTCTTATGTAGTCATCATGTGTGTCTACCTGTAATAGTATACATGTGAAGTAGAATTGGCCAGAAAAACATAGGTAGCTTTTACCCGACTATGACTTTCATAACCAACAATGAGGAACCGGGTTCTTAGTCGTGTTTCATCATCCCCCAGTGCAAGGTGATCTTTCTTAGAATGCTTTCTTCCCAAGGCTTTTAGTGAAGATGTCTGCAACTTTATCTTCAGCAATCACTGTATTTGGCCCTCTAGAGTTGGACTCAAGTTGTTCCAATATATTGCTTGGTCGATAGCACTATGTTTCTTGGTCCATAGCACTTGACCACAATAGGATGTTGATTGTACATATTCTGCCTCAGCTGTTGAGAATGCCATTGAATTCTGCTTTGTTGAGCCTCATGAGACAAGATAGGAACTTAGATACTGTCCCAATTTAGGCAAGCTTTTTCTATCCATTTACTTGGAGGATAGTTGAGAACCAGGTTTTGTGTTCTACTAGGATACCTAAAGATACTTACACCATCCTTCAGATGAGAATAACTTGGATTTGATTGAGACCCTGCACAAAGCTCAACTCTGACCCCGATGTCTAGTCTACTTGCAGTGAGACACAGGAGTGATTCAGTGATGTCTCTATGCAAGAGCCATCTTTCCAATAACTTGTTTTTTAGCTTCTTTTGTTGTAGACGCTGGATCTGGTTCCTTATTAGAATCAATAAGAGTTCTCTACCTTGATCAGTATTTCTATTTTCTTTTGAGACTAGTATGTTATGAGGATTCCTCCATCTCTTCTACCATATGATTTTGAAGGTTGACCTTTCCCGTTGCTGAGAATACGAAAATTATACCTAGATATCCTCACTTGAGTCCGCAGCTTTGGTCAAGATGTTTGCTCCATTCATCAATTAATATTGACCATGCCAAAATTTTCAAGAGTCCTTTTCTTCTCTTCAGTAACTCTCCCTCAGGTGGTGTTCTTTGAGCTAAGTGGTTGAGTAGTTCTTCTTTCAAAATAGCATCCATCCACTTATGGCATTGTCCAAACATGTTCTATGATTTAGTCTGATGCAAGCCACGTTTGTTTCTATTGGTACCTGGATATTCTTGACAAAAACCACAGTTTCTTCGAAGATCTTATCCTTGGCTCTGAAGTGTTGTC
Organism: Nicotiana noctiflora; assembly: GCA_032618575.1. Lineage (NCBI taxonomy): Eukaryota > Viridiplantae > Streptophyta > Magnoliopsida > Solanales > Solanaceae > Nicotiana > Nicotiana noctiflora. The sequence continues at coordinate 86,980 of JASVEL010014192.1, read as the reverse complement.
TGCCCCCTTTTTGCTCGAATAAATATCTGACATTCTTTTCTTTTGCACAAGCAGTGCACACTTCATGATACTTGTTACTCAAATTGATCAGACCACGAACCGGGTTTTTCAGATCAAGTTTATTTAGAGATAGACGATGTGCATGCTCTAGAATTTTGTCCCATGGTTAAGTATTATTTCAAACAGCTTCCAACCAACTTATGTCTCCACTCTACTAAGGCTCAATCATAGCAACATGCGTATACTTGTGCCTTTTGGCTACAACAACACCTCACCAGTCACAGGATTTAAGATTGTGAATATCCTAGACAATCATTCCACCTTATTTCCTTTGATACAAAGTTTCCAACTCCTAGAGCATAACCTTTTTTAACCATTTTCAAAAAGGGTACACTCTCTCCTTGCAGGGGTTTTTAGTTAAGGAAGATTTATTATATTTCCAGTCCTGTCCTTTGAGCAGACATTATTCATGTGTCATTATTGGATGCTTTCCTTCACTGCTCCCTTCACACGGAAATCAGGGATTAGATTTAGGAACCCAAACAAGTTTGGGTCCCTTGTTAAGAGAAAAAGGATGAATGAATGCTCTCTTAGTCTAAGCAGGCAAAATGTGTTTCCTATTTGACGGACAAGGTCCTCTTGGAGTAGTTGCTCTCTCAGCAAAGACTTTATTTCTTTGATGAGACCAAACCCTGGCCATGTAATTTTCCTTCAAGTGCCCATTGTTGCCACAGTGGGTACATAGCCAATTGTTGGGTACAGTAACATACTTGCTATGAGGTTTGTAGAAAATCTTTTTCCTTTGAAACCAAATCCCCTACCTGTTTCCCCTAGAGTTGGTGTACATGGTAGTGATAGCATTCGACGACCAGGTCTACTTAAGAGATTTCTCAAGATCACTGTTTACTTTACCTAGTTCTTCCTGAAGCAGTTTATTTTTTCTCAAGTTCAGCACACAGGCTAGTCTTTACCAAGTTTACCTCATTTTCAAGCTTAATGTGTGCTTCATTTGAAACTTCCTTCCCTTTTCAGAGTTTCCAAACCTATTTATAGTTTTAGAATAATCAATTGTTTCTTTCAAGTCTACTACCACCATTACTAGGTCATCTCTTTCTTGCTCAATGATAGCAACTCTCTCAGTGAAGGTTTCCTTTTCTTTACTTGTACACTCAATAGTTTCTTTTAAGTCCACCATAACCACCATGATATCATCTTGTTCATGTTCTATACTAGTAATTTTCTCTTCTAAGGCATTCTTTTCTCTTTTCAGGTTCTCTATTATTTCTTTCATATCAACTACAACAGCTACTAAGTCATGTCTGTTTTGTCAAGTTTCCCTAGTTTGATAGTTAAAGCATCTTTATCATTGATAAAACTATGGTAAGCATCAATTAGTATCTTCGCTAATGACATGAAATTTTTAGGAGAGTAAGATTTTAGATTTCCCTGGACATCTAGAAATTTTACCTCATCGTCGTCGATATCTTCATCATCATCAAATCAAGCCATCAGAGCAAAGATTGAATAATACTCAGTTATTTCACATTCTAGTGCCATCATTGAACTACGACCATGCTCGTCTTCTTCTTCAGATTCGCTAGATGAGTCTCCCTATGCAGCGAGATCTTGCTTTACAATGTTGTCAACATCATTCTTCCTCTTGAAGCATTTGTAAGGAACCTGGTTCCTCTTTGCTACTTTGTCAAAGTTGTTATTATACTGATCTTGCTTTAGGATGGGGAAATCCTTGATGAGGTATCCTGATTTTCTACATTTAAAAAAAGGTCATAATTTTTGGGCTTGCTAGAGCTACCCCTTTTTGGAATGCCTATATTCCTGCGAACTATCTTTTGGAACCTTTTTGTCAAGTAAGCCATGTCCCCGTCTTCACCACTTGAGTCATTGTTGTACTTCATGAGGACCAGGTTCTTCTACCTCTGGGGATCTGCTCTTTCATTATCCTCCTTCTCCTTCTCCTCCTCCTCCTCCTCATTCTTCTTCTTCTTCTTCTTCTTCTTCTTCTTCTTCTTCTTCTTCTTCTTCTTCTTCTTCTTCTTCTTCTTCTTCTTCGTCTTCTTCTTATTATTCTTCTTCTTCTTCTTTTCATAGGTTTTGAAATTTCCAACGAGTTCATCCATGATCTGTTCTTTCATTATCCTCCTCATCCTCCTCCTCCTTCTCCTTCTTCTTCTTCTTCTTCTTCTTCTTCTTCTTGTTGTTCTTCTTCTTCTTCTTCTTCTTCTTCTTCTTCTCCTTCTCCTCCTCCTCATAGGTTTTTAAATTCCCAACAAGTTCATCCATGGTCGGTGTCTCCAAGATTTTAGCCTCTGTAACGGCGTTAACTTTGCTTTCCCAAGAACTAGGCAGTACACTAATGATTTTTATAACAAGATTGTTTCTTGGAATTCTTTCACCAAGAGAGTGAAGCTCATTGATGATAAAGGTGAATCGAGTATCCATACCTTGGATGGATGGATTCATCATCTTTTATTCTGAAGAGCTTATATTCTATTGTTAGCATATCAATCTTGGATTGCTTCACCTGAGTTGTTCCCTCGCGAGCTATCTAAAGAGCTTCCTAAATCTCTTTTGTTGATTGACAAGCTGATTTCCTGTTATATTCATCAGGGCCAATACCACATGCAAGAAATTTTCTTTGCGTGAAAATTCTTTTCTATTGCCTGTTGTGTCAGCGTTATTGAATTCTTTACTCGTCTTGGGAATGGCTATAGTTGCATCACGAAGGTTCTTTGTAGGGACAAAAGGTATGTCACATAGTACATACCATAACTCAGAGTCTTCAGCCATGATAAAGTCATGAATCCTAGTTTTCCACCACCTATTGTATTGACCATTGAAGCTAGTAGGTGTGTGTGTGGGCTGGTCATCTTTGAAGTTTGGAGGGGCAGCCATGATGATGCTTTCTAGGTGTTAAACTGATAGAAAGAACCCGCTATGGTACCAATTGATAAAATATATGGGTCCACTAACTTCTATAGAAATCCAGGTTCTTTACAGGTTTGATAGTAACGCACACATAGAACAGAAGCTGGATGACAGGAGAAATTTTAAGTGGAAAATTCCTAGCTCAATAAGAGTAAAAACAGCGGCCTACCCTTGTAGGATTTTAACTTCACTACTGATCAACTTTCATATAACAAACTATGCAACCTATGAATTAAACTCTTAATCCCTCACTAACTTGTAATACACCTATTACAAACCACTTTATAATAACTCTATTACAAAGACTTTAAACTCGACTAACTCTAGCCAAGACTTAAACACGCAAGTTTAAGGTTTACAAAGATGTTCCTATAAAGTGCTTACGAATAATTTGGATAGGAAATACAATTTGAAGAGCTATTACAAAGTTACAACTCAACTAAGGACACACAATAACTTGATGTGGGAACTAGTCCACAGTTGCTTTGTTCTTTGTTCTTGCGGAAATTGAAATTTGCTGACTGGATAGTCACGTTGAATGAGCTTGTCAAATGTTCAAGTGTTTTGTTTTACCTCCCTTGAATGAATATGTACATGTGTGACTCACTAAGAATGATGCAATCAAGGTAGGTAAGAAGTCTTTTCTAGAAAGTTGACCGCAACACTGTTCTGCACAGTAGCATATGCAGGGAGCAACTTTCCAGCTACAGAGTTAGACTTTGTGTTGTCTGCTCGGGAGCTGGTAGGGGCCTAATTCCTCAGTTGTTCCTTCCACTCTGACGAGTTGAATCATATTCCACGTTGAGTCCCAACCTGGAATCTTGTGAACTTTAGGTCTTGTGAATGTGTAACATGCTCCTTATCTGGTTCTCAATAGTAAGTTTGTTAGATTATCAAAACATATAGAAAAGTACTTATAATCGAAGTACATGTAACCTATCAACTATGATACGATACATTATGAAACGATGCATAACAACCATCCAAACATGTCATGACCCGGATTTTCTACCCTCGGGAGTCGTGATGACGCCTACTAATGGAAGCTAAGCAAGCCAATTATCAAATATTAACAACAATAAAGCATTTAACAATAAAGCAAAAGTATCAAATATAATTTACTGAAAAATAAAATGCAGAAGTTTAACAAATCCTCTACCCAAGACAGGTGTCACAATACTCACGGACGTCTAGAGAATGCTAAACACAAGGTTCGAATGAAGCCATAGAACTGTCTCCTAAAGGTACAATAATAACAAATTTGATAACATAGAAAGGACTTCGGACTTGCGGACGTTAGCAAGGCTACCTCGAATGTCCCTAGGCTGGAAGCTCGCTCCCAAAATCGTATTGCTACTCAAATGTTGCTCCAACACCTGGATCTGTGCAAAAAGATGCACAGAGTGTAGCATCAGCACAACCGACCCCATGTGCTGGTAAGTTCTAGGCCTAACCCCGGCGAAGGAGATAATCAAGGTACGTAAATAGCCCAACAAGGGAATACTCACATCTCTTTCTATTTCTTTTAGTTCTTACTCAATGGTTACTTTGTCATTCGAGCCAATGCTCCAAAGAGTTTACAAATCATAAATTCTTTCTCATACTCTTCACATTATATAGAGTTCACCAATTTAACAAGGAGGAGTCACAACAAAACCAGAATAAGAACAATAAGGACTCACGGTCATGCTAGACACCGGTGTATAGATACTCGTCACCATGCCTATACACCATACTCAACATTTAGAAATTAGCAAATAATATTCTAATCCTATTCCTTCAAGCCAAAGTTAGATCAAACGCTTACCTCGAATGCTCCAACTCAACTCAAGCCTCTAGTATAGCTTTACCCCTCGAATTCGGCTCCAACTCAGTCAAATCAATGAAATAATAACCTTAAAATATTAATAATATCTAAAACAAACTAAACCTAATGCCTAAATATGAATTTCCAAGCTTTGTTAAAATTTCAAATTCGACCCCAAAATGTGGTCTAAATTAAAGAAAATTGAAAAACTCTAGTTCTACTCATTTCCCCTAATTTACACCTTAAACTACATGATTTGGACCTAGGAATTGAATAAATGATGATATAAAATGAAGAAAACGAGTTAGATAATACTTACCCAAGAAGCTTTGGTGAAGAAGAGCTCTAAAGATCGCCTATGGGCTGTGGTGAAGACGAGTTCATGCGTTTTGGGTGAAAAATCCCGTCAATATTCTGTTTTGGGTATTTAAAATCACTGGGCAGAAATTGCTATCTGCGATCGCTCAAAGGGCATTGCAATCGCATAGAGTAAGGGTTATTGGTCACCGCAATCGCGAGACATGGAATGCGATCGCATGGAGGGTCAAAGTGGGGCTGGACCTTTTGTGAACTGCGATCGCAAGAGGGTGTGTGCGATCATATAGAATGGGTTTGCAAAGCTATACGATCGCATAGCCTATAATGCGATCGCATAGAACAAAACTAGGCTATTCCAAATTAACTCTACGCGATCGCATACATGCCTATGCGATCACATAGAAGAAAAAGACTGGGCACTAACTGCAGAAATTTTGCAACATTTTAAGTTCTAAAACACCCCGACACACCACCGAAACACTCCCGAGCCCTCGAGGCTCCTAACCAAATACACACACCAACTCAACAACCTCATACGAACTTAACCAAGTGATCAAATCCTCATAACAACATCAAAATCAATGAATCAAACCTCAAAATTCTCATTTTTCATTCTAACTTCATAAACATCAAATTGTAGATATTTAGCTCCGAAACACGTCAAATGACATCCGATTTCGACCAAATTTCACAGAAAGCGCTTAACACATATTTAAGACCTGTACCGGGCGTCGGAACCAAAACACGTGCCCGATACCATAGTCTTTTAAACAATTTTTATTTCTATTTTTCTTAAAAATTCTAGAAAAATAATTGAATAGAAAAAATCTTTTACTCGGGTTCTGGACCTCGGATTTCGACTCAGGGCACATGCCCGCGTCCCATAATTATCTACGGACCCTTCGGGACTATCAAATCACAGATCCGTTTAACAAAAATATTGACCGAAGTCAACTTTAATTATATTAATATCAAAATGCTTCAAATTTTTCACAGATTTCACGTATTTCAACATAACATTTTTTCGGCTACACGTCCATATTATGCACACAAATTGAGGCAACTATAAGTGAGATTTTAAAAACCTCGGGAGCGCAGAATAAGAGTGAAATCCGATGATAACCCTTTGGATCGTCACAAAACAAGCTGTAAAAGCATTTAAGTACGAGTATCAACTGAGATATGTCTTGGAAAGCTTGTTCCAGCTATCCATTTCCATATGTGGAAGGGCACATAACGATGGAAGAGACAGATACACAAAAATATGGACGCACACTAATGGGAGAGGGGTCACTAGTACCCGAAAAATAGTCAAAAACTATGTACATACGTGCAAATATTTTAAAAAAATAGTCAGATATTAATATAGGCTCCCATATCAATCTTTATGAATAGCGATAGATTTATATTGAATATTATAGTGCCTCTGCAACAGTCAGAAATAATATATCAAAGTGCTCTAAATACTTAAATGTAACTTGGGGTATCATGAGGAGCAAATGATAATTTATCAATAACTCAGGACCAAAAACTTAGCCCAATAAATTGAGGGACCAAAGACGTAATATTTAACAAAAAAAATCTAAAAAAATAAAGATATAAAGGAAATACTAGTTGGAGACATGGTGCATTTCACAAGCCATGTGTCTATTTCTTTAAAGAGAAAAATTGAAAGCTTACTTTTTCTGAATAGGTAAATTACGTATACAATAACTATTTATACGTAAGAAGTTTCAAACATGACACCTAAAATTCACTGTAGATAAATTAGTGCAAAGTTGGGAAACATACGTGCAATTGCATTTCAGAGTCATTCAGTTTGGTAAAAGTAGGGTTTTTTAGCAACAAGAATTATTATTCTTAATTCCAATAAGAGTTGTCCAATTGTGAGCTACCTAAATTGCTTGGCTCATCAATTCTAGGGGAGGAAAATAACTCAAAAAACCTATTAGCAACAAAAAACTTAGCGATTATTAATCGATCACACTTTTGAATTATGGGCGTTTGCAATATATTATATGTGATATAAAAATAAATTGCAATCACAATACAAATATGAAGAAATATTAATTTATTGATAAAATGATGCGGGTACAATTCTTTTTATCCCCTTGATTCTTTTTTTTCTAATTATCTCCGTGATTCGAGGGCTAGAACATCGTGTTTCTCGAACGTAGGATGGTGCAGGCTTTCATGAATTTATTTGATATCCATGAAGTATGTTGGTATTCTTGAAGTATTTGATTATAAAAAAATTATCCGGCCACGTCTTGATCTCTTTGTGAATATCCCGTGAGTTTATGGGATTTTCGAGATATTCTCCATTTTTTGAGATCCACTTCTTGATCTCTTTATGAATAACCCATGAATTGATGGGATTTTCAAGATGATCTCCATTTTTTGAGATGCCTCTTCAAAGGGAATATGTGACCCTTTTTATAGCTTTGATATAGGGTCGGAGTAGAGTAACTTCCAAGAAACCCTAATAGACTCCTAGGATTTCAAGAGTCTTGTAGCATCTTTAATTTAGGATTTAGCTTGATCCATTAAAATTTTGATGTATACATCCTTGAAGATCATAAGTGTACCTGGTCAAATTGAAACAAATTCGATGAGTTCTAAGGCGTGAATGAAGAAGAAGATCGGCAAATGGCAGGATTCCAAGCAATAACCAACAATTACACAACAATAACACAACAACAGGCTTGAATCGAGAATTTAAACCCACAGCTTCAACGACAGATTCAGAACAGTACATGAAAACACCAAGACTCAAGAGCTTTCTACTCGAATTGCATTCAAAACCAATGAAACAGTAATAATGCACAAAATTTTGAGTATTTTTAAGCTTATCAAATTTCTGAACCTCTCAAAATGTGGCCTAAGGAGGCCTATTTATAGAGCAAAATAGGAGAGAAATTTGAAATTAATATTCGGATTTCCCACCCCTGCTCTTTTAACTTATTTTCAGATTAATACACCTATTCTAACCGTAAATGCACTAGAACCCCTGCTAGAAGGTTCTAGTGGCATCCACATTATTCTAATTACCCTTAATTGACTCTATTACCCTCACTTGCTTTCATATTCTACCTTTTTACCCTTTCATTGTACCCAATATACCCCTTATTGTTCAATCAATTACCCATGAGCCAGGCTGTATTGCCTTTTATACCTTTACCCTTTTAGTTTAATTACAAAATATCATTTTATCCCTTCCCGGTTCTGCGGACGTCGCCAGCTACCTCGTAGTCTCCGCAAGGTATTGTAACGCCCCGGCCCGTCGTTACGGGAATTACCACCCCGTTACCTTGAATTTACATATCTTATGCTTTTAAATCAGTATTAGAATATATATGGTGAGTTAGGAGTGATTCGGATTGAAAATGAAGCAAATAGCATGTTTGAATGATGCATGAGTTTGGGAAGTCAACCAGGTTGAAAATGAAGCAAATAGCATGTTTGAAGGAAGCATGAATATGAGAAGTCAACCAAGAGTTGACTATTGAGTTAGAGTGCTCGGAACCGGATTTTGATGATTCGACTAGTTCCGGGGGATCATTTATGACTTAGGAGAACAATCAGAATTGAATTCGGAGGTCCGGTGTAGTTTTAGGTTGAATTGGCGAAGGTTGAATTTTGGCGAAAACCGGATGGTAGGTGATATTTTGATCTGAGGGTCAGAATGGAATTCCGAAAATTTTTGTAGCTTCGTTATGTGATTTTGGATATGTCTGCAAATTTTCAGGTCATTCGGACATCGTTTGATCGGGTTTTGGATTGAATGTTAGTTTTGAAAGTTTTGAAGAAACTTAGGCTTGAATTCGTGTGTAAATGGTGATTTTGATGTTTAGGATGGTGTTTTTGTGATTGGAACAAGTCCGTATCATGTTTTGGAGTATCTTGGTGGTTTTTGTTGGGGTCCCGGGGGTCTCGGGATGAATCCGGAGGTCCAAACGGACCATTCTTGGCCAAAGAAAAGAGCTGGTTTGTTGTCATAAGTGCAGCAGAAATTTACTCTCTGCGATCGCACTAGTGAGCATGCGATCGCGTAGAGTAATGGTGAAAGGGGAGAATTTTACCCTTCGCGATCGCAGAGAAAGGGACGCGATCGCATAAGGTCAAGAGCAAAAGCAACGCGATCGCATGAGGGTCTACGCGATCGCGTAGAAGGAAAAATACAATCAGGAATTTTTGTGATACGCGATCGCAGTAGGAGAGATGCGATCGCGTGAGTCCGGATTTTTTAACATCGCGATCGCGTGAGGTGAGTCGCGATCGCGTAAGGTTAAATGTTCTGGCAGTGAATTAAATTGCAGAACAGAGAGCTCGCGGGTTTACACCCCCAAAACACAATTTTGAGCCCTAGAGAGAAGAAAACTCGAGGAAAGCACTATGAAATCATCGGGTATTCGTCGGAGGTAAGATTCTTGACTCAAAAACATAATTTTATGGTAGGATTAACATGAATCTTCATGAATTTGGGTAGAATCTTGAAGAAATGTGGCCTAGATATTGAAAACGGGATTTTTGAGTTTTGGGAGGCCATTTGAACTCCGATTTTGATAAATTTTATATGCACGGACTCGTGGCGAGATGAGGGTTGCGTTGGTACTAATTTCGGAATTTTCCGATCTGAGGGCCCGGGGTCGGGTTTTACCAACTTGGTGTATTTATGCGAATTTCATGTAAATTGAAATGGGTTATGATTCTTTGACCCGTATTTGATATAATTATTGTGATTTGACTAGATTCTACGCACGAGGGAGCTAAATTGAAAGGAAAAGGCATCGTGGACGAGTCTACGACCGGCTAGAGGTGAGTAGTTTGTGTATATGGTAGCCTGAGGGTTCGGAACCCCGGCTTAGCACATTATGACGCTAGTAGGGCGTGACTTGCACACCGTGGCAGGTGCGGGATTGATTGTGACTGGGGATTGAGACTTGGTCCATCCAGGAAATGAATAATATGTTATTAGTGTTGGAAATACACTGTATTTGATATATTTGTGGGCTGTAAGCCTTGTTTGGGGCCTTGTGCCGACCTGTAGTGTCCTTAGAGGACAATATTTATGTGAGCTATATCTGCTTAAATCACTGTTCTCAGTCCTGAAAAATGAAATCACATTATTGATATGCTAAGTCATCGGCTTTTGCAAATTTAATAAAGTTAAAGTATTTTTCATAAATTATGAACTGGAAACTGAAATTAAGAAAAATGAACTGTTTTGTGACTTATTTGATTATTGTGGACTGAGCATGGATCGGGCTGCACACCGCAGTGGTTGATATGAGGATCGGGCTGCACGCCGCAGCAGTATTGCGCTTGGGCTGTAGGAGCCCCTCCGGAGTTTGTACACACCCCCAGTGAGCGCCGTCGACGTTAAATGGATCGGGCTACACGCCGTAGCAGTTATGTGATGTGCATTGCATCTTTATTTGTTGAATTACTCTGTGGTAGCTGTATTGTATTGTTGATGCTAGTTCGTAGGAGATTCAAACTGTAGTTTAGCTTCATTATGTGGTAATCTGTGGATTTCTTATTTTCAGCTACTTGTATATATTTATTACTCACTGAGTACTTAGTACTCACCCCTACTCCCTGCACCTTTTGTGTGCAGACTTAGGTACTCAGGAGCAGTAGACAGGCAATTCCAACGTTTGCAGTGTCATATCGAGTTGCTGAGGTAGCTGCCTACGTTCGCAGAACCTAGCTTCTCGTCTCCTTTCCAGTTGTTATTTGTATTTTGTATTCAGACTTGAGTATTTCTATACAGTACTCTCTATTCCTGTTGGGTTTATTTAAAGGCTCTAGACTTGTGACTCCAGATCTTTGGGAGTGTCAGTATTTTGTTTATTCTTATTATTATTGGAGTTCTTAAACTCATATATTCTTCTTGGGTCGTCCATTTGGGATTGGTATTCGATGTAATCAGAAATGGTTGGTCTGGCTGGCCTAGCTTGATTGTTGGGCGCCATCACGACCGGATTTGGGTCGTGACAAGTTGGTATCAGAGCCTAGGTTACTAGGACTCGCGAGTCATGAGCCGGTTTAGTAGGCTTTCGCGGATCGGTCCGTAGACGTCCGTATCTATCCTCGGAGGGCCACAGAAACTTTAGGAAAAACCTTACATCTCTTGGATTCATATCGTGCGATTTGTGTTATCATGAAATTAAATTTTTTTCCATATTCTATTCTCTCGCAGATGGCGAGAACACGAGCTAACAGACGTGGCGGTGGCGGACGACCACCATTGGCACCCAAAGGCCGTGGTCGTGGTAGAGGTAGGGCAGCAGTACCAGCACCTGCTGACCCACCAACTGACCAGACTCAGGGTCAGATTCCTGCACCAGTGGCCCAGGCTCAAGACCAGATTCCAGCGGCAAATGCTCCGGCAACTCAGGTTCAGGCACCGGCAGTGCCCATTGTGATACCGGGTCTTCAGGAGACCTTGGCTCAGATCTTATCAGTGTGCACAAGCTTGGCTCAGGTAGTTGCAGCTACTGCTGCAGCATCTTCTTCACAGGCAGGGGGAGGGAATCAGACCCCCGTGGCTCACACACCCGAGCCAGTTCAGCCAGTTGCGCCCGTTGCACCAACTCCCGCATATATGGTTCCAGTTATGCCCGACGATGAGCAGCATCGTTTGGAGAGATTTGAGAGGCTACAGCCTCCGACATTCAGTGGTGCTGAGGGCGAGGACGCCCAGGGTTTTCTTGACAGATGTCAGCGCATGCTTCGCACCGCGGGTATTCTAGAGTCCAGCGGTGTTTCATTCACCACTTTCAATTCACAGGTGCAGCATTTCAGTGGTGGGAGGATTTCGAGAGGCGTAGGCCCGCTGTGGGGTAGTGCCCCTCACTTGGCAGCAGTTCTCCATGGTATTTTTGGAGAAGTACGTGCCTCGGTCTTAGAGAGAGGAGCTGCGACGTCAGTTCGAGTGGTTGAAGCAGGGAGATATGATGGTTAATGAGTACGAGATGAGATTCACACAGTTGGCCTGTCATGCCATGTGGATGGTTCCTACAGACAGAGAGAGGATTCGGAGATTTATCGATGGCCTTATTTATCTCATCCGCATATTGATGACCAGGGAGAGAGCTTCGGCAGTTACCTTTGAGGAGGTGGTTGATGCTGCCCGTCACATTAAGACAGATCGCCGCAGAGAGCGGGAGGAGAGAGAGGCTAAGAGGCCTCGTGGTACCGGAAGTTACAGTGGTGCTCCGTCTAGGGGCCAATCCCAGCATAGCAGGGGTCGTTCTTTCAGGTCTCATCAGTCTGGACGTGCAGAGTCCAGTGGGGTTTCATCAGATCGTGGTCGTCAGGGCCATCAGGGTTATCAGGGTCGGCAGAGCCGTCAGCAGAGTCAGCCTGCACCGAGTGCTCTTCCAGCTCAGAGCTCTACTCCTGTTTCCTCAGCACAGGATTCATCGGTAGCGAGGGGTCCTCAGCAGCCCCTTCTTCCATCTTCAGGCCGTTGTTTTGAGTGCGGTGATTTGGGCCATATCGGGAGAGAGTGTCCTCAGTGGCTTCGTAAGCGGTCTCAGCGGAGGGATCAGCCCTCGTCTTCTACTCCTGTTTCTTCGGCGCCAACACAGTCGGCTAGGACTGGTGGCCAGGTATCCAGAGGTCGCCCTAGGGGTGAGGATCGTACTGGTGGAGGCCAGGCTCGTTTCTATGCTCTTCCGGATAGGAAGGATGCTAGTGCTTCGGATGCGGTCATTTCAGGTATTATCTCAGTCTGCCACAGGGATGCTTCTGTCTTATTTGATCCCGGATCCACCTATTCTTATGTCTCTACTTATTTTGCACATCATTTGGGTGTGACCCGTGGTATTCTTGCTTTGCCCGTACATGTGTCTACCCCAGTGGGGGATACTATTGTTGTGGATCAGGTATATCGATCCTGTATTATTACTATTGGGGGTCCGGAGACCCGAGTTGATTTATTACTACTGGGCATGGTAGATTTCGATGTAATTCTAGGCATGGATTGGCTATCTCCTTACCATGCGATTCTGGACTGTCATGCCAAGACAGTCACACTAGCTATTCCAGGTAATCCGAGGATCGAGTGGCGTGGCTTGACCGATTATGTGTCCGACAGGGTGATTTCTTATATAAAGGCCCAACGAATGATTGGCAAGGGTTGTTTATCTTATTTGGCCTTCATTAGAAATGTTGAGGCCGAGACACCCAGTCTTGATTCGGTCCCCATTGTGAGGGAGTTTCCGGATGTATTTCCAACAGACCTGCCAGGCATGCCGCCTGACAGAGATATTGACTTTGGTATTGACTTGGTGCCGGGCACTCAGCCCATTTCTATTTCTCCCTATCGCATGGCACCAGCAGAGTTAAAAGAATTGAAAGAACAGCTTCAGGAACTCTTAGATAAGGGTTTCATTCGTCCGAGTGTGTCACCTTGGGGTGCACCGGTGTTGTTCGTGAAGAAGAAAGATGGCACAATGAGAATGTGCATTGATTACGGGCAGCCGAACAAGGTAACAGCGAAGAATAAGTACCCATTACCTCGTATTGAGGACCTATTTGATCAGCTCCAGGGAGCTAGTGTATTTTCTAAGATTGATCTTCGATCGGGCTATCATCAGTTGAAGATCGGGGACTCGGATATTATGAAGACAGCGTTCAGGACGCGATATGGGCACTACGAGTTCCTGGTGATGTCTTTCGGGCTGACTAATGCCCCAGCTGCATTCATGCACTTGATGAATAGTGTATTTCGGCCGTACCTTGATTCTTTTGTGATTGTGTTTATTGATGATATTCTGGTATATTCACGCAGTCAGGAGGAGCATGCACAACACTTGAGAGTGGTATTGCAGAGGTTGAGAGAAGAGAAGTTTTATGCAAAATTCACTAAGTGTGAGTTCTGGCTTGATACTGTCGGTTTTTTGGGACATGTAGTGTCTAGTGATGGTATTCGGGTTGATCCACAGAAGGTCGAGGCAGTGCAGAATTGGCCCAAACCTTTCTCAGCTACAGAGATTCGATGTTTTCTTGGCTTGGCAGGCTATTATCGCCGGTTTGTTCAATGTTTCTCATCTATTGCTTCACCGTTGACTAAGTTGACACAGAAGAATGCTCCATTTGAGTGGTCTGATGAATGTGAGGAAAGCTTCCAGAAGCTCAAGAAGGCTTTGACCACCGCTCCAGTACTTGTGTTACCATCAGCCTCAGGGTCATATACAGTGTATTGTGATGCTTCTAGAGTTGGACTCGGTTGTGTGTTGATGCAGGAGGGTAGTGTTATTGCATATGCTTCGCGTCAGCTAAAGCCCCACGAGAAGAACTACCCTGTTCATGATTTGGAGTTAGCTGCTATTGTTCATGCCTTGAAGATTTGGAGGCATTACCTATATGGTGTATCTTGTGATGTATATACAGACCACCGCAGCCTTCAGCATTTGTTTAAGTAGAAAGATCTAAATTTGAGGCAGCGGAGATGGCTTGAGTTGCTTAAAGACTATGATATTACTATCTTGTATCATCCCGGGAAAGCCAATGTAGTGGCTGATGCATTGAGCCGGAAGGCTATTAGTATGGGCAGTTTGGCGTATATTCCAGTTGGGAGAGACCCCTAGCAGTTGATGTTCAGGCGTTAGCTAATCAGATGGTAAGGCTGGATATTTCTGAGCCCATTCGGGTGATGGCTTGTGTAGTAGCTCATTCTTCTTTATATGATCGTATTCGAGAGCGCCAGTATGATGATCCACACTTACTTGTCCTTAAGGACAGAGTTCAGCACGATGATGCCAGAGATGTCACTATTGATAATTATGGTGTATTGCGGATGCAGGGGAGGATATGCGTACCAAATGTTGATGGCCTTCGTGAGTTGATATTGGAGGAAGCCCACAGCTCGCGGTATTCTATTCATCCAGGAGCTGCGAAGATGTATCAGGATTTGAAGCAGCATTACTGGTGGAGAAAGATGAAGAAAGATATTGTGAGCCATGTGGCTCGGTGTCTAAACTGTCAGCAGGTCAAGTATGAGCATCAGAGACCTGGTGGTGTATTCCAGCGTATTGATATTCCCGAGTGGAAGTGGGAAAGGATTACTATGGACTTTGTTAGTGGACTCCCTCGGACAACGAGGAAGTTCGATTCAGTTTGGGTGGTGGTGGATAGGTTGACCAAGTCAGCTCACTTCATCCCAGTGTGTACTACTTATTCCTCAGAGCGGTTGGCAGAGATATTCATCCGTGAGATAGTGAGATTGCATGGAGTTCCCATCTCTATTATATCAGACAGAGGTACCCAGTTCACTTCTCAGTTCTGGAGGACATTTCAGCGAGAGTTGGGTTCACAGGTAGAGCTGAGCACAACATTTCATCCACAGACGGATGGGCAGTCTGAGCGTACTATTCAGATATTAGAGGATATATTGCGTGCTTGTGTCATTGATTTTGGTGGTTCGTGGGCTGATTACTTACCTCTTGCGGAGTTTGGTTATAATAATAGCTAAGTCCAGCATTCAGATGGCACCGTATGAAGCTTTATATGGGAGGCAGTGTAGGTCTCTCGTCGGTTGGTTCGAGCCCAGCGAGGCTAGATTGTTGGGGACAGAGTTAGTCCAATATGGCTTAGACAAGGTGAAGGTGATTCAGGAGAGACTTCGCACAGCTCAGTAGCGTCAGAAGAGTTATGCGGACCGGAAGGTCCGAGATGTGTCTTATTCAGTAGGTGAGAAGGTATTGCTGAAGGTTTCGCCTATGAAGGGTGTTATGAGGTTTGGGAAGAAGGGAAAGTTGATCCCAAGGTTTATTGGACCTTTTGAGGTGCTTAGGAAAGTTGGGGAGGTGGCTTATATGCTTGCTTTGCCACCCAGTTTTTCGGGAGTTCACCCGGTGTTCCATGTATCCAAGCTCCGGAAGTATGTCGGAGACCCGTCTCATGTGTTAGATTTCAGCACGATACGGCTAGATGAGGATTTGACTTATGATGTTGAACCAGTAGCCATTTTGGGTCGACAGGTTCGTAAGCTGAGATCCAAGGACATAGCTTCAGTGAAAGTGCAGTGGAGAGGTCGTCCCGTGGAGGAAGCAACTTGGGAGACCGAGCAGGAGATGCGGAGCAGATATCCTCACTTGTTTGATGCTCCAGGTATGTTTCTTAACCCGCTCGCGGACGAGCGTTTGTTTAAGCTGGGGAGAATGTAACGACCCGGCCCGTTGTTACGGAAATTACCACCCCATTACCTTGCATTTACATATCTTATGCTTTTAAATCAGTATTAGAATATATATGGTGAGTTAGGAGTGATTCGGGTTGAAAATGAAGCAAATAGCATGTTTGAAGGAAGCTTGAATATGGGAAGTCAACCAAGAGTTGACTATTGAGTTAGAGTGCTCGGAACCGGATTCTGATGATTCGACTAGTTCCGGGGGATCATTTATGACTTAGGAGAACAATCGGAATTGAATTCGGAGGTCCGGTGTAGTTTTAGGCTTGAATTGGCGAAGGTTGAATTTTGGCGAAAATCGGATGGTAGGTGATATTATGATCCGGGGGCCAGAATGGAATTCCAAAAATTTCTGCAGCTTCGTTATGTGATTTTGGATATGTCTGCAAATTTTCAGGTCATTCGGACATTGTTTGATCGGGTTTTGGATTGAATGTTAGTTTTGAAAGTTTTGAAGAAACTTAGGCTTGAATTCGTGTGTAAATGGTGATTTTGATGTTTAGGATGGTGTTTTTGTGATTGGAACAAGCCCGTATCATGTTTTGGAGTATGTTGGTGGTTTTCGTTGGGGTCCCGGGGGTCTCGGGATGAATCCGGAGGTCCAAACGGACCATTCTTGGCCAAAGAAAAGAGCTGGTTTGCTGTCATAAGTGCAGCAGAAATTTACTCTCTGCGATCGCACTAGTGAGCATGCATTGCGATAGCATAGGGTCCGGAAATTGTGCTGTGCGATCGCAGATCAAGGGACGCGATCGCATAAGGTCAAGAGCGAAAGCAACGCGATCACAGGGGGGCACAGACGCGATCGCGTAGAGTTATCAGTTGCCCATCACGTCGCATGAGGGTCTACGCGATCGCGTAGAAGGAAAAATACAGTCTGGGATTTTTGTGATACACGATCGCAGGAGGAGAGACGCGATCGCGTGAGTCCGGATTTTTGAACATCGCGATCGCGTGAGGCGAGTCGCGATCGCGTAAGGTTAAATGTTCCGGCAGTGAATTAAATTGCAGAACAGAGAGCTCGCGGGTTTACACCCCCAAAACACAATTTTGAGCCCTAGAGAGAAGAAAACTCGAGGAAAGCACTGAGAAATCATCGGGTATTCATCGGAGGTAAGATTCTTGACTCAAAAACATTATTTTATGGTAGGATTAACATGAATCTTCATGAATTTGGGTAGAATCTTGAAGAAATGTGGCTTAGATATTGAAAACGGAAATTTTGAGTTTTGGGAGGTCATTTGAACTCCGATTTTGATAACTTTTATATGTACGGACTCGTGGCGAGATGAGTGTCGCGTTGGTACTAATTTTGGAATTTTCCGAGCAGTGGGCCCGGGGTCGGGTTTTACCAACTTGGTGTATTTATGCGAATTTCATGTAAATTGAAATGGGTTATGATTCTTTGACCCGTATTTGATATAATTATTGTGGTTTGACTAGATCCTACGCACGAGGGAGCTAAATTCAAAGGAAAAGGCATCGCGACGAGTCTACGACCGGCTAAAGGTGAGTAGTTTGTGTATATGGTAGCTCGAGGGTTCGAAACCCCGGCTTAGCACATTGTGACACTAGTAGGGCATGGCTCGCACATCGTGGCAGGTGCGGGATTGATTGTGATTGGGGATTGAGACTTGGTCCATCCCGAAAATGAATAATATGTTATTAGTGTTGGAAATACACCGTATTTGATATATTTGTGGGCTGTAAGCCTTGTTTGGGGCCTTGTGCCGATCTGTAGCGTCCTTAGAGGACAATATTTATGACTCAGCCTGTGACGACCCAAAGGGTCATCACTTATTTTATTAATCATTTCGAGCTTCCGAGGCCTTGAAAACCTCATTCTATGTTGCCTCGATTTACGTGCACGATCCGAGCATGTAGCCGGAAAGATTTTGTGATAGAAAATATGAATTCTATGAGAAATTTGGATAAAAATGATATTAACATTGATATGGTTGACTTCGGTCAACATTTTTGGTAAACGGATCCGGACCCGAGATTGGATGGTCCCGAGAGGTCCGTAGAAAAATATGGGACTTGGACATGCGTCCGAAGTCGAATTCTGAGGCCTAGAGCCCAAGTTATGAATTTTTACGTGAAATTGTTTTTGATGTAATTATTAAAGGAAATAAATTAATTGACCTTGGTATCGGGCTCGTATTTTGGTTCCGACGCCCGGTACAAGTCTTAAATATTATATATGTGATTCCTGTAAAGTTTGGTGACATTTGGATGTCGTTTGAGATGTTTTGGACCTTGAGTTCCAAGTTAAGAAGTTTTGAAAATCAAAAGTATGAAAATCATGAGTTTGAGGCTTGATTTGATTAAAGCGAAGTGATATTGGCGATGTGATCGCACGAACAAGTTCATAATGTGTTTTCGAGGTTATGTACATGTTTGGTTTGGAGCCCGGGGGGCTCGGGTAAAGATTTGATAGGCCGTTGGATGAAATTCTGAATTTTTGAACTGCTGGTTTTTCACCCAGTTGTTGGCTTCGCAATTGCGAAGAATTTCTCGCAATTGCGAAGGGGACAGTGTAAGGCAAGGCTCGCAAATGCGAACCTTCATCGCAAATGCGAAGCCCCCTTTGACCCAGCCTTGTTCGCAAATGCGAACAATTGTTCGCATTTGCGAAGGTCCCCAGTGCCTGCCTATGTTCGCAAATGCGAACATTCCCCATACTGCCCTTGGTTCGGAAATGCGAACCATTGTTCGCAAATGCGAACACTGCCTTATACAGCATGTGTTCGCAAATGCGAACATTAGTTCGCAAATGCGAACTTCCCTTTGTCTGCCAGTGTTCGCAAATGCGAACAAATGTTCGCAAATGCGAACTTCCCAGCCTTAGCTTATTTTTCAAACTCCAGAAAATTGGTCGGGGTTCGCAATTGCGAACCCATGTTCGCAAATGCGAACACAAAGACCTGAAAAACACGAATTTCAGTCATTTCTTCACTTTTTTCAAAACCAAAACACCCATTTGCGATTCTTCAAGGATTTCTTCTTCATCAAAACGATTGTAAGTCACTTTTTACTTAATTCTTTCAATTCCTAACATCATTAAACATGTTTTTCATAAGAAATTAAAGATTTTCATGGTAGAATTCTTGTTTTTGTTAGAAAATAGGGTTTTTCATAAATTAGGGAATTGGACCTTGAATTGAGGTCCGATTTTGAAACAAATCATATACATGACCTCGTGGGGGGATGGGTAACCGGATTTTGGTCCTAACCCCGAGTTCCGACCATGTGGGCACGGGGTTGAAATTCACTATTCAGGGCTGAATGTTGTAAAAGTTGTATTTGGTCTTAAGAATTAGTTTGTTGAGTAGAATTGATGATATTAAATCAATTGTGTATAGATACGGTTGGATTGGAGCCAAATTGAAAGAAAAGACATTTCCACGGATTGAATTGTTCATAAGCATTCGAGGTAAGTGTTTGTTCTATCCTAGCTTCAGGGAATAGGATTATGTGTTATGTGTTATGTGATCGAGTGCGGTGTATGGGCTGTGGTGACGAGCATCCATACACTGGCGTCTAGTATGACCGTGAGTCGTTGGAAAATGATATTTTGAGATATATTACAGATGAATTGTTATTGTTCTCCCTTGTTGGGACTTGTTGTGAAGATAATTATTGATTGCCCTTGATGGGACGGTTTATGAATTGTTGTTTCTTTCTTTGCCCTTA
Organism: Nicotiana noctiflora; assembly: GCA_032618575.1. Lineage (NCBI taxonomy): Eukaryota > Viridiplantae > Streptophyta > Magnoliopsida > Solanales > Solanaceae > Nicotiana > Nicotiana noctiflora. The sequence goes on along the minus strand of JASVEL010014192.1, from coordinate 67,010 downwards.
ACTGTGATTGTTATTTGGGTGAGGAAGAGTGATAATGCACGAAGGGTGATGTCGTGCCATGTTTATTTATTTATGCACGAAGGTTAATGCCGTGCCATGTTTATTTATTGATTATGCACGAAGGATCATGCCGTGCCCTATTATTGAACCATGTACGAAGGATCATGTCGTACTATGGATGTGAGGATGAGAGTAAAAGCACGAAGGGTGATGCCGTGTACTTTATTTGCTTATTTGGTGAGGATGAGAGTAAAAGCACGAAGGGTGATGCCGTGCAACCGCTTGCTATTCCTTGACTTGATATTACTTGTGTTTACATTATACTTTGTTTTTCCTTGTGAATTTATTAACTGTTGTTAATTATTGAATTCTTTGAGATATTCCTTATTGTGTTATTACTTGGTTATTTCTTGTTATTCTGTGGTATACATAGATATTGAATTGCACAGGTTTATGTGGGTGTCTGGTCCTAGGCTTGTCACTACTTCGCCGGGATAGTCCAGGCACTTACCAGCACATGGGGTCGGTTGTGCTGATATTACACTTCTGTGCGTTTTTGCACAGGTCCAGGTTACGATCAGGAGCAGCAGCCGCAATAAATCGATTGCGTGGGAGCTAATCATATTTGAGATCGAGGTAGCTTGCAGACGTCCGCAGGCCCGGCGTCTCTTTCTTTATTTATGTTATTAGTTGTAGTCTCTTTGTTCCGAGACAAACAGAATTATGTTATATTTCCTTCAGACTTTTATGTGTAGTATTCCATAGTAGTTCGTGAGTTGGTGACTCCACGTCTTGGGTAGAGGATTTCAGTATGATTTTCACTTTGTAATTAGTTAATTCTATCCGATAAAGTATTCCGCATTTATTTATTTAAAATTGGGCTAGAAACAAGATAGTATGTATACAGTGGCTTGCCTAGCTACCACGAGTAGGCGCCATCACGATCCCGATGTTGGGAAAAAATTCGGGTCGTGACAAGTTGGTATCGTAGCTCTAGGTTACATAGGTCTCACCACTCACGAACAAGCTTAGTAGGGTTTGAGAGGTAGGTACGGAGACGTCTGTACTTGTCCTCCAGAGTCTATTGAGTTAGGAAAGAGTCTCTCATTTGTTCTTTCTTGTCGTGCGACTTGTTCCTCAATTACCGATTGAATTTCTATTCTGTCCTTTCGCAGATGGTGAGGACACGCGCTTCTTCGTCCGCCGACCAACAGCCCTAGCCCTAGGCAGTTCCTTTGAGGGGCAGGGGCCAAGGCCGTATCAGGAGGCCGTGGTAGGGGTAGAGCTCAGCCCCAGGCAGCTACCCGAGAGGTGGAGCCTCATATTGAGATTGATGAGGAGGTTCCGGTTCCAGGCAGCTCCAGTGGGCCCAGCTCAGGTCCCGGGAGAGGCTTTAATTACCCCGGATCTCCGGGATGCTTTGGTCGGGATAGCGGGATTCATGGACGGCATTGCCGGAGCGGGTTTATTATCGGTTGCCCCAGCCACTTCTCGGGCCGGAGGAGGGGCCCGGACTCCTATTGCTCATACTCCGGAGCCGTAGCTCCTCGACCTCAAGCACCGCGATCCGGCCGGTCATGGCCACTCGGTCGGTACCACAGCTCATGCCGGTGATGGAGCCGCCATGACTTCCGATTTGTTATGGAGGCTTGATCGGTTCTCCAAGCTATTTACCACTACATTCGGTGGAGCCGCATCAGAGGATCCTCAGGGACTTCTTATTCAGTTGCCATGAGATTCTCAAGACTACGGGGATCGTGGAGACAAACGGAGTTGACTTCTGTACCTTCAGACTTGCAGGATCCGCCAAGACTTGGTGGAGAGATTATTGCCCGACTCGACCAGCAGGGTCCCCAGCTTTATCATGGGACCAGTTTGCGGAACTATTTATGGAGAAGTTTCTCCCTGCTACTCAGCGGGATGTACTTCGGAGGCAGTTTGAGCGCCTCCATCAGGGCACTATGACAGTTACACAGTATGAGACGAGATTTATCGACTTGGCTCGTCATGCAGTGGTAATACTTCCCACGGAGCGGGAGAGGGTCCGCAGATTTATAGATGGGCTTAATCAGCCGATTAGACTCCGGATGGCTATGGGCGTGGGGAGTGACATATCATTTCGGGAGGCAGCCAATGCAGGACGCAGAGTTGAGATGGCTCTTGCTAGGGAGGCGGTTATTCTTCGGATAAGAGGCCTCGTCATTCGGGTAGGTTTGGTGGTCCTTCCTCCGGTAGCAGAGAATCCTTTGATAGAGGCCGGTCCTCCGGGCCTTTTCATTCCGCCCTTCGAGCTTCACAGGGTGGACCAGAGTGATCGCAGTTCTCGTGGGCATCATTCGGACCAGCCCTCCTATTAATGCTCGGCCTCTTCGTAGTGTTCGTGGAGGCCATTCGAGTCGTCAGGGCCAGCAGCCCCATCAGCCCAAGAGTTGCTACGGTTGTGGTGACCCAGGGCATTTTATCAGGTATTGCCCTTTAGCAGCGGGCAACTCTCAGCACCGAGGTCCTCGTCCTATGATTCAGGCCCCAGCTGACCCTCAGCCTGCCCAGCCAGCGAGGCGGGGGTAGAGATTATAGAGGTGGAGGTCGAGACCGTAGAGGTGGAGACCGTCCGGCCAGAGGTAGAGGTCAGCCAGTTGATGGTCGTCCTAGAGACGCAGCTCAGAGGGGAGGTGCAGATCCCCGATTCTATGCTTTACCAGCCAGGCCAGAGGCAGAGGCATCAGATGCCGTGATTACAGGTACTATTCTTGTGTGTGGCAGAGGTGCTTCAGTATTATTTGACCCCGGATCTACATATTCCTATGTGTCTTCCTACTTCGCACCGTATTTGGCTGTGCCCAGCTATGCTCTGGATATTCCAGTTTATGTGGCTACGCCAGTGGGTGACTCCATTGTAGTCGATCGGGTGCATCGTTCGTGCGTAGTTATATTTGGGGGTCTTGAGACCCGTGTGGATCTGTTGCTTTTGGATATGGTAGATTTTGATGTCATATTGGGGATGGACCGGTTGTCCCCATACCATGCTATTCTTGATTGTCATGCTAAGACTGTCACCTTAGCCTTGCCAGAATCACCCCGATTAGAGTGGAAGGGTACCTCAAGCCACTCCGTTCGCACCGTTATTTCTTATGTTAAGGCTCGACGTATGGTCGAGAAGGGGTGTCTAGCTTATTTGGCTTATGTTCGTGATTCCAGCGCAGAGGTTCCTTCCATTGAGTCGGTCCCTATTGCACGGGAGTTTCCGGAGGTTTTTCCTTCGGACCTGCCGGGCATGCCACCCGACAGGGATATTGATTTCTGTATTGATCTGGCACCGGGCACTCGACCCATCTCTATTCCACCCTATCGTATGGCCCCGCCGGAGCTAAAAGAGCTGAAAGATCAGTTGCAAGACCTTCTTGAGAAGGGTTTTATCAGGCCCAGTGTTTCCCCCTGGGGAGCACCCGTATTATTTGTAAAGAAGAAGGATGGCTCGATGCGGATGTGTATTGATTACCGGCAGTTAAACAAGGTGACTATCAAAAATAAATATCCACTCCCGAGGATTGATGATTTGTTTGACCAGCTCCAGGGAGCGAGGGTATTCTCTAAGATAGACTTGAGATCAGGCTACCATCAGCTGAAGATCAGGGCGGCTGACATTCCTAAGACAGCCTTTCGCTCTAGATATGGGCATTATGAGTTCTTGGTCATGTCCTTCGGGTTGACCAATGCCCCAGCAGCATTCATGGAGTTGATGAATCGGGTATTCAAGCCTTACTTAGATCCGTTCGTGATAGTCTTCATAGATGACATCCTGGTGTACTCCCGCAGCCAGGAAGAGCACGAGCAGCACCTCAGAGTGGTTCTTCAGACTCCGAAAGATAACCAGCTATATGCCAAATTTTCTAAATGTGAGTTCTGGCTGAGTTCGGTAGCATTTCTGGGTCACATTGTATCAGTGGAAGGTATTCAGGTAGACCCGAAGAAGATTGAGGCAGTCCAGAATTGGCCTCGACCAGCTTCAGTGACTGAGATCCGGAGTTTCTTGGGATTAGCAGGTTACTACCGTCGTTTTGTAGAGGGGTTTTCTTCTATTGCAGCCCCGATGACCGGGTTGACCCAGAAGGGTGTCCAGTTTCAGTGGTCAGAGGAGTGTGAGGCGAGCTTTCAGAAGCTCAAGACAGCCTTGACCACCGCACCTGTGTTGATACTACCTACAGGTATAGGGCCTTATACAGTTTATTGTGACGCATCTCATACAGGGCTTGGAGCGGTATTGATGCAGGATGGTAAGGTTATCGCTTATGCTTCGAGGCGTTAAAGATACATGAGAAGAATTATCCAGTTCATGATCTTGAATTAGCAGCAGTGGTTCATGCCTTAAAGATCTGGAGGCATTATCTATATGGTGTGACATGTGAGGTGTACACTGATCACAAAAGCCTACAGTACTTGTTCAAACAGAAGGAGTTGAATCTACGACGGCGGAGATGGTTAGAGTTGCTAAAAGACTATGATGTTACTATATTATATCACCCAGGTAAGGCCAATGTGGTGGCCGATGCATTGAGTAGAAAGTATGCCGGCATGGGTAGTCTTGCATATATTCCGGTCAATCAGAGACCATTAGCTCTAGATGTTCAGGCCTTAGCCAACCGGTTCGTGAGATTAGACATTTCTGAGCCTAGCAGAGTGTTAGCCTGCACGGTCGCTCGTTCTTCTTTATTAGAGCGTATCCGTGAGAAGCAATTTGATGATCCTCATTTGCGTGAGTTGAGAGATACAGTACAGCGGGGAGGTGCCACACAGGTAAGTCTAGATGATGATGGGGTATTGAAATTGCAGGGTCGAGTTTGTGTACCCAATGTTGAAGGGATTCGAGAGTTGATCTTAGCAGAGGCCCACAGTTCGCGGTATTCTATTCACCCAGGCGCCGCGAAAATGTACCAGGACTTACGACAACACTATTGGTGGCGTAGAATGAAGAAAGATATCGTTGTGTATGTCGCTCGGTGTCTAAATTGTCAGCAGGTGAAATATGAGCACCAGAGACCGGGTGGTGTATTCCAGAGGATTGAAATTCCCGAGTGGAAATGGGAGAGGATCACTATGGACTTCGTTATTGGACTTTCTTTGACTCGGAGGAAATTTGATGCTATTTGGGTCATTGTTGATAGGCTGACCAAGTCAGCACACTTTATTCCAGTATCCGTCTCCTACTCGTCGGAGAGGTTAGCGGAGGTTTACATTAGGGAGATTGTTCGTCTCCATGGGGTGCCAGTATCTATTATCTCTGATCGGGGTACGCAGTTTACCTCGCGGTTCTGGAGAGCGGTCCAGCGGGAGTTAGGCACCCAGGTTCAGTTGAGTACAGCATTTCATCCTCAGACGGATGGCCAGTCCGAGAGGACTATTCAGATTCTTGAGGACATGCTTCGAGCCTGTGTTATTGATTTCGCAGGCTCGTGGGATCAGTTTCTACCATTAGCAGAGTTCGCCTACAATAACAGCTACCAATCTAGCATCCAGATGGCTCCGTATGAGGCGTTGTATGGTAGGCGATGTCGATCACCAGTTGGATGGTTTGAACCGGGAGAGGCTCGGTTGTTGGGTACAGACTTAGTTCGGGAGGCCTTGGATAAGGTCAAGACTATTCAGGAGAGATTGCGTTCAGCTCAGTCCAGGCAGAAGACTTATACGGATCGTAAGGTTCGAGATGTAGATTTCATGGTTGGTGAACGAGTATTGCTCCGGGTGTCGCCTATGAAGGGCGTGATGAGGTTTGGGAAGAAGGGCAAGCTCAGCCCTAGGTATATTGGTCCATTTGAGATTCTAGACAGTGGGAGGGGTGGCTTACAGATTAGCTTTGCCGCCTAGCTTATCAGCCGTGCATCCAGTTTTTCACGTATCTATGCTTCGGAGATACCACGGCGATCCCACTCATGTGTTAGGCTTCAGTACTGTCCAATTGGACAATGATCTATCTTACGAGGAGGAGCCGGTGGCTATTCTAGACCGGCAGGGTTCGACAGTTGAGGTCGAAGAGTTATCCTTCTGTGCGTGTTCAGTGGAGAGGTCAGCCTCCTGAGGCATCGACCTGGGAGTCCGAGTCTGATATGCGGAGCCGCTACCCACACTTGTTTCCTGACTCAGGTACTTCTTTCTTTTGTCCGTTCGAGGGCGAACGGTTGTTTTAGAGGTGGAGATTGTGACGACCCAAAGGGTCATCACTTATTTAATTAATTATTTCGAGCTTCTGAGGCCTTGAAAACCTCATTCTATATTGCCTCGATTTACGTGCACGATCCGAGCATGTAGCCGGAAAGATTTTGTGATTAAAAATATGAATTCTATGAGAAATTTGGATAAAAATTATATTAATATTGATATGGTTCACTTCGGTCAACATTTTTGGTAAACGGATCCGGACCCGAGATTGGATGGTCCCGAGAGGTCCGTAGAAAAATATGGGACTTGGACATGCGTCCGGAGTCGAATTCCGAGGCCTAGAGCCCAAGTTATGAATTTTTATGTGAAATTGTTTTTGATGTAATTATTAAAGGAAATAAATTAATTGACCTTGGTATCGGGCTCGTATTTTGGTTCCGACGCCCGGTACAAGTCTTAAATATTATATATGTGATTCCTGTAAAGTTTGGTGACATTTAGATGTCGTTCGAGATGTTTTGGACCTTGAGTTCCAAGTTAAGAAGTTTTGAAAATCAAAAGTATGAAAATCATGAGTTTGAGGCTTGATTTGATTAAAACGAAGTGATATTGGCGATGTGATCGCACGAACAAGTTCATAATGTGTTTTTGAGTTATGTACATGTTTGGTTTGGAGCCCGGGGGGCTCGGTTAAAGATTTGATAGGCCGTTGGATGAAATGCTGAATTTTTGAACTGCTGGTTTTTCACCCAGCTGTTGGCTTCGCAATTGCGAAGAATTTTCGCAATTGCGAAGGGGACAGTGTAAGGCAAGGCTCGCAAATGCGAACCTTCATTGCAAATGCGAAGCCCCCTTTGGCCCAGCCTTGTTCGCAAATGCGAACAATTGTTCGCATTTGCGAAGGTCCCCAGTGCCTGCCTATGTTCGCAAATGCGAACATTCCCCATACTGCCTTGGTTCGAAAATGCGAACCATTGTTCGCAAATGCGAACACTGCCTTATACAGCATGTGTTCGAAAATGCGAACATTAGTTCGCAAATGCGAAATCCCCAGTAACTGCCTAGACTTCGCAAATGCGAACAAATGTTCGCAAATGCGAACTTCCCAACTTTAGCTTATTTTTCAAACTCCAGAAATTGGTCGGGGTTCACAATTGCGAACCCATGTTCGCAAATGCGAACACAGAGACCTGAAAAACACGAATTTCAGTCATTTCTTCACTTTTTTCAAAACCAAAACACCCATTTGCGATTCTTCAAGGATTTCTTCTTCATCAAAACGATTGTAAGTCACTTTTTACTTAATTCTTTCAATTCCTAACATCATTGAACATGTTTTTCATAAGAAATTAAAGATTTTCATGGTAGAATTCTTGTTTTTGTTAGAAAATAGGGTTTTTCATAAATTAGGGAATTGGACCTTGAATTGAGGTCCGATTTTGAAACAAATCATATACATGACCTCGTGGAGGGATGGGTAACCGGATTTTGGTCCTAACCCCGAGTTCCGACCATGTGGGCACGGGGTTGAAATTCACTATTCCGGGCAGAATGTTGTAAAAGTTGTATTTGGTCTTAAGAATTAGTTTGTTAAGTAGAATTGATGATATTAAATCAATTGTGTATAGATACGGTTGGATTGGAGCCAAATTGAAAGAAAAGACATTTCCACGGATTGAATTATTCATAAGCATTCGAGGTAAGTGTTTGTTCTATCCTAGCTTGAGGGAATAGGATTATGTGTTATGTGTTATGTGATCGAGTGCGGTGTATGGGCTGTGGTGACGAGCATCCATACACTGGCGTCTAGTATGACCGTGAGTCGTTGGAAAATGATTATTTTGAGATATATTACGGATGAATTGTTATTGTTCTCCCTTTTTGGGACTTGTTGTGAAGATAATTATTGATTGCCCTTGATGGGACGGTTTATGAATTGCTGTTTCTTTCTTTGCCCTTAACTGGTGATTGTTATTTGGGTGAGGAAGAGTGATAATGCACGAGGGTGATGCCGTGCCATGTTTATTTATTTATGCACGAAGGTTAATGCCGTGCCATGTTTATTTATTGATTATGCACGAAGGATCATGCCGTGCCCTGTTATTGAACCATGTACGAAGGATCATGCCGTACTATGAATGTGAGGATGAGAGTAAAAGCACGAAGGGTGATGCCGTGTACTTTATTTGCTTATTTGGTGAGGATGAGAGTAAAAGCACGAAGGGTGATGCCGTGCAACTGCTTGCTATTTCCTTGACTTGATATTACATGTGTTTCCATTATACTTTGTTTTCCTTGTGAACTTATTAACTGTTGTTAATTGTTGAATTCTTTTAGATATTCCTTATTGTGTTATTACTTGGTTATTTCTTGTTATTCCGTGGTATACATATATATTGAATTGCACAGGTTTATGTGGGTGTCTGGTCCTAGGCTTGTCACTACTTCGCCGGGATAGGCCGGGCACTTACCAGCACATGGGGTCGGTTGTGCTGATATTACACTTCTGTGCGTTTTTGCACGGGTCCAGGTTACGATCAGGAGCAGCAGCCGCAGTAAATCGATTGCGTGGGAGCTAATCATATTTGAGACCGAGGTAGCTTGCAGACGTCCGCAGGCCCGGCGTCTCTTTCTTTATTATGTTATTAGCTGTAGTCTCTTTGTTCCGAGACAAACAGAATTATGTTATATTTCCTTCAGACTTTTATGTGTAGTATTCCATAGTAGTTCGTGAGTTGGTGACTCCACGTCTTGGGTAGAGGATTTCAGTATGATTTTCACTTTGTAATTAGTTAATTCTATCTGATAAAGTATTCCGCATTTATTTATTTAAAATTGTGCTAGAAACAAGATAGTATGTATAAAGTGGCTTGCCTAGCTACCACGAGTAGGCGCCATCACGATCCCGATATTTGGGGGAAAAATCCGGGTCGTGACATAGCTATATTTGCTTAAATCACTATTCTCAGTCCTGGAAATTGAAATCACATTATTGATATGCTAAGTCACTGGCTTTTGCAAATTTAATAAAGTTAAAGTATTTTTCAAAATTATGAACTGGAAACTGGAATTAAGAAAAATGAACTGTTTTGTGACTTATTTGCTTATTGTGGACCGAGCATGGATCGGGCCGCACGCCGCAGATGGTTGATATGAGGATCGGGCCGCACGCCGCAGCGAGTATTGCGCTTGGGCCGTAGGAGCCCCTCCGAGTCCGTACACACCCCAAGTGAGCGACGTCGACGTTAAATGGATCGGGCTACACGCCGTAGCAGCTTATGTGCATTGCATTGCATCTTTATTTGTTGAATTACTCTGTGGTAGTCGTATTGTATTGTTGATGCTAGTTCGTAGGAGATTCGAACCGTAGTTTAGCTTCATTATGTGGTAATGGTGGATTTCTTATTTTCAGCTACTTGTATATATTTATTACTCACCGAGTACTTAGTACTCACCCCTACTCCCGCACCTTTTGTGTGCGGACTCGAGTACTCGGGGAGCGAGAGACGAGCAATTCTAGCGTTTGCGATGTCATATCGAGTTCGCTGAGGTAGCTGCCTACGTTCGCAGAACCTAGCTTCTCCTCTCCTTTCCAGTTGTTATTTTGTATTTTGTATTCAGACTTGAGTATTTCTATACAGTACTCTCTATTCTCGTTGGGTTTTGTTAGAGGCTCTAGACTGGTGACTCCAGATCTTTGGGAGTGTTAGTATTTTGTTTATTATTATTATTATTATTGGAGTTCTTAAACTCATATATTCTTCTTGGGTCGTCCATTTGGGACTGGTATTCGATGTAATCAGAAATAGTTTGTCTGGCTGGCCTAGCTTGATTGTTAGGCGCCATCTCGACCGGATTTGGGTCGTGACAAATCAGAACCTTAAAGATCATACTCAAAATTGAATTACAAAAATAGCCACGACTGGTCAACTTTGATGATGTAGTCAAATTAAGACTAAGTAACCAATTAAACCTCTTATTCAATCAGAAGTTCAAAAAAGTCAAAGCCAAAATTGAATTTCAAAGATAGCCAACACTAGACAATCTTACAGATATAGCCACATTAAGATTAAATACTCAATTAACAAGATTCAGGGGAACAAATTGATAATAGGTTGAATCAAATTAATAGAACACTCAATCATTAATTTTGAACTTATCAAGTAAGAACCCTAAGTGTGGCTATGAATATAAAACATGCGATTTGACTAAAGATTTTATCAGAAAAGAAAAACCTATAAGCATGTGATTCCAAAGTACAAGATCAGGAAATTACACAGTCACAGTCAAGATTTTCATGACTAAGCACACACAAAAGAGGACTAAGCCTGTAATAGACTCATAGCTTACTCAGAAAGGCAAAGAAACAGAAAAAAATAGAGAAAATCAAAAAGAGGCATGCACAGTAGAAAAGTTAGGGGTTCAGGGTACTTATCTTTTTTGGTTCCGATTCTTTTATCTTCTTTATTTTCTTCTATTTTCTTTTTCTTCATTTCTCTTCTTTTTTTTTGCTTTTCCGGCATCAGAAGTCCAGAAACCTTTTTCTTGGATTTTTGGATCTCAAACAGACTCATCGAGTCTTTTTTTTTGTAAGAAAGACTCTTGGAAGAGGGTTCGGGGTTTGATGGGATGATTTTGGGGGTTAGGGGTGTTCGCCGGAGTAGGGTTCCGGCGAATTATTTTTTAATATTTGACGAGTTCGGGCTTGATTTGAGGGATTCTACCTTGTGGGGGTTGAAGAGGACGACGAGATGGTTAAGGGGTGTTAATGGCAGACAGTGGTTCAAAAGTGGTGGTCGCCGGAGTAGGGTTCCGGTGACACCTTTTGGTTTATTCGAGATTTTCCGGTAATCTTTTGGGAATCTGATATGGCGGGGTGATAGAGGAGAAGAAATAGGCTCAGGGGTATTAATGGTGGGCTGATTGGCGGAGGGGGTGGACCATCGCCGGTAGGGTTCCGGCGATGGAGGAGAGGATGATAGGGCGACTAGGGTTTCATTTGGGACGAATGGATGTATAATGAGTTGATGTATTATGTTTTTGTATATTTAAAATATCTGAATGATCTGAGATTGTTGGATTAAATACACCAACGGCTCAGATTCAATTACTTTAACTACGCTGCTGTTTTGATCAAATGGCCTTTTAATTGTGGCCCTTAGATTAAATTCCTCAACGGTTCAGATTAAAATCCTTAGGCGACGTCGTTTCATTTATTAGACGACCATTATTCCTGGGTCGTTTGATCAATTATTCAATGGTCCAGATTCAGCTTCCTATGCGGTGTCGATTTGGTTTATGTATAGGCAGACGACTGATTTTCCCTTGGGCCTGGTCCGTGTGTATATTATTTGGGTTGCTGAATTTGTTATTTGTCCCAATTATATTTTGTATTACATATTATATTTTGTATTTGTATTATCTATTGTATTTTCTTGTATTTTTGTATTATATATTTTTTTGTATTTGTTTCTTTTCTGTATTTTTGTATGACTCTTGTATTTATTATTCCTTGTATTTTCTTTGTATTTTCGTTTTAAATTTTCTGATTTTTCTAAAATTAAAGAGTAATTAATTTCTATTTTGGTATTTTCTAATTAATACAAAAAATGGTATTTTGTTTTTTATTTCCTTTCAAAAATTAGAAAAAGTCCTAGTATTTCTACTTATTTCATGATATTAAATAAACAATTATCAACAAATTGCCACAAATTCAAAAATCATTTTTGCTTATATTTTGGAACAATTTGCTTGGGATAAAAATCACGTGCTCAGACCTGTTAAAAGGAATAGAAATATTGTTATAGTTTTACTATGTGGTATTTTTGGGATTTCTTGCCTTCAATATCATTATACATGTCTATTACCACTCAGTTGGAAGTACTCACTTTACTCCGTGCACCATGTGTGCAGATCCAGGTACTTCTAGGCAGAGCTGAGCTTATAGCTGCTATTCAAAGTTGTTATCCAGAGTTAGTCGATGTAGCTGTGTGGCATCCGCAGGACCCGACTCCTCTTTTATTTCTGTATTTTACATTTCTGCGTACTCAGACTATGATATATGTTTCAGTACTATTACGCCATTCTGGTTGAGGCTCTTGACTCATGACCCCTAGATTTGTGGGAGGTTGTTTGTACTGGTTTATTGGGTTGTTTTCTATACAACTGTTAAAATTTGGATATTTCCTTCCTTGTTAATGATTTTGAACAAAGAATGTGAGCTTGTAGCTCGGAATGTGAGTGTGATTGGTTGGGCTTGCCTAGCAATATGCTGGGCACCATCACGACCGAGTTTGGGGTCGTGACATTACAAGTATCAACAGTTTATGGCAAGTGGCATAAGTCAAGTACGTCACTGTATTAGGTTTATAATTTATCATTTTGGGACAATAGTAACAAAAACAAGTATACGCTTCCCCACAATTAAACATGCACACATAGTACCGAGGCGATGTCCCTAACCAACAGAAAGAAATTGTGCACTTGCCGAGGGTCAACAGCACACCTATAGATGCATCTATTCATACAGATGAGATCAGCCCGATCCACATTTATCAGGCAATATCAAGAATACGCACAAAGGCACATTTAGAGTCAAGTATACCATACAATGTTCAATAAGTGTGCAAGTTGCTTTTATTTTCTTTAAAGTCTCTAACACATCCTAAGTGATCTTATTAGACAAATAATATGGAGATTTTCATAAACAAAGCATGATGTAAGTCCTAAACTACCCGGACAATTAACATAGTAGTAGTTACGCACGGACTCTCGTCACTTGGTGCGTATGTAGTCCCCGTATTGAGCAATAATTATTCATTCATTAATCCTATAGGGACAATTCCCTCTTACAAGGTTAGAAATGAGACCCACCTCGCTCCGAAACACACTTCCAATATCAAGAACAATCCCAAAATCCTCAATTCGTAGCCGAACGAGCACAAACTAATTAAAATAAAGCAAGAACTAGTCAATAAAAGCTAACAAGGTTGAATTCTAACTAGTTAAGTGATTTCCCAACCTTTTCCACAAGTTTCCTAAATTCTGACCCCGGGCCCACGTTCTCGGATTTCGAAATTTTTTTAAGGAAGTTGTTCCCTATCACCTAAGGATCACAAATATATGATTCCAGTTCAATACAAAACAAATTATATGCTTAAATCTTAGTTTTACTAAAACCATAGGTCTAGCTCTAACCCTTGATTTTTACTAAATTTTAAGTATTTAATCTACCTAATGTTCATGTATTTAAGCTAAGGATGAAGGAAAATTACTTACCTTACTAAGCTATGTGGAAACCCTCTCTTGGAAGCACCCAAATCGCCTAAGTATGGAGTGAGAAAAGATAGAAATGTCTTTGGGTTCGAATTAAATGAACCCTTCTGCCCAGCTGTTTCTGCTTCAGCGGTGGAATTCCCGCTTCTGTGGGGTCCGCTTTTGCGGAAACGACCAAAGAAGCCTGGACCGCTTTTGCGGTCAGGCTCTCGCTTCTGCGAGTCCGCTTCTGCAGACGCCCAACCGCTTCTGCGGCACTGGGCCTGGGGAAGTTGGACCGCTTCTACGGTCTGGGGTCCGCTTAAGCGGGACTGCTTCTGCAGTCGATGGGCCACTTCTGTGATTTCTCCTAGGCCTGGCCCCTCCCGCTTTTATGATGAGAAGGTTGTATCTGCGGTCCAAGAACTGTAGATGCGGTTTTGATAGAAAGAGCAAAAGCTGCAGTCCGTCCTCAATTTCTAACTTCACTCGAACGTTTCTCGTTTGACGTGGCTCCCGAGTCGCGTCCGAACATACCGACAAGTCAGAAATCATGAGGCGGACCTACTCAAACCCTTGAAACACTCAAAACAACGCTAAATTGAGCAATCAAACCCTAAAACCAAATGAACCAAATCATTGAACTTTAAGTTCTAAGTTTTCTTCCAACGGGTCAAAACGCCCTTAAACTACTCGGATTGACACCAAATTTTACGAGTATGTCTTAACCAATATTTTGGACCTTTACCAAGTTTCAAAATCAAAATCCGAGACCGATACCTAGGAAAACAATAATTTCTTAGTTTATTTAAATCTTTAAAACTCCAATTTAACAATTTCACAGAAAAATTCATTACTCGGGCTAGGGACCTCGGAATTCGATTTCGGGAAAACGCCCAGGTCCCATATTTTCCCACGGACCCTCCGGGATCATCAAATCACTAATCCAAGTCCGTTTCTCAAGAAAGTTGACCGCTTGGCCTTTTTAGAGAAACTTAAAGTAGCAAATGGACATATTCTTACTCAAAACTCTTCCAACTTCCGAATCACCCATCCCCGCAAGTCATAATTTAGTTAAAGCAAGTGCAAAAAGTTTTATTTAAGAAAATGGAGTTCTAAAACGCAAAACGACCAGGCGGAACATTACAGATGTGTTATTTTAAAACTTCGCACAAACTAATTCTCACGAGGTGACACTTGATTTTTACACTAATCTCGGAATTTGAGCCTTCAATGGATGAAATAATATTCTTTACTCCACTTTGAAATTTCACAGCTATGGTGAGATTATTTGGAGCATCCTCTCTGTTAGCTTGTGGCTTCGGCGAAAGACTACTTGGACATCTTTCTTATAGTTTTGCAGCATTGAATAAGAGACGTTGCCCTCTGGATTGCAGGCCTCATTTGAGATCTGTTTTTTTTTTTTCGGCATCTCCAAGAAAATGAAGTGTTCGAATCTATCGAAGCCATTAAGCCTTGAACATAGCCATAAAAAAAGTTGAATTTGAAACTTGTAGTTTTTGACTTGCAGGATGAAGAGATGAAGGACATAATTTATTCCACTGGTCATGTCAATTTGTTTGCAACAAATTATCTGTGATATAAAAATAAATTGCAACTACAATATAAATATGACGAAATATAATTTTATTGATAAAATAATGCGGGTACAATTTTATTTATCCCTTTGATTCTTCTCTTCTGATTATTTTCGTGATTCGAAGGCTAGAACAGCGTGTTTCTCGAACATAGTATGGTGCGGGCTTTCATGAATTTATTTGATATTCATGAAGTATCTTGGTGTTCTTGAAGTATTTGATTATAAAGAATTATCTGGCCACTTCTTGATCTCTTTGTGAATACCCCGTGAGTGTATGGGATTTTCGAGATGATCTTCATTTTTTGAGATACCTCTTCAAAGGGAATATGTTACCCTTTTATAGCTTTGATTTAGGTTAGGGTAGAGTAACTATCAAGAAACCCTAATTGACTCCTAAAATTTCAAGAATGTTGTAGCTTCTTTAATTTAAAATTTGGTTGGATCCATTTAAATTTTGATGTCTATAATGGGATACAAAATTTGGTATTTTTTAATTTTTAGTAATTTTCTACGCATATATTCATATTTCGTATTTAAAGTAATGATTCAATTGAATTAGTAATAATTTGTCGCCGATAACTTAAATTTCGTGATTAATATTTAATGTGACTCAATAATTGGCGCAAATTTATTCTTTGGTTGGGGAAAACCTTGTGCCGAAATTTGTATTTCGTCACTAAAAATATGCGACTCCCGCATTAAAGTAAGGAATGTAATTTTTATATCTGAAAGTAAATTATTAGTGAATAATTTTAATTGTAACTAATAATTTCCTGGTTAAAGATAACATTTGTTGTGGTGCTAAATGGCGAAATGTAAAGTAATCTATAGACTTTTGTGTTGATTCATGTCCCTATTTAGTTTCCATAGGTAGGTATTACAAAACACGCAACCAAAAGTTGGTTAAAAATGGTAGGCACAAACATCTGTCAATGAAATTTTTTTACATTGTTATTATTAACATTATTTTTCACGAATTTTTTTACATATAACATAATTTTCACTTATGGTATTGTAGTTTGAAATAAACATCATGCGCAGATAAAGTTTTTCGATCGAACCGACATATGTTTGATTGGTTTTTTTTTATTTGATTTTTTTTCTGTATAGCCCAAAAATGGTGCATGTATGTCAATGCTGTTTTTTGTCGCTTTTTTAATTTCCAGCTTTATTTTCTTTTTCATACTTAATAATTTGTATAGTGGTCCATCACGAATAGTTGCTTTTGTTAAAAAGTAAATAAAACAAATAGCATCAACAACAGATTAACTGGTCTACATTAAGGAGAAAGAGACTAAAAAGAAAGATTAAGAAAGGAAGAAGAAAGTTCACTTAGCTATATGTACAAAAACATCTATTTTCACCATTCAATATTTATAAACAATTCTTCTGGAGAGACAATGACAATTTCCAATGGAATAATGGCTCACAGCTATTTTTCAACTGAAAAGGACATGATATTTTCCTTGTTTAATATTTTCAATGACAATATTTTCCTTGTAAAATGAAAATATTGAAAAAAATACTAAATATAAAAAGCGGCATTCATAATGAAACAAAATAAGATAGATCCTACACAATATTTAAAACTTATTTATTAAAATTATCCTAATTTTGTATATTATTTACTCTAAACAAGGATTACTTACAAATTATATACAATCTATTATTTGTGCCTTATATTAGGAAATTTAGTTACATTTTTTTTTTCTATTTTCTCTCGTCCTAATCAAGTTTTAACTTAATTATATGAGCATATATAATTTATTAATTATGTACAATTTAGTATGAACAAGTATCTTTTTTATATTAGAAATTGAATATGAAATCAGTTCTATCCATGCTCTCCCCCTCCTCCCCCTCCCCCTCCCCCCAATTTTTTCTGTCTTCAATTTTTATGCTTTTTATCCTCTTTTTTATATTAATGAATTTCAATTGTTTTAACATAAAGATTTAACTTAGTAATTTCATTTTATGTTACACAATCTGTGTTCGAATTTAAATTATCAATCAATAAATTATAAAAATGTTTGATTTTACACTATTAATATTAATTAAAAAGTTTTATATATGTATTACAGGAAAGTAAAAATCTCTAAAGTGAAACCTAATCAAGAATCTTGTGATACATTGCTTTATCTCGAGTTGGGCTTTAACCATTTTACTCCTCCAATTGCACATGAACGCAATGAGAATTTTCAATGAGAAAGCTTGGTTCAAACGGTACTAAAAGTTCTCGCTCATATTCTTCGATGTAAAAAAAACATTCAGTGCATAAAGTATTTCATGTTTATGCAGGTCCAGAGAAGAGCCACATTTTAAGGAGTGTGATGTAGACAGTCAATTCTAGTGCAAACATTAGTGACTGCTTCCATTTCTTGAATCCGTAATCTACAAGACAATTCCGTGCACAAAATATACCACATTAGTGACATTCTTGCTAGGATTTTTCTATATCAACTTGTTATAATTATATCTTTGTTTCTCTCATGATTACTTACTAAAATTGGTATTACTAACTAATACTAATGGGACTACGCCATTCCCTTTCTATCATTTATATATATTTGGCTTTCTACTTTTTGTGACTTAATTTGTGTCAATTACATGTCTGCTGTCCCATATTTCTTTTTTTCTCAGATACATTCACTTTTATATATGCTCTTTTATGTGGAAGTACTATTAATATCATTTAATGTCAAGATTCTATCTTTATGCATCTAATTAATATTATGTCGTTAACAAGTATATGTGTAATTGATTCAAATCACATACGCTAACTATGGGTGTACATGGATAGGGTTGGTTCCGTTTTGATAAAAATTGAACCAAACTAACTATATCGGTTTGAATTGATTCTGTTTTGTCGAGTATTCGGTTTTTGTTTTTATTTTTATTATTAATAATGAATATTATTCCAATCTTACTTTGCTAAAGATACATATATAGTTTTGATAAGTGAATATATATTTAATAAATATTGAAAAAACTAACCAACATATGATCTATTAAAATATTATAATAGGAGAATTCTTTTAGTAACACGTGATACTTATCTTCTTAATCGCCTAACAATAACTTTTCTTTAATGTACGCTTTCACCACATGGTAGGATCCCAAATATTGCTATATTTTTTTTAAAGAAAATTCAATCTAAAGTCTTAAAATAAATATAAGATTAAATAATATATCGGTTTGGTTCGAATTTTTGTACACAAACCTAGTTAGGTATTTTAATCGGTTTGATTTGAATTTTCGGATAGATGTGATTTTCCGGTTCAGGACACCCCTAACACTAACAATATAAATTGTTTTACATAATGAATGTGTTTAACTAGTAAGTAGTAACAAGTTGTATTCTATTGTAAAAATTGCACTGGACATCTTATTTGGTCGCCTCTAATTTATATCCATTTAAAAAATATATATATTAACTTATACTCATTTCTTAAATAACTTCAGCTCATTTTTAACTTGGAATCTTCCCTTTTGTGTTACCGGGGAGAAAACAATAGTAACAGAAATCATTTGGCTTTCGAGTATATGTTGTTATTATAAAAACCTTCATCATTTCTAATTAATAGTTTAATTAACAAAATATGGGGGCGGTGAGATCTTCGTACTTCACCGTTTCTTCTTATTATTCTTCTTCTTCTTTTTGTATTTTGGCATCACAATTATATGCCACTATCTATTCCTTCTTGCTTTTCACAAATGTGAATGATTTCCATCCCGTGATTTATCATACATTGAACAACATAACAGGCAGATCAAGAACCGCGTAGTGTTCGCGGAAACTAGAGCTGAAGTTTCTTTGTTGTAAGTTAAAATAACTTCAGCTTTAGAGCTGAAGTTTTCCAATTATAACATAAAAATTTTAGTTTTAAAGCTCAAGTTTCTCAGTTACAACACAAAAACTTCAGCTCTAGAGTTGAACTTCAAGCCCGACTACTAGAATGCTGAAGTTTTGCGTGATTGCATTTGCTACTTCAGCCCCATATGTTGTAGTTATGTAAAAAAACGAGTACGCTTATAATTCTTTATGTAAAGCGGGCACAAGTTAAAATATGACACCAAAGCGGGTATAGATGCACATGCCCCTATTCTATTTCAAGTTAGCTATGAAAGGTTACATACATGCTAGTGCTATAGTGGCGGACCCAGGATTTTTATCAAGTGGGTTCAGAAAAAAATTAGAGATAATATATGTGACTAGCTAATTTCAAACTCAAGACCATATGGAAAATTTGAACCCTCTTTACCATCAAGCTAGGCATTTTACTTGTTTGAAGTGGTTTCAAAATTATATTTTATACCATTACTTGTTTGAAAACAGCAAAAATATACCTATATATATAGCAGTATTTTTCGATAAGCGGGTTCATATGAACCCACTTGACTCCACGTGGGTCCGCCCCTGTAGTGCTATAATAAAAAAATTCATAAATTATATATATATATATATATATATATATATATATATAGCTCTACTTAAACATTTTTTCTTGTTAATCACTCGAGATGGCAAAAGCCAATTACACAATTTTGACACTGAATCAGGCTCCAGCTGTTTTCAAAGTAAAGTTATTACAGTACTTGTGCTAAAAAACAAATTCCTAATTAAACTTTCCTGAAGAAATAATACCTAACTCAAAAACAATATCTTGTTTACTCTTTTCTTTTCCTTTTTTTTTATTTCTTGGCCGGTGTCTAGTACTCGTATACCGCCGGAGGTGTAGCTACAACTTATCAAAGGTGGTCAATTAATCAGTATTCCTCAAAAAATTTACATTGTATATATAGGTAAAATATTAATAGCGTTTAGAAGTAAAATAACATATTTTGAACACCCTTTTATCGGGGAACTATTTTTATTTCTTTCAAGTTTGAACACCCTTAGTAATATTCCCGGCTTCGCCACTGATTACACCCCAACAAAATTTGGATTAACGCAAGAAATTCCATATTGAAAGATAAAATGGATACTAACAAAGGCAAAGACGATTTTATTCTCAGAATATATATATATATATATGACTCAAAAGTTATCGGTTACTTTATAAGCTATAGACAATTGAAATATAGAAGAAGGGTAAATCGTAATCAAGTATAATAAACCCCAAAGTAGAAACAATATCGTTATGATGTTGTGGATGTTAATAAAAACGTAGAAGTTATGAATAAAAGCGATAATTACAACTGAGAGGACAGTAGAGAGAGGGAATAATAGAGAGAGAATGATAAAAGTTGTATTATTAGAGAATAACACTTGCCCCCTTACAACAGAGAAAACCCCCCTTTATATAGAGGTGAGATTTTCTCGCTAAAATTACAATTCATCGAGGGGCCGCTGAAGCCCTCGGAAAAGGGGACGTTTACGTATACATGTCGACGCCATGCCTTTGCTGTAAAAAAGATGAGTGAGGGTCATACGCTCGACGTTACCTGGGCGTGGGGAGAAGTACACTCGGCCCTTGTCAGTTGAATTCGATTTGGCCCCATACACTTAGTCCATCCGCCTGTTGGAGACGTACTCGGCGTACGTGTGGAAAAATCGATCCGTCGTGGCGTCATTCATGTATTGACACGTGGCCCATTTTTTGAATTAACATCATTGACGGCATGCGTCATAATCACAACTGCTCCCAAGACAGATCAGGGGTGATTTGACGTTTCGATTTCCCGCCCCTTTTATAATGCTCACCTCTTCAATTCCCGTGTATTGAGGTACTATAAATAGGAAGAGGGTTTGATTTTTACTATCTTTTGGACTTCTCAAGCCTTATCTTTATATCTTCGTCTTTTGCTAGGGTTTTCAGTAACTTTTGTGTTTGACCCCTTCGAGTTTTCTCCAAAGTTAGTTTTCCCAACCGTTGACGTGTTTATTCATTGGCCAAATACTGATTATGGCAAGACGAGGTCGACAACGTGAAGGAAATGGAGACGAGTCTTCTGGGGTTCCACCATCTTCGGATGGTGGGAAAAAGGCTCAAAAACCTTTTGTTCCCCTTTCCATAGATAATGTGCTTCCACGAGAGCTTCATGCTCGAAGGGATTTTCCCTCACGATGCGTAGCTCCTGCATGGAATCTGTACAAGTTTTCTCACTCACAGTTGGATGACCTACGTGGGTCCTGCCAGATTTCGGACACAGTGGATATGGCGGTGGCCGAAGGGGACTTCGTCAACGTGCACAGACCGGGGTTTTGTGCTTTTCATAAATACCCCTTCTGATTGGGTGTAGTCTCCCCATATACACATTGGTAGAGGAGCATTGTCGATTATACAACGTGTGTCCGGCCCAGCTCACTCTGTATACGTGGAAGAAATGCCGCATACTGGCTACTTATGCTGAGCGGGCCAGACTGCTGTAACTGTTCAGTCCTGGGTTCATTAGGGGGATGATGTTGCATCTAAAAAACCGTGGCGCGAAAGGTTTGGTCGTCGAAATGGACGATGGGCCCAATCACCATTTTTGGCTGAAATGTTTCTTTATCCGAACTTCGGATTTGGTGGCGGCCCCGGAAGGGTTCCCAGAAATATGGAATCCTGAACGTAAATGCCATTTTATGCGCTTAACGCTTTCCATTGCTTACGCGTGTTCGATCTTTGTGACCTTTCTTGCTTTTTCTATATTTGCAACTAGGGTTTCTCCGCCCCGACCTGTGCCAGATATAAGGTTATGGGTGGAGAGAGTTATCTCTCTCGCGGAGGAATGTCGGATGTGGGTGGCATTTATCATGAAATACGATCTTCCAGGTACTGCACCAACTTTTTGTTTTGGCAATTTTATTTTCTGGCGTCACCTCTTGACCTACCTTTCTTTGGTTAATGTTTTGGCAGCCGAGACTGCCCCTCGAAGGATGAGAGGAAGCAACATTGCAGCTCCCTCGTTGGTGGACTCTAACTACGAGTATGTAACTCAGGAGCGTTTAGATGAGGATGTTCCTGAAGTTAGCCAGCCTGAGGGCAAGCATACGACCGTGGAGGCCTCTAGTGAGGATGTTTCCGACGATGCTCGTTTCGAGGGTGAGGATACGACCCGAGAACCCTCTGTCGAGAACATTCTTGAGGCTACTCCGCTCGGGGTTGAGCCGGTAGTTGAACCTATAAATGAGGAGACTCCTTCGCCTCCATATCCTCATGCCGAAGAGGAGGCTTCCGAAGGCGAAGAGCCGCTAGAGCGGAAGAGGCGCCGACTGCTTATTGGCAAAAGTATAGTCGTGGAGCGCAGGAAGGCGATTATCTGCCGTCCTGAATCGAGGCCAGTCTTTATGGGCGATGCTATTCGCCCAGAGAGGGTGGCTCTTCTAAGGGAGGTCGTAAGCGATATTGCTTCCTTGAGAGTCGAAGGAGGAGACATACCAATCATTGCCGAGGCGGCTACTGGCGAGGAAGGAATGGATTCCGAGCCGATTCCCATGGCCGTGGACATGTCGCAAAGGGATCATGCTCGAGTGGATATGACGGAGGTGGGGCCTAAGCGTCGGATTATGATCCCAACGGGATATAAACTGATGCTATATAGTGAGTAGGCCGCGGCGGACATGACTTTGCTGTGCGCGGCTGCCGAAACTGGGACATTAAAAGATGTCAGCGATAGGGACTTATCCCGACGAGTCCCCGATGCAGCTTTGCATGCATGTTTTGTCGTTATCTCTTGTTACTTTAATGTAGGCCTTTAGGCTTGCGCTGACTTAGGTCGTGTTGATTTTTTCAGACCCTCAATTTGGAAGTGGAGAGGGACCGGCGCGATCAGAGGAAGACTGCCACCCTCAGGAGGGCAATAAGGAAGTACAGGGAGTGCCGAATTAAGCATAAAACATCGGCGGATCCCTATGCCCAGGACCCGCAGTTTCGCGTATTTTGTGAGGGTTTGGAGCTGGCGGAAGTTCGACTGCGAGAGCACACGGCTCAGTTGGAGCAGGTGGATCCGTATTTAATGGTTGCCGTGGCTCGAAGTACTGAGATGGAGAATCTCCTTTGGTCGAAGGAGAAGGAGTTGGAGATCGATCATGGGGCGATGGCGGAGGCCGCTGAATTGCGTGCCAAAGTTGATGCCTTAACCGCTGAGCTCAAAGCCAAGGCAGCTAAAGTTGACGCTCTCAAGCACGCGACAGCGACCGGGCCTGCCGACGATGTGTCTAGCGAGGTGCATGACATGTGGGTGTATGTCGAGGCTAGGCGGATAGTTTTTGAAGAGTTGTGCACCATTGGTAGGGCTACCGAGACGGAGGTCGAGCGTCAGCACCGTCTGGTTAGGGTCGCTCAGGAAGCTTGCGGGCATAACCCTGTTTCCTCTGGCCCAGCAGGATGTACCTTTACGGATGTGAATTAATTGGGTAAGAGGTCCTGGATTTCTTTGTTATTCTGGGCCGAAGGGCCGCGATGAGCATGGTGTCGGCCGGCTGGTGATGGCGAGCCGGAAGGCGGTGGCAAGCAGGGTGGTCGTGGCAAACAAGGTTGCGGTAGTTAGGATATATTCTTATTTTGTTATGATTTTGCAGCCGGGGGGACATGGTTCTTGTAAATGTATGTACATGTAATTTTTTGGAGTAAATGGAAATTATTTCTTTGGTGTTCATGTCTTCTTTCTGTACCTCTTACTTTGCATGTTTGTTGTGTTGTATCGATTGTTGTTGAGTCTGAGTCGACTTTGTATGGTAATGATTTCAGACTTTTGCCTGTTTTGGAACGATTGTGGTTGTTTAGCAATCTCAGTTGTGATGAATCGAGTTATTGCAGTTGACTACTACGACTCTGGACTTAGCCGTTTGTTCGTTTTGGGGTGTTTGTTACCTTTCCAGTGGTTCCGATCGTGTCGGGTTGGTCAAATTGAGTTTATCTCTCCGATATTGGCCTTGGCCTTAGCCTTTATTATGATATGGACGGCTTAGCCTTTTTTACGATATGGATGGCCTTAGCCTTTTTGTTCATTGAGGAAGGCCTTGGCCTTTTATGCGTTATAGATGGCCGTAGCCTTTTATGAGTTATGGATGGTCGTAGCCTCTTTGTACGCTGTAGACGGCCTTAGCCTTTTTATTCATTGTAGACGGTTGTGGCCTTTTATGCGTTATAGATAGTCGTAGCCTCTTTGTACGCTGCAGATGGACTTAGCCTTTTTATTCATTGTAGACGGACATGGCCTTTCATGTGTTATAGATGGTTGTAGCCTCTTTGTATGTTGTAGACGGCCTTAGCCTTTTTTATTCATTGTAGACGGTCGTGACCTTTTATCCATTATAGATGGTCGTAGCCTCTTTGTACGCTGCAGACGGCCTCAGCCATTTTATTTATTATAGACGGTTGTGGCCTTTTATGCGTTATAGATGGACGTAGCTTCTTTGTACGCTGTAGGCGACCTTAGCCTTTCATACATTGGAGACAACTGTAGCCTTTCTTACATTATAGATGGTCGTAGCATTTCATACATTGGAGATGGCCGTAGCCTTTCATACATTGGAGATGGTCGTAGCCTTTCATACATTGGAGATGGTCGTAGTCTTTCATACATTGGAGATGGCCGTAGTCGTTCTTACATTGGAGATGGCTGTAGCCTTTCATACATTGGAGATGGTCGTAGCCTTTCATACATTGGAGATGGCTGTAGCCTTTCATACATTGAAGATGGCTGTAGCCTTTCATACATTGGAGATGGTCGTAGCCTTTCATACATTGGAGATGGCCATAGCCTTTCTTACATTGGAGATGGCCATAGCCTTTCATACATTGGAGATGGTCGTAGCCTCAGTCCCTGTGATATGCCTGTTGTGCTGATTAGCAGAATAACTGGCCTGTCAAATTTGCCTCGTAAGCATTTCCGAGCATCCCCTTCGTCGCCTCGTTAAAAACCTTTCCAAGAAAACCCGATTGGGACAAAACTCGGATAAGGGAAAAAGAGTACGACTCGGGGGGTGCTCTTTAAAAATGAAAATATATACTTGAGGTGAGAGATGTTCCAATTGTTTTGGAGCGTCTCTCCTTCTATGGTCTCTAGTCGAAATGAACTCTTATCTGCTCTCGCGGTGATTTTGTAAGGTCCATCCCAATTGGTCCCTAATTTTCCTTCGATAGGATCTTTGGATGCAAAAGTCTTGGCTTTTAGGACGTAGTCGCCTGCTCTGAGCCGTCGGATTTTTGCCTTCCTGTTGTAGTATCTTTCGATTTGTTGTTTCCGGGCTACCATCTTAATGTGGGCCACCTCTCTCTTTTCTTCGGCTTCATCGAGGTCTTGGAGTTTGTTCAAATCATTTTCTGCTCCGCTTGTGTGTGAGTACCTTAAACTTGGCTCGCCTACTTAGACTGGTATGACGGCGTCAGTTCTATCAACGCGCAAGTAAGGCGTTTCCCTCGTGGAAGATTTAGGGGTGGTCTTGTGTGCCCATAACACCTCTGGTAGCAGTTAAGGCCATATCCCTTTGGCGTCTTCAAGTTTCTTCTTCAATATATTCAATATGGTTTTGTTGGACGATTCCGCTTGATCATTGGCAGCAGGATGATACGATGTTAAGAGTATCCTTTTGATGTGCCATTTGTTGAAGAATTCGGTTGTTTTCCGACCGATGAATTGTCACCCGTTATTTCTTTGGGGATGCCGAAATGGCAGATGATATTCTTCCATATGAAGGCGATGACCTCTTGCTCGCGAATTTGGATGTAAGCACCTACTTTTACCCATTTGGAGAAATAGTCAGTTAAAACTAATAGAAAGCGTACATTTCCGCGCCCGACATGTATCGGGTCGATTATGTCCATTCCCCACTTGATAAAGGGCTAAGGGAAGTGACTGAATGGAGGGATTCTCCTGGTTGGTGTATCATGGGGGAGAACTTTTAACATCTTTCACATCGGCAGACGTACTCTGCGGCGTCTTTTTTCATAGTAGGCCAGTAATACCCGGCTCGTACTAGGCAGCTTACGAGTGCTTGATTGCCCGTGTGGGCGCCAAAATGTCCTTCATGTACTTCTTCTAGTACCGGTGTTGTTTGATTGGGGCCTAGGCATTTGGCTAGGAGTCCTCCAAAGGTTCTTTTATAGAGTTCGTCATTTATCATGCAATATCTGGCTGCCTGCATACAGAGCTTTTTTGCCTCCATCTTGTCGGGCGGGAGGGTTCCATTCTGTTAATACGATAAAAACTGGTTGCGCCAGTACTAGGTTAAGTGTAAGGAGAGTACCTCTGTATGATCGATTGCCGAGTGGAGGAGAGCGACGGTGCTTTCTTTATTGAGGCTTGTGGTGGCCGCTGCCAGTTTCGCCAGACCGTCCACTTCGGCGTTTTGCATTCTAGGAACTTGCTCGAAGTGGCATTCGTCAAGCTGTGTCATCAACCTGTGGATTTCTGTATGATACTTCGGCAATCTTTGTTCCTTGATTTGATAAGTCCCAGTGACTTGATTTACCACGAGTTGAGAGTCACAGTGCATAACGAGTCGGCGGGCCCCGTACCTGATGGCTAGTTTCATACCTGCAATAACGGCTTCGTATTCTGCTTTATTGTTAGTCATCTCGGGGCATCGTATGGACAGGCGAATGATTTCGCCCATGGGGACTTCGAGGATGAGTCCCAACCCCGATCCCGAAGCATTGGCGGCCCCATCTGTGTAGAGGGTCCAGAGGTCGGTATTTGGGGCAGAGTAAAGGGCTTTCTTTTCTGCCTCCGGTAGTATTTTTGCGCTAAAGTCAGCACTAAGTTGGCGAGGACTTGTGACTTGATGGCAGTTCTAGGGATATATGTGATATCATACTCGCTGAGCTTTATGGCCTATCTGGCGAGTCGTCCCGATAGTTCGGGCTTATGTAGGATGCTCCCCAAGGGGAACGTGGTCACTACTTTAATGGGGTGGCATTAGAAATAGGGTCTTAGCTTTCTTGAAGTCGTGACCAGTGCCAGGGACAACTTTTTGAGGTGTGGATACCGTGTTTCGGCGTCCACCAGGGTTTTTCTAATGTAATAGATAGGGGATTACGTACCTTTCATTTCGCGAACCAACACCACACTGACGGCGACTTCTGATACGGCCAGATATGTCAGTAAGAGCTTACCCGGCTCCGCTTTAGACAACAGTGGTGGTGATGACAGATACATTTTCAGTTCTTGCAAGGCTTTGACACCTTCTTCGTTCCATTGGAATCTGTTGTCTTTTCTTAGGATGTTGAAGAATTTGTGACATATGTCTGAGGATCGTGACATGAATCGGGAGACGGCAACTATTCGGCCTGTCAATTTATGGACTTACTTTTTACTGTTTCACACCTAGAGTATCGAGGTGATCACCTTGATTTGGTCGGGGTTGATTTCGATGCCTCTTTGGGATACGAGAAACCCTAGAAACTTTCCAGATGCCATGCCGAAGGCACACTTCTCGGGATTCAGTTTCATCCCATACTTTTTTAGTATTTCGAATGTCTCTTGCAAGTGGTTGATGTGATCCTCCTTTTTGCGGACTTTACTAGCATGTTGTCGATGTATACTTCCATGGCTTTGACGAGCTGCTCTTTGAAAATTTTGGTGACCAGTCTTTGATACATGGCCCATGGATTTTTTAGCCCAAAGGGCATCACGTTGTAACAGTAAGTCCCTTGGTGCGTGATGAATATGGTTTTCTCTTGATCTTCTTCGGCCATCAGGATTTGATTATAACCGGAATATGCGTCTAAAAAACTTAGCAGTTCATGTTCGGCGGTGGCGTCGATCAGCTGGTCGATGTGCGAGAAGGGGAAGGAATCCTTAGGACACGCCTTGTTCAGGTCGGTGAAGTTCACGCACATTTTCCACTTCCCGTTCTTCTTTTTTACCATTACAACATTGGCGACCCACTGAGGGTATTTTGACTCCCTGATAGAGCCGTTGGCGAGTAATTTGTCTACTTCTTCGCAGACAGCCTCGTTGATTGCGGCGTTGAATTTTCTTCTGATTTTCTGTACCGGCGGATGCAGTGGGTCAACGTTTAGTTTGTAGGTAGCGATATCTGGTGAAATCCCCGGCATATCTGCATGGGAAAAGACGAACTGGTTTGCATGGTTAGTTAAGAATTCACGATACTTACTTGGGTTGGCGAGCCCGTGTCCGATGTAGGCCCTCTTTTCAGAGTTGTCGCTATCCAGTTGAATCGGATCGAGGTCTTCCATCGTCGCTCTACGGGCCTTTACAATGTCTAGATCCCTGATGGTGTCGGTCGTCGGGTCAATTTTAGTCCCCGGCATGGCTAATTGCTATGCTTCCGCGCTCGCTCCCCTTAACTGTCGGGTGAGGGCGCAGTCCTGTGTTATCTTGTAACACTGTTGCGCGGTGTGCAGCTCCCCTTTGATGTTGAATATCCCCCATGGGGTAGGGAACTTGACCACCTGGTATAACCTCGAGGGGACTGCTCGCATGGCGTGTATCCATGGGCGCCCAATGATGACATTGTATGTCGTTTCCTGATCTATCACGTGAAAAGTTATTTCCAATGTGACTCCTCCCACGAGGACGGGCAGAATCACTTCTCCAGACTTATGTTCCCCTGCATTGATAAAACTAGTTAGTGTTATGCATCGGGGTATTATCTTGTCCTCGAGTCCCATCTGTGAAAGAACTCTCGGATGGATGATGCATGCCACTTCCGTCATCGATCATGACTCTCCTGACGTTCGTATCAATAATACGTAAAGTAATAACTAAAGCATCATAACGGGGAAAACACAAACCGTCGGCATCAGACTTATCGAAGGTGATACTCCCCTCGAAGTCATCATACCGTTCGTGGGAGATAGTCTG
Organism: Nicotiana noctiflora; assembly: GCA_032618575.1. Classification (NCBI taxonomy): domain Eukaryota; kingdom Viridiplantae; phylum Streptophyta; class Magnoliopsida; order Solanales; family Solanaceae; genus Nicotiana; species Nicotiana noctiflora. The sequence continues at coordinate 38,245 of JASVEL010014192.1, read as the reverse complement.
TTTCAGCCTGTGTGTATTGGTGAATTTGACATGGTTGATAGCAGAGTCGGTACCGTCACCAACGATCATTTTTACCGTCCGTGTCGGGGAAGGTGGCTCTGGTGGTCCGTGGGATTGTTCTCGCCCGCGTGTGAAGTTGGCCTTTCCTTTGTCACTGAGCAGCTCTTTTAGGTATCATTGGTTTAACATTCTGACGACCTCCTGTTGTAGGCCTATGCAACCTTCGGTCCTGTGTCCCCGTTCTTAGTGGAATTCGCACAGGACGTTTGATTTCCTTGTGGCGGGTTCTAACTTCATTTTCTAAGGCCATTGCACCTTGGTGCCAAGCTTTTCCAGCGCGAACACTATCTCTAAATGAGAGATACAAAAATTATGTGATGACAGCAAAGGAGGTGTACCTCATTCGCTTCTGAGTGGGGTGAGGTATCGCTGTAATGCGTCTGTATAACGAGGAGGCGGATTGGGAGATCTCATATATGGTTGGTGTCGCTCCTTATTGGGGTGAGGGGGATGTTCCCGGTGCCTTTCATGACGTCGATCTTTCCTTGTGTCCGATTATATGGTTGTCAACCGTTGGGTCAGCCCGTTGAGATCGTCTTCGTCTTCGTCTTCATCTTCGTCTGCTCGTACCTCAGCGCAGTAGGCGTTGTGGGGGGATACTTCATGAGACGGTTCAGCAGCTTCTTAGTTGGTCTGGCCGTCCCTGCTAAGTCCGTTCTGGAAGGCAGCAACCGCCATTCGTTCCAATACGTTTGGTAGGCTCATCCTCACCCTGTTGAATCTGGAGAGAAAGTCCCTGAGGCCTTCGTCCGTGGTTTGTCTGACGACGAAGATATCGTTCACCCTTGCCTCTGCCTTCTTTGCACCAGCATGCGCGGTGACGAACTTGTCCGCCATTTCTTCGAAGGTTGCTATTACTTTGGCAGGCAGTTGGGAGTACCATGTTAGGGCCCTTCCGGTCAGCGTCTCGCTGAACTTCTTCAGTAGCACAGAAAGTACCTGCTCTTTTGATAGGTCGTTACCTTTTATAGTGGTAACGTAATGGATGAGATGGTCCTCGGGATCGGTGGTTCCATCGTACACCCTTAAGTAAGGGGGCATCTTGAAAGTTTTTGGGATGGAGTAGGGGTGGCTTCCTTGGAGTATGGTTGCTCTACGAACCTTCCCACATTGCGTTTTGGTAGTAATTTAAGGGCTTCGGGAATTTCGTCGACCCTTTCCTGGTGCTCCTTCATTTGGCCGCGAAGAGCCTTGTTTTCGCTCTCCATTTCTTCCATCTTTCTCAGGATGGATGCCAGCGTGTCGTCATGGATTTGTGTTTTGACGGATTGGTTGTTTGTTCGCGCCTCTTCTTGTTCGTCCGCGGCAGTAGCGATACTCATCGTTGGTATCATTTTGATGTAGCCTTGTGGTGATTTTTCGACCAAGTCGCTCAGGGTACTTGTTAACCATTCTTCCAGTAATTTCTTGATTGCCGAGGGTGCTTCTTTTGCAGGGGATGTGGAAATTTCCTTATCATGCAAGGTCGCTAGATTCCCGTGGGGAGAGGGTAAAGTTTCTATTTCTGGTGCGGCGTCGGGGGTGGTGTTGGTGATAGTGTCATCGCCGACCTCATTAAGAGAGCTCGGGAGATTGGCTATGACCCCCATTATAGCTTTGGATCTGGTGTTGTTTTCGGCCATTTCTGAGTTTTTTCGTGATATAGATAAGATAGTTAGCTGAACTTTTGGTGTATACTACAGGTTTGATTCTCGAAATCCCCACAGACAGCGCCAATTGTTTGACTCAAAAGTTATGAGTTACTTTATGAGCTATAGACAATAGAAAATAAAGAAGAAGGGTAAATCGTAATCAAGTATAATAAACCTCAAAGTAGAAACAATATTGTTATGATGTTGTGGATGTTAATAAAAACGTAGAAGTTATGAATATAACCGATGATCACAACTGAGAGGACAGTAGAGAGAGGGAATAATAGAGAGAGAATGATAAAAGTTGTATTATTAGAGAATAACATTTGCCCCCTTACAACAGAGAAAACCCCCCTTTATATAGAGGTGAGGTTTTCTCGCTAAAATTACAATTCGTCGAGGGGTCGCTGACGCCCTCGTAAAAGGGGACGTCTACGTATACACGTCGACGCCACGCCTTTGCTGTAAAAAACACGAGTAAAGGCCATACACTCGGCGTTACATGGGCGTGGGGAGAAGTACACTCGGCCCTTGTCGGTTATATATATATATATATATATATATATATATATATATATATATATATATATATATATATATATGTGCAAATGATACAATTAATCCCATGCACGCAGAACGTTCATTGTTACTTAAATGCATGGCATTGCCTAGTGAGTAAAACGCTATATAGATGTAATAAAACCAACAAAATTTAAAATAATAGATGATTTTTCTCATCTCTCTAATTTTTAGTACGTAAAGTTACTTGCTATCGACATTGGCATGGCAAGAGATAACCACCAAAGGATATGGTGCAGTGAATCACGAGACTGCTCTTAATCATTGATAGGAATTGCTTCTTTCAGAAAGGGGCCCAACACGATATGAATTCGAATATAATCGAACTCCAATGCAGATACCAGACACCATATAAGTAACAAAAAAAGTAAAAGATAGCAGTTACTTAGTGAAACAATCCAAATGCACACGATCTAGCGCGAATACTGTCAGTAATTATTTTGGAACAAAAAGGAAAAATTAAGATGTGGTGTTTGCAAAATTTGTCCGTCTAAAGATATATAGTGATTCAAAAGTTTGTGCGGCTAAAACTCACTACTAACTCACATTATCTGAACTGAGACGTGGTGAACTGTTTTTGGCATATTGGAATTTGTGGGAAGACTTTTTTGACACGTCGAGGTTACAAACCTAGTGGAAAATTTTACCGCAATAACAACAACGATATATATATATATATATATATATATATATATATATATATATATATATATATATATATATATATATATATATATATATATATATATATATATACATATATATATATATTCTGACATTATGAAAGTAGAAAGACTATTTCCAATAAATTCTTGACTGAAGATTTTACTGTAGTTTGCCTAAAATTGGGCTATACTTGCTAAGAAGGAAGAATAAAAGTGGTTATGCTTTCTTTCCTATTCAAAATTATTCGGTACATATATTGGTAGGAGAGATCGAAGTATTTGTAAGTTCGGACGGACACCACAATTACTAAAAAAATTGGTTTAGCATATTAGAATGCGTGAAAGATTTTTATATCAGTAAGTTGGGCATAATAACCTTGGAAAAATTAATTTTGCTAAAAAAATCGATAAAGTGAAATTAGCACATAATCTGGAATCTTATCCTTCTCTAACATAGTTGAACCCCAAATTCATCAAGATGCTGCAAAACTCGACATATATTATTTTATACTTACGTTTGGTTGCAAAAGTCCCCTAACGATGTTCTTCTCAGCTTGTTCTAAAATGTCCCCAAGCAACCAAACATAATATTATAAATTCTTTATATGAATCATCAAAATGATTCTCCAAACACCTTCTAATAGATTGTTGAAGATTATCCAGCTCCCTAATATGCAATTTGTGGACACGCTTGATTTGGAATAATTTTTTAGGGGATGGTCTATTGAAAATAGCCTCTCTATCCTCACAAGATAGGAATAATATCTGTATACACACTACCCTATCTAAATCCCACGGCGTGGGATAATACTGGATATATTGTTGTTGTGATTTAGAACAAGTTAACAGTTCATTAAACATCTTTGGATCTTCCACAACAGGTTCGAATACCATATAACTATAACAACATACCTTGTGGATTCTCACAAGTGAAGTTTAGGAATGCACGTAATATGTAGAACTTACTCATATCTTGTGAAGATAAAGATGCTGACTTTGTAAATTGTCAAGACCGTAAGTGTGAAAAAACTAGCTAAAAACACATACAATTGTTAAAGATAAGAGGAAAAGACTAATAATTACTCATGCTTAGTTAAAGCAAATTAGGTTATAATAAAGGGATCAAAATCAAAGTTTTCCCACCGTTAAAAACACAGGTCTCCAAATCATTCAATAGAGCTTTACACTAAGTGTTTCATGTGTCATATCAACTTTCAACCAATTGAGAGGCAAAGAAAAATATTGAAATGGACCCTCAATATTAGGTAATTTGATGTGTTAAATCACAAACAAAAAGTAACCTATACTTACGTCCAAAACATCATGTTAAAAAAAAGTCTTGTGCCTATTCCTTTTTCTTCTTCTTCCTAATATTAAAAATTCTTTAATCTCCACCTTCCACATATCATCTCTCAAACTTCTATATATAGTTCCACTCACTTGCATTTATTCTCAAACTCACTTTTCTTTCTTGGGTTCTTCTCTTCATCTCCAGCATTGATAATACTCACTAATACCAAATCTTTTAAGCAAATCTTAGAGTCAGTATCAATGGCATGCTTGGTACTCTCAAAAGAGGTTAGTACTCACAATCTAGGCATCCATCTCTATTTTCTTTTTCTGAATAAATGGCAGCTCGATACATAAAGTATCGCACATTCATGTTTGGTGAGGGAATGACTGCACTTTAAGGAGTGTAATATAAATGATTTATCCTAATACAAGCATTAGCGACTGCTTCAACAACCCGAACCGTGACTTATCAAGGAGACAAATTTAGTGTTGCTCCAAGGCTCTCGTTCATTCTCTTAATAATTTTCATAAAGATTGTTTGTTATATATATCACCCAAAAAAAAATTGTTCTTATTCCGATCCTAGTGCGTACCATGTACCAATCTTTGATTCTTGGTGACAAGAATTTTACACTATCAATATATTTTAACATGATATAGACATATGTAATATGCTTGGTTTTTCAACTTATTAATATCACTTTTAGGTGACTTTTTTTTTAATACTAAAACTTATTAAGCTATCTATAAATCTTCATTTATATTTTTTTGGAACTTTATTATACATGGTCATCAGGTGAAGTTGAAAGGGGAAGAAATGGATTGCACAAAGGATGGAACTATTGATCTTAATGGAAAGCCAGCAATCCGAGAAACAAGTGGAAAATGGGTGGCTGGAATTATGATTTTACGTAAGCTTTTCTTCCTGCAAATAATCATATTAGAAAATACTTAGTATTTATCGTTGATTAAGAAAACGACATAAAGTACTAGTAATATCTGCATCTGCTTAATTAATTTCTTTTATTAGTTCAATCATGGTATATACTGTTAGAGGCTTAGAGCTACTCAAGTTATATTATTCTACGTTCAGCATGTACAGTCATAAGAGTATAGAGTGTAATTAGAATCTTATAGTTTCAATTAAGTATATAAACTAGATCTATTTTATATATATAATTCAAATCATTTTTTATCACTATAGATAACACACCGGGTTTACATAAGAAAAAGTTCACGTAGAGAAAAGAGATTAGACTAGTCATTGCACTAGTTAAGTTAACGTGGAATAACTTTTCCGATTGAGTTAGACTCAACTCTCGTAATACTCCTAACATGTAGTCTTTCCGATTCATTTTTAAGTGTTATTATTTGATTGAGTATGGAGTTTAAAAATAAAGAATTTGAAACTTTTGTGATCTGAAATTAAAGTTATAAGTATTTTTATTAGCTATAAATAAACTAAAATGAAAATTATAAATTAATTTTTTCTTTTAAATATTAAAAAAATTATTCCTTTTTAGACAGATTAAACAAGAAAAATTTACTAAGTATTAGATAAATTGCGAGTAATATTCACTTCACTGATCTCAGTCGACGTCGAATTTTTTTCTGTTGGTTGGAAAAAGCAAAGAAAAAGAAAGGTTGATAAGGTGAGGTAATAAATGAAGCCAGCTATCATATATGTTGGGAAGGGAAAATGACAAGAGGTTGAAAAGGCCAAAGCCTAACACTTTGCAGTAAAACAAGTGTCCTATTGCTAGGCACTATTTGACAGCTTTCAATACATTAGACCCATAGTTTTGGCTGGCATATCTAAGCTATGGTGAGAAGTAAATAAAAAGCTAAGATTTAAAATTGATGAATTCTGAATTTATACTAAGTTTGTAATAAAATATTTATATATATTTATAAAATATTTCGTACTCATACAGATTTTGTGAAAAAGCCACATCCAAATGATGTGATATAGATAATCTAATATAATACAAAAATAAATAAATACTTTTACTATTTGAACTCGTAACATATATATATTACATGAAAGTAACTTTACCATTGGCTACGAAGCTCCCTTCTAGAGGGACCTGGAGTGGGAGGGGCATTTGGTTCCATCCTCGGATAGGGTCTTGTCTGTAATAGCCAAAATCCTGTGGAAGACAAAGGAAGGATAAGGAAGTGACAAGAAAACCATGCAGTTCTGGGAAAAGACATTACACGTCATCCTTGACAAAATTCTGATTCTTGAATGGTGGAGGAGGGACTAATTATTGTGATCTGGACTTTCACTTATCCCTAACTTTTTGCCTTTTGATGTGACTCCAAAACAAAAAAGAAAAATTGATAATGATAGTGTCAAAGTTAGGTTACTGCTCCCTTTGACTATTTCATTTCGAATATAATTCGAGGTTATATTTGTAACATCCCAAATTATAGACAGGTCCCCTATCAGCAAATACAATAGGAATACTCGGTATATAAGTTAGGGAACGTTACATTTTATTAGCGGGCATGATATAACATTGAGCCCATAAGAGGGAGTGTATGTTAATATCAGTACAAATTTATATCAAATTCTTATATTATCTATCCCATAACCAAACAACCATGTGGAAATTCTTTTTCACTAGTACATGTATGTTGAATAACTTAACTCATTAATTTACAAAAATAACAAGATAAACATAATTTCTTATTTCTATTGAAGTTTGAATACCACTCAAACTTCATTTACTTTGTCTCTTAAAAGCAGTTTAATACTTTCACTTCTTTGTTTTCTTCTTTAATTGACATTTGGTTTCCATATTGAAATATGTAGTAAATCAAGCTTTAGCAACTCTAGCATTTTTTGGAGTTGGAGTGAATTTGGTGTTGTTCTTGACAAGAGTGTTGAAAGAAAACAATGCTGATGCTGCTAATAGTGTCAGCAAATGGACTGGCACAGTCTACATCTGTTCCCTTGTTGGTGCTTTTCTTAGTGACTCTTACTGGGGAAGATTCAAAACTTGTGCCATTTTTCAAGTCATCTATGTAACTGTAAGTATCCCTTTAACACCCATTATAATTCTGTAGTTATTGAAAAACTACTAAGAGTACACTAGCTTATAAGTTCACAATCAAGAAGATCTAATATTGCTAGCTACCATTATCTTGCACAAGCGCGATTCTGCTAATCGTTAGTGTTGATTATTATCAAAGGCCAATGGAGCATATGTTTAACTGGTCATCTGAACTTAGTATTTTCGACAAAGAACATATACTGAACCCGTAATTTCAAAAGTACATAGACATCAGTGTTAAAGAACCTTAAAGGTTGAAGCTATCTAGTTTAAATTCAGAATTCGCCTTTGATTGTAAAAGCCCTTACTAAGTTTGGAACTTCATTGACAGGGATTGTCATTACTAGCACTAGCATCACAACTCTACTTGCTCAAACCCACAGGTTGTGGAGATCGAACGACTCTATGTGGAGAACATTCAACCATGGGGGTTGGTCTATTCTACATCTCTGTCTACATGATTGCACTAGGATATGGAGGTTATCAGCCAAATATTGCTACCTTTGGCGCTGACCAGTTTGACGAGCATCATCCAAGGGAGTCTCAATCTAAAGTTGCCTTCTTTAGCTACTTCTACTTGTTCATGAACCTCGGATCTCTCTTCTCCAACACTATTTTAGACTACTTTGAGGATGAAGGAATGTGGGCTCTTGGCTTTTGGGCATCTGCAGCATCTGCTTTTGCAGCATTATTGCTCTTTCTTGGAGGCACTGCTAGGTACAGACACTTCAAGTCTAGTGGCAACCCTCTTGCCAGGTTTGCTCAAGTTTTAGTTGCAGCAACAAAGAAGAATAGAGTGGAGACACCAGAAAATGAAGATGACTTCTACCAAGGGGAAGACGACGACGTAACTGGTGGTAGAAAAATGCTACACACCCATGGTTTCAAGTAAGTAGAAATACACTTAGCAGTTCAATCCACTATGTCTACAAGAATCTCAAATTTATGACCCGACTGTCATTCATCTATCATTTACTAGTCTATTTGCCGTTCTATAATGCACTAAACTAGGTTTTTCATGTTGCAGATTCTTGGACAGAGCAGCTGTGGTGACATCAAGGGAAATTGACGACCAGAAGCTGAGCGATCACAACCCGTGGCGCCTCTGTCCTATTTCACAAGTTGAAGAAGTTAAATGCATTTTGAGACTGCTGCCCATTTGGCTATGTACCATTATTTACTCTGTAGTTTTCACGCAAATGGCCTCGCTCTTTGTCGAGCAAGGCGATGCCATGAAAACTACGATAGCAAACTTCAGGATTCCAGCAGCAAGCATGTCTACCTTTGACATCCTTAGTGTAGCAGGCGTCATTTTTCTAAACCGCAGAGTTCTTAATCCACTGGTCAGTAGGTTTAAGAAGTGCAAGGGTGATAATACCGGGCTAACTGAACTTCAAAGGATGGGTATTGGACTAGTCATAGCAGTGATGGCTATGCTATCTGCAGGAATTGTGGAGTGCTACAGGCTAAAGTATGCGAGCAATGACTGCAAACACTGTGAAGGCTCAAGCTCTCTTAACATCTTCTGGCAAGTCCCTCAATATGCTTTTATAGGAGCTTCGGAAGTATTCATGTATGTAGGTCAATTGGAATTCTTCAATGCGCAAGCACCCGATGGACTTAAAAGCTTTGGAAGTGCACTATGCATGACATCAATATCATTGGGAAACTACGTGAGTAGCTTCCTCGTGAGCATAGTGATGAAAATATCAGCAACTGACAGCATGCCGGGATGGATACCAGGAAACCTTAACAGGGGTCATCTAGACAGATTCTATTTTCTATTAGCTGGTTTGACATTAATAGATTTGGTTGCTTATATTGCATGTGCTAAGTGGTACAAGAATATTAAGCATAGCGAAAAGATTCAGGAACACGAGGAAGATGACAAGGTGTGAAGACCAGCATACCTGATATGGATCATACCTTAGGGATGTTCTGCCAAAGCCATATGAATAAGAGGAAGATATGCAGTCACCATAAGATTTTGTTTAGAGTTTCTGCTTTTGGTATTTGGATTTCCTCCCTCTCCAATGTTCCAACTCAATCGGCTCAAAATCCCCAGCTCTGCAGAATTGTGCAGAGAGTTGGGCCGCTCTTAATTTCTTGGTCCTTCCTTTCTCATTGTTGCTGCTGCATTTGTTGGTTCAGTCATATTAGTTCTTGATTTAACGAACATTTTGGATTGATATGTAAATGGATTGGCTTTTCCTGTATCCAAGAAACTGTTGAACAATACTGATTTACCCTTAAAATATTGCCATGTCCAAAAGACCTCATTAATTTCATATGCAATTCAGAGCTAACTCTTCACCTTAATAAACAAGTTGCATCAATATGTTTGAGTAAGATGGACAACAAAAAAAAAAAAAAACTGTAAGCTTTTGAGTTTCTGAATGCCTGGAGCATTTGTGCCGTGAAGTCCCGTATTGGTTGGGTGGGTGGGGGGGGGGGGAATAAAACAGGCCCCGATGGTGGTACCGGACACCGAGTAGGAAACAAAAATGTATTTACATATAGAAACCTCAATAGTTTCTCTTCAGTGGAAGTATTTTCCTCAAAAGATAAATTCTACAGAAAACATGAAATCATTTATTAACTGCAAAATATAACTAACCGAAGAGGATTCAGGTCATAAAAGGGAAATGCATGTTCTTGGAAAAGAAAAAGAAAAGGAATCTCGCGTTCATGAAGGGTCCGGGAAAGGGAGTGCAGCCTGGTATTCCTTATTATTGATAGCAGAGGAAAGAGAACTCCGCCTTCTCCTTCGGTAGATTAGATTAGTTAGAGGACTTCCTTTAGCTCTATGACTAGGGATCTAAGGAATTGGTGGGAAATCCAGAAAAGCGAAAATCCCACTGTTAGAACATTGTTACTCTTAGAACATTGTTGAAAGAGGGTAGGATGTAGATAGCCTACCCTAAGGTAAATATTAGTGGCTGCTTCCACGGCTCAAATCGGTTAACGAAGATAACTTTACCATTGCTCCAATGCTCTCTTCCCCTAGAAACTACACCAGAAAACGTTTATACTATTTTGCATATCTCCCTTTTCTGTTATAGAGTAACAAAGAAGTAAGATCTAAACATCCTGAAAGCTAGCATGAGTTTCAACAGCAATCATACCACCAGTGGCTAAATGGTGTACTCATGTTTTTCTACACATCATCACAAGGAATACATTGGCATTTCTCATATCAACAGCCCCACAAATTGATAAGTCATATTTTAATACTAAATTCACAGTGACAGACATTTTGGTTTAACTTGCAGTTCTTTCTCACTGTAAATTGAAAAGATACAGCATGCAAATATGATGCCCACTCTTGATTTTTATGAACCAAGTGTCAAAACATAAGAAATAGCAAGTGATTCAGATAGCTTTAAATGGCGAGATAGTCTACATTATTCTTACATTTCTCTAAACTAACAATTGTACTTAAATTGGGGGTGAGCTATAAGAATCCTCACCAATCAAGTTACTCAATGTGATAATAAAGTTCACATCTTTCCTAATCTATCATAAAGCTCTTGCGCCAAAAACTCAAACTTCCACAAATGTGCTGAACCTCTGTGGGTTATCACGCATGCAAAACCGATATACAACTTGGACAGCTATGAAACAGCAGTGGCGCCAGTGAAGGAGGTACAGGTTCATTCGAACCCAACAGCTTTGGCTTAGATTTTGCCTATCCATTATAGAGCTCACTAAATAATAGATTTAGAAACTAGTAAATTAGACAGGATGCGTAGAATTGTAAAGCGAAACCTATAAACTTCAAATCCTAAATCTGTCTCTTGTACGAAACTCAGAAAGACCTCAGTTGTGTATGATAATATATGAAGAATAAGCATCAAATATATTCCTTTGTCCCAAAAGTTTTGACCTTTTTTTTACTTTGCCTTTCCTAGATCCAAGGTAGGTAAAATATAACCAAAATTTATAAACCGTAGTTTCCACAACAAATTGATAAGGAGAATGCAACTTATTCTATATTTATTTATTTTTAATGTTTTTTTAATAAGAGGAGGGAAAGGAGAAATGGGGGAGGGGATTCCTTGGTTTCCTATTCTTTTCATGTATATTTGGCTCACTAGCGACTTTTGAGACATAATTTGTGTCTACTGCATGCTTGCTGTCCAATTGTTTGTCTTAAACACATACACTCTTCTTGCTCTAATTGCTTGAAAATTACCCAATCTGACCATAGTATATAGGATTTATAAGTCTAAAAAATTAGCAGCCTCATTCTATAAAGTTTGGCAAGTTGCAAAATTATATTCCTCCAACAAGGAATCAACAAGCAATAAAAAGCAAGTAAATTGTTATGCAAACTCGCCTATATATATATTTTCATTTATGTGGAACCATTAGTTCCATTTTATTGTTGGTTGCTCAAGATTCTATCATTCTATATATCTGATTTTTGTTGTTGACAAGTGTGTGCATATATTGATACAAGTCAATTTGCACCTCGACTATTTCACCGCATACTTTCTACCTCCCACTAGCACAAATACCGAGTAATTCTATACACCAAGACTCAAATACCAAATGACTAAACTGGAAAAAGAAGTGGTTACCGAGAAATAATAAACAATCCAAAGGTAAATTTTCTCAATACCTATTATAAGTATTTTATCAAAAGGTAACAAAAGCATAAAACTTCTTTAGCAGTACTGTTTTCGAATTAATTATTTTTTTCCAAATCCAGAAGGCATCAGTATGTATTCCTTTGCTTGCGCGTAATAATAATTGCAAGGCAGGAGAAGAATAGTAACAAAAATAGAAAAAGGGGGAAAAGAAGAAAATATATTCTTTGAATTGGCTTGAGAATTAACATGGAATAGTGTAGTGTTTGCCTAAAATAGGCACATTAAGCTAAATTTAAGAAGAAGGAAGAATAGAATTGGTTTACCATATTAGAATCTAACGATTTTCATCTCAAGCTATGGTATATAAATTTGGCAAATTAAAAATTTTGGTAAAAATATGATACTCCTAATTGAAAAGACAGTTTCATGCTGCATAACAAAGTCATTCCAATGAAATTCGATCAATTTGTTAAGTATGTGATTATCTCATTTATTTAAAAGTTAAAGCTGTTAAAGAAAATACACTTTTATTTATTTAACTATATTTTCAACACACAACTCTTGTGCAAATCTAATTTAATTATTTTCATGAGCCAAGCATGGAAAATTTCTTTTTTAAGACTCAAATCTAAAACCTTTTGTTACTCTAATACAATATTAAATTGTGTGATCATATCATCTAAAAGCTCGATCGACACATTTTTGGAATTTTATAAGCCTTATAATTTCTCATGCTTAGTTAAAGCAAGTAAGGTTAATAAAGTGTCAAAGTCTATCCAAGTACCCAAAATCATTCAGCAGAGCTTCACACTAATTATCATTTCAGGGCAGTCCGGTACATAAAATATTTCGCATCCAATCAAGGTTCGACGAAGAGCCACACCTGAGAAATATTATGTAAATCTATGTTGCTCGAACTCTTCGAAAATGTCGCCGGGTGCGTGTCGGATCCTCCAAAAGTAGTATATTTTTTTAGGATCCGACACGAGTGCGGCAGCACTTTGGAGAGTCAGCACAACATAGATGTAGATAGCTTATCCTCTAATACAAATATTAATGTCTACTACCACAGTTTAATCCGTGACTTATAGGTCACACTAATTACCGTTTGATGTGTCAAAACAACAGACAAGAAAGACATCGAAATGAAGGATACTGAAATATTAAATGGGACCATCAATATTAGGTAATTTGATGTGTTAAATCATTTAAATCACATTTCACAAAAAAACAAAAGTAATCTCATGCTTACGTCCAAAACATCATGGTAGAAATTCGGTTCTATGCCTATTCTTTCTTTCTTTTTTCCTTGTAATTTTGTCATCGTTGTAGTCTCTACCATCCACTTAACTCTCTCAAAATTCTATATATACTTTCACTCACTTACATTTACTAGCAACCTCTAAATCTAAATAGTTTTGAGAATACTCATTTCTCCCCTTTCCCATCGTTTTCTTCTAGTCTTTAATTCAAGCAATTACCTTTGAGTCACTAATAATGGCATGCCTGAAACTCTCCAAAGAGGTTAGTACCCACCATCTTTTTTTCGATATATATTCATAAAGATTGTTAATAGAATTTTTATTTTCCGATATTGTTTATTCATTAAATGGCTAAACACACCTATCTCACACATAGAGTCCAAAAAAGAAAAATCATTAGTTCTTTCTATTTCTTAGTGCCCACCACTTACCAATCTTTGGTTCTTTCCTTTAAGGGTAAATGAAGTCCATATTCATTTCTTTTATGCAAATGTTTCCTCATGCAAAGAACTGTACTTGTGTATACCGACCGTATAAAGAATATTTATATTATTATGTTTTACTATATTATAGTAGGTAACTTACTTTATTTTTCAGGTTCTAGCTAATTATGTCACTTTTTATAAATAGTTACTCGTAGTTATTTTTTTAGGTGACTTTACAGTACAAAAATTCTTCTACAGACTTACAGTCAATATGTAGAACATAAACTAAATAAATATAAATGAATGATCTAACACTTCACTGGAGTTACGAAATTTACTATATTATTTTGTCTTTTAGGTGAAAATGGTGAAAGGGGAAGAAATAGAATGCACCAAGGATGGAACAGTTGATCTTGATGGAAAACCAGCAATCAGAGAAGCAAGTGGAAAATGGGTGGCTGGAATTATGATTCTCCGTAAGGTTTTTTTTCTTCTTCCTGAAATTAATCATATTGTAAAAGCCGTAAATTTATCTATCGAAAAAGAAAAGGACGTAAAACTTGTGATATCTGCATCTGCTTATCTCTCTTTTGAGTTATATCCAGATTAAGAGTATTATTATTATTTATGATAAGTTACAGTTTTTATACATGGTATATACTGTTAGAATCTACATCAATTAAGTGCATGGGTCATACTCTGCCTATATAGCTTGAATAATTAACTTCACCACGATTGAAGTACACCAACAATCATTCTTAGGGTTATTATTTAAGGACGAATCAATACTTATTTTATTCTGAAAATTTGAAATAAAAATGTTAATTTTGGAATAGTTCAGAACATTTGTCTCCTAAAAATTTTGAATTGAAAAACTGAAATTCAAAACATATTGATTAATTCCTAACTAGCAGCCCTTTAGAGTAACTACATGCTGTTACTTCTACCTTCACCACGATGATATTGGACTATCCAACATTGAGATATTCGTGCTATATTATGCTAGGTTCAACATATTCACTCATGGGAATAAAGGGTTAGAATCTTGTGGTACAAACTGCATCGTTTGAAATTATTCTAATTAATTCGTATGACCTATGAAAACTTTTCAGATAATACTCCTAACAAGTAATATTCATTTCCAATTAATATGATTTTACCGACCTAGAGGCTTAAGGCTAGAGCTTCTTTTTCTTTTTCTTTTTCTTTGTAATGTAAAAACAATAAAAAGAAAGGTTGATAATGGTGGAACAAGGTGAGGTAATAAACGAAGCCACATATCATGTGTTGGGAAGCTAGTAAATGACATGAGTGTGAAAAGGCCGAAGCCTAACACTTTTCAGAATAACAAAGCCGTGTCTCAAAAAATTCGAGAGCTATTGCTTGGCCTATTTGATAGCTTTCACATATACAGCTACATAGGTCTTTATCATATAAAGAATCCAGTGGAATGTATAAGATTCTTTCATTTATAATTAAGCGTTACGAGTTTAAATATTGAAAATGAAATTTCTTTAAATAAAAAGCTTTTTTTTTTTTAATAGACAGTATGAATTACTAGCTAAATTTATAAGTAACAGATATCAAATGATTGTACCAAAAAATTCCAAATAAAGTACAGAGGTACAATTGGCTACTCCTTACTGGGGTAGGGTTTTGTCTATAATACTAGCAAAATTCTCTTGGAAGACGAGGAGGGATAAAGAAGTGACGAGAAAAGCATGCACTATTTGGAAAAGACATCTTTGACACATACCTAGCAAATAAAGTGGTGGGGCAACCACGTCACCCTTGACAAAACTCTAATACTTGTTGGATGGGTGGGTGTGACAAACTGACAATTATGTGATCTGGACTGTCACTTATATCTAAGTTTTTGCCTTTATATATATATACACTGTATATATTTATATAAATGAAAAGGAGCTTTAACGCAATAAATGAACTCTTACAAAAATGCAGGGGGTAAGATTACGTATATAAATATTTATGGTTCGGTCTTTTTCCCACAGAAGTCATTTGCAATATCAACAATCTCTACATGTTAGGTTATGAAACATCATACTCATATCGGGAGGATTTACGAAGAAGTATTTTACATATATATTTATTGGCGATGATAGTATTTGAGTTGGGTTGCCCGCATCAACTATTTTATTGGGTAATTGTTTTACAAATACCAAGTACTAACTTTACTTACTAGAATTCAAAATACATGAGAAAAGTTTTATTTTTGTCGGTCTAATAAACTATAAAGGCTGATCTCTCGTAATTTTCATTGCGGTTCCATCGACCTACTCTTTGGTGCTTTTGGTTTCTCTAATAAAAGGCAGCTCAATACGTTGGCTTTTACAAAAAGAATGACGGGCATGAATCCAATTGTCAAGTCATATATTCGTTTTTGTAAATTTAGACGTTGATTTCTTAATATTCTTGTAATAAAGAAAATATTACTTGACCTTTTTAAAAAGAAACAGGGGCGAAGCTAGTTTAGAGCTTATAATTCAGCATAACCCAGTGGCTTAGCCTCGAACTCTTTATTAGTGTCAACGAATCCATTTAATGTATACAAATAATTTATTAAAAACTCAATAAGCCATCTTTTTTTAAAATCCAGAACCTATAAACTCAAACTCATAGCTTTGCCTCTAAATAAATTTTAAAAAAAGGTACACATGAGGATTTATGTTCGACCATGAGATAAGGGTGCTAATGGGTGTGTGGTAGAGATGGTGTATTTACTTTCAAAGAAAAATGCAATAATTTCGAATATAGTATAGACAATTTGCTTCAACATCGAGACATAGTCCTTTTGCATTTAATTAGGAATTCTTGGGTTCCTACAAGAAATAATGACGTGTCAAATCTAACAGGTAATCTCTCAGTCCAACTTTAGACATTGATTGCTTGCTAAAAGTTAACTTGACAAGCCAACCTTCTAGCACATGATAATAACCAAGAAAGCAAGTCTTGTCATGGGGTGATTCATATAATGGCTACTAGCCTGCTATTTAGGTGTGGTCAGTGTCATTATGTCTTAATTAAGAATATATATTCCCACTCAATTCCAGAAATGGACTTAATAATAAAGAACAAGAAGAAAACAAAAGCAGAAATCGTTGCGAAAATAACAAAGGGTGTCTCCAAAAATTGATATGTGATGCAACCAATAAAGTTGAACTACATACATACTTTTGAAAACGGATAAATCGACAATCAATTTTTCGAACTGGCTTAGGCTTCTACTAATGACCATCATTTCCTTATGTGCACACTTATCACATATGTTAACCACTAATTCAAGCCAGAAAATTCAATTATCAATGTCACTACTACTTAATTCTTTTGTTTAATTGATGATAAAATTTGGTTTCCATATTGATTATGTAGTGAATCAAGCTTTAGCAACTCTAGCATTTTTTGGAGTTGGAGTGAATTTGGTATTGTTCTTGACAAGAGTGCTGAAAGAAAACAATGCTGATGCTGCTAACAGTGTGAGCAAATGGACTGGCACAGTCTACATCTGTTCCCTTGTTGGTGCTTTTCTTAGTGACTCTTACTGGGGAAGATTCAAAACTTGTGCCATTTTTCAAGTCATCTATGTAACTGTAAGTATCCACAATTTACAATCAAGAAGATTTAATATTGGCTGCTAGCCTGCTACCATCATCTTGCACAAGCGTGATTCCTGCTAATCATTAGTGTTGATTGTAATCAAAGGCCCATGGAGTCGATGTTTAATTGGTTCAACTGAACCTATTTCCGGAACAGTGAGTGTATATCTATACATATATTGGGAAATACTAAAATTCAAACAAAAGTTAAATTCTGAACCACCCGTGATTTCAAAAGTAAGGGTCCCATGCTAAGAACCTTAAACGCTGAACCTATCAAGTTTAAATCCCGAATTCGTGTCTGATTGTAATATTCCCCGATTTTGCTCTTATTAAGTTTGGAACTTCATTGACAGGGGTTGGCATTACTAGCACTAGCATCACAACTTTACTTGCTCAAACCTAAAGGTTGTGGGGATCGAACGACTCTATGTGGAGAACATTCAACCATGGGCATTGGTCTATTCTACATCTCTGTGTACATGATTGCACTAGGATATGGAGGTTATCAGCCAAATATTGCTACCTTTGGGGCTGATCAGTTTGACGAGCAGCATCCGAGAGAGTCACACTCTAAAGTTGCCTTCTTCAGCTACTTCTACCTATTCATGAACCTCGGGTCGCTCTTCTCCAACACTATTTTGGACTACTTTGAGGATGAAGGAATGTGGGCTCTAGGCTTTTGGGCTTCTGCAGCATCTGCTTTTTCAGCATTATTGCTCTTTCTCGGAGGCACTGCTAGGTACAGACACTTCAAGTGTAGTGGGAACCCTCTTGCCAGGTTTGGTCAAGTTTTAGTTGCAGCAACAAAGAAGAGTAGAGTGGAGACACCAGAAAATGAAGATGACTTCTACCAAGGGGAAGACGATGACAACACAACTGGTGGTAGAAAAATGCTGCACACTCGCGGTTTCAAGTAAGTAGAAATACACTTCAGTTCAGTCCACTATGTCTACAAGAATCTCAAATTTATGACCTAACTTTGTCACTCATTTATCATTGGTGACTAGTCTATTTACCATTCTATAATGCACTAAACAAGAGTTTTCATGTTGCAGATTCTTGGACAGAGCAGCTGTGGTGACATCAAGGGAACTCGATAACCTGAAGCAGAGCGATCACAACCCGTGGCGTCTCTGCCCTATCTCACAAGTTGAGGAGGTTAAATGCATTTTGAGACTGCTGCCCATTTGGCTATGTACCATTATTTACTCTGTAGTTTTCACTCAAATGGCCTCGCTCTTTGTCGAGCAAGGCGATGCCATGAAAACTACGATAGCAAACTTCAGGATACCAGCAGCAAGCATGTCTACCTTTGACATCCTAAGTGTAGCAGGCGTCATATTTCTCAACCGCAGAGTTCTTAATCCACTAGTCAGTAGGTTTAAGAAGTGCAAGGGTGATCATACCGGGCTAACTGAACTTCAAAGGATGGGTATTGGACTAGTCATAGCAGTGATGGCTATGCTTTCAGCAGGGATAGTGGAGTGTTACAGGCTCAAATATGCTAGCAATGACTGCAAACATTGTGAAGGTTCAAGCTCTCTTAACATCTTTTGGCAAGTCCCTCAATATGCTTTTATAGGAGCTTCAGAAGTATTCATGTACGTAGGCCAATTGGAATTCTTCAATGCACAAGCACCTGATGGACTTAAAAGCTTCGGAAGTGCACTATGCATGACATCGATATCATTGGGGAACTACGTGAGTAGCTTACTTGTAAGCATAGTGATGAAAATATCAGCAATTGACAACATGCCTGGATGGATACCAGGAAACCTTAACAAAGGTCATTTAGACAGATTCTATTTTCTATTAGCCGGTTTAACATTAATAGATTTGGTTGCCTATATTGCATGTGCTAAGTGGTACAAGAATATTAAGCACAGCGAAAAGATTCAGGAACACGAGGAAGATGACAAGGTGTGAAGCCTAACATACCTGATATGGATCTTACCTTAGGCATGTTTTCCCAGCGCCATATGAATAAGAGGAAGATATGCTGTCACTGTAACATTTAGTTTAGAGTTTCTGCTTGGTATTTGGATTTCCTTCCTCTCAACGCTCCAAACTCAGTCAACTCAAAATACTCAGCTCTGCAGAATTCTTCAGGGAGCTGAACTCCTCTAAATGTCTAAGTCATCCTTTCTCCTTGTTGCTGCATTTGTTTGCTCTGTCATATTAGTTCCACAATTGACAAGCATTTTGGATTGATATGTAAATGGATTGGCTTTTCCTGTATGCAAGTAACTGTTGAACAACATTGATGTACCCTAAAAGATTTGCATCTGAAAAGTCTCATTATTTAGCATGCAATTCAGAGCTAGAAAAGCCTGTCTCCGCCTCAATAAAAAGAAAGCTTGCATGATATGTTTGTAAGATGGCCACAAATATAAAATCTGTAGATCCTATTGCCAACAAAGTGCATCCAGAAATTCTTCTTGAGTTTCTGAATGGCTGGGGCATAAGGTTAGATGGATTTACATATAGAAATCTCAAGAGCTCCTTTTTTCAGCAGAAGCATTTTCATCATAAAATAAGTTACACAAA
This sequence comes from Nicotiana noctiflora, assembly GCA_032618575.1. Taxonomy (NCBI): domain Eukaryota; kingdom Viridiplantae; phylum Streptophyta; class Magnoliopsida; order Solanales; family Solanaceae; genus Nicotiana; species Nicotiana noctiflora. Next base: position 18,512 of record JASVEL010014192.1, on the reverse strand, counting down.
GAACATGAAATCATTTACTAGTTGCAAAATATGACTATCCTAAGAGGATTCAGGTCATCAAAAGAATGCAAATTCTGAAAAAATAATCACAAGATTAAAAGCTGCACAAGATGTCAATGTATTCTTTTCCAAGGTCTAGTAAACCAAGAAAATTCATAAGGCAACTGAGATGATGATGATGACTAGAAATGGTGAAATCTGAACGATAATGCAACAGTAAGATATATAAATGCAACCTTTCATCCACAGCAAGTTAGTAAGATAATACACCAGCAGAATTACAAGCAATTTTGAAAAGTAGAGAATGTGAGGTATCTTGCCACTGATTTGTCCAACGAAATATTTAGGTTCGTGATTCCCCAGGTCTCTATAACTGTATAAGAAAATTTCACAGCTGTGAAGGAAGCCAAACTAGACTTGAACCATGGACAACTGTTTCCACATTGCAGAAGACACTCTTTGATGCACCAAACTAAATGATATAACAATTCTAAGAACAAGACTCTATAGGAATGACTCAGGTTACAAACATCATACACAAGATTAAAAAGGAGAAGTATCACAAACCAATAAAAGCTTGAGAGCTCGAGAAACTGCCTCCTCAGCATCATCTGAAAACTCCATATTAGTTGTTCCTCTTTTTCTGCTGTCAGGGATAACCAAAGAGGACATATACATTAGGAGGCACCATAAATGCAGTTATCCAAGGCACTTCCATCCATGATAGACAAACGCCCCAAAGTTATCCACCTTCAATCATCATGTAAATCATTGAGTTTTGTATCACCCTACTCTCCTTTTTCCATTCTACAGTAACAAAGAAGTAATATCCAACTTGAGTAGCAAGTGCAGTTGGTGTACTCATGATTTTCTACACATCACTAGAAGGAACTGAAACAATGGTGTTTCTAATATGAATAGCCCCAAAAAAATGGACTCCTCAAAGCAATATCAAAACATTTATAGTGGCAGACCTTTTTGTTTAATTTTAATTCTCCTCCTTTCTTTTAAATCAAAAGTTAAACAGAAGAAATTGTATGTGATTCAGATAGCCGTCAATGGCAGGATAGTGTAAATTGGACTAACACCTCTTAAAAGTGTAGCACAAGTTGTACAGAGAAAAAGTTATTCTCATAGACGCTCCCATTTCATGCCAATTAACTTAACACATAATAAGTTCCTATATTTCCCAATCTATTAAGTATTTCTAATTAGCTCTTTCACAATCTATTATCGTGCACTTCGTGCGCCAAAAATTTGAACTTCTATAAACGTGCTGAATTTCACTGGATATATTAATAGCATAGTCTGATGAAGAGCATCACACGCATATAGATATGAACTTGATGCGTTTGGACTTGGAATTCTACGACATTCCATCTAATGTATTGGGTTTGTAATCTATTATTTGTACTTATTTAGTGGATTTTTTAACACATATATAGGGTCTAAGCATTTTGCTCACTAGATCCGCCCCTGCATGCATACACGGATATACAACCTGAACAGGTACGAAACTCAAAAAGGCTTCATGTAATGTATGACAATATATGAAAACTAAGCATCAAATATTCCTATTCCCCAAAATATTTGGCTTTTTATGATTTTATTATTTTTTTCTTTCCTAGATTCAAACTAGGCAATTTACAAAATTTCATAAAATATAGTTTCCATACAAAATTAATATGGAGAAATGCAACTTTTTACTACGAAATTTATCTTGTCCATCTTGGCTTGAAAGTTAATTAAATTGACTCTCAATAAGATAATATATGAACTCTAAGCATCAAATATATTCCTTTTCCCAAACCTTTTTTTTTTTTTTTTTTTTTTTTTGCTTTCCTAGATTCAAACTAGGCGAAATTTAACAAAATGATGATTCGCGCCAAATTGATAAGGAGAAATGCAACTTATACTACTTTAATTTTGAAACTATGAAATTTATCTAGTTCCGCTTGGCTCAACAGTACTCTCAATAAGGGGAACCAAAAAACCAAACCTATGAGAAGACGATAGTAGAAGTTGATAATAAAAGGACTTACACATGCTACAGGTGCATTGAGCATATTATTAACATCAATTTGATCGGGGAATTTTACGGTCATTATATGATTCCGACTACCTTGTTTCCGGCGGCTATAATCGGAAAATACACAACATTTCACCGACGTTCTTCGCCGGAACAAGGCCATTTGACGCCTCGAATTTCAAAACGTGTGTTCCTATAGGAAAATCTTCGCGTGTCGCCAATGGAGAAGTAACAGTAATATAAGAAAACAGCGGTTTTTTCAATCATAGAGAATAGCTGAGAATTGTAGTTTTTAGCTAATTTTGGTAAAGCATTACATTTTTAGTTATGATGGGAAACAGCCTCTCTTGGCTATATTACGTGTCATAAATACCTTTTATATTTTTTATACAATATATTTTATTTATTTAAGCTATTATATTCATTAATTCAACAAAAAATATAGCCTTAAAATCTGGAATTTCAGTTAAGTTTGACATGTATTTAGCTGTATTCAAGCAACATTAACATTAAATAAAGTAACGTATCTGTGCTAAAAATGAAAGAAAATAAAATCACATGATATTCTCCTAATTTAACTCAACGAACTAAAATGATCTCTCATTAATATGTATTTGAAAGATACATAATAAAGATTATAGCTAAATAAAGAGAAATACATGTGAATAATATAATTGAATACAACAAAATACACCTTAATTCATCTGAATAAAATACTTGAATACAACAAAAATACATCTGAATACAACTGAATAAACTCTTGAATGCAACAAAATACAGCTAACTTCTGCTGAATAAAATAGTTCAATATAACTAACTACAACTAAATACAATTGAATATAGTTGTACAAAATACTTGAATACAACTAACTAATGCTGAATAAAATAGTTAAATACAACTAATTAAACCCGAATACAAGTGAATACAACTGAAGAATACATTCAAATACAACTGAATACAAATAGGCGATTTGGACGATCTAGAGAGAGAAACAGCCCAATGGCTTCGCCGGCTGGCGGTCAGCTATTAATTTCGGCTAATCAGCCATGAGGCAAATTCCTTGTGTTTTTCCCTTTTCACATTACACTTACAAGTAAAAACTCAATCCTCAAGCTTGAACCCAACGAGAAAGTTGCTGCCAATTCCAGTCAAGAAGTGGAACAAAGCCAACGGGAGCTATGGTGAGAAGAATAAATCAATAGCTACTCCAATTACAAATGGGATTTTGGTTACGTTCTTTCTTGACTCCAACAGTGAATTGGGTCTCCGCTCAAAACCTCCACAAATATGGTTAGTAATTTCAATCTGTATTTCTTATCGAATATGCACATAGATAACGTTGGTGGCGCGGAGCAAAAAATTAAGAATTTGGGTGGGAGAAGAGTTAAGAAATTAGGGTTTGTGGGAGAAGAGAGTCTGGTTGTATGCAAACAGAGAGAGATTGTATTGGGATTTGCATATACGCGGTAATTATGTGAGAGAAAATACAAAAAGGGAGAAAGAAAAATAATATTTAGCATATATGATGCCTTAATTCTAGGATGTAACTATATTTAGATTTTTTGCTATAACTGATAAAAGGTATTTAAAGAATGTAATATTTTAAAATAGTACTTATTTATTTAAAATAAATAGGGTACTAAAGTTTTCTATAGGGTGTAAAAATTCCTAGTTTTTATGTGTGGTGAATCACGAAAAAGTAGAAATGGCATGTGCAGCCACTATTTAAGATGTTATTTATTTTTTATGCAGCAATTTTAATATTGAGCAAAAATAACCATTATTTTATTAAAATTAATATGAAAAGATATTTTTACCCTTTCTTCCCTTACTTTTCTTCCTAAACCCTCACTTCTCTCTCTGCGTGCTTTCTCCATAATCCAAAATGAATGTTTCCCCAAACCCTCTCCACTGCCCAGGTCCACCCCCTATAAATAGAAGAAACAAATCAAAATTGTATCTATACGATTAAATTAATTGAGTAAAAATCGTAGAAAACTATATTTACACTTATAGTTACTAAACTTTGTATGAGATCTGTATTGTTCTCTACTGATATGCCTTAAATTATTCGTTGCATTTAATTAAGTCAACTTTGCAGATAGTGGGTTTTGTTGCTTCTCATAACAAGATATGTATGTTTTGTGTGGGACTATTACTGTTTTGTAGTAAAAAGTGTGCGGGATTAATGATATTGTTGATCCTTTGACACAGCTTTTTTTGCTGCGGGCTGCTGGTTTTCTTCTACCTTGCTTCATCATGGCTTGGGGTATCAGTATATTGCAGCGTCGTAGGCAAAGACAGGTTAGTGTCTTTTTGAATTTTCATAAATCCTCAGAAGGCTATTAACATGCACATCTTCCTTCGTGCACATTTTAATGATATACATTTATGCATAATGTAAAAGACTTGTGCAAAATGATGAAGTGTGTCACGACCCATTTTTTGAACAAGCCGAGACCGGCACTCGATCACTAAACATGACCGAGCGAACCATCTCTGCTTATCAAGCCTCTTATAACTCCAAACATTATATGCAACAAAGCAATACTCTAAACAAATACTTTTGATTAATTTAAATATTTAAATAAATCAACTCCAAAGCTTTATTCGTAGTAACTATTGAAATTTCTGCTAAGTTATTATAAAGTAACTTATGACTCTCAACCCAATGACTGTGTCTATGAAGCCTCTACTGATAAACTGACGCACTGCTCAGGACATGAGACTTCCTGGCCAGTTCTCTAAATAAACAAAGAAACAATTAAATAAAGATGACTCTAAGCAATACTCCACGAACAAAAGCGGAGCTCACCAATAGCAATAGATGAGAAGAAAGTCCTAACTCGTAGTCTGCTCGCCTGCAAGTTCGGTTCCTACGTTGTACTGCATACCAACATAGGTTCCCAAAAGAGAACGTTAGTACCATCCATTGTACTCAGTGAGTCTCAACAACAGGGGGAGAAACTATAATATATAAATTATGAACAAAGGTTCTAGATGCATGTAAAACATAAAGCTTATAAGAATAATTCTAAATAATTGCATAATAGAAAATTCTTTTCTTTTTCTTTCTTGATAAAAACACTTCACTTTATACTTTGGGAGTTCCAACTATCCTGACTTAATTCTATCTCATTCACCGTGTGATTGGCATGGGTTCGATCCTAACCTGATCGAATAAGCCCAATCCACGAGGTGTCACTCGCTTCATGGTTCTCAGTGCTCATGTATCTTACCTTAGCATGGCTAAGTAAATTCTCAGCAACGAGACCCTCGGCTCGTGTGCTCCCTACTTTGGCACAAGTAGTTTCAAGAAGTCAACGCCTTGGTCATGACCCTAGGCCTGGACGATGACCCCTTCTCCGAATAAAGGATACTCCCAAAAATCTTTTCTTTCTAAAACTTCTTCTTGTGACTATTCAGGTCTAAATATTTTATACATACTCATACTGGTACCCTTAGTGTAAGGTAGAATTAAATAAATTCAAACGTATTTATAAAGGTTCTTGATTCATCATGACTTTTCAACATGAAAATGGCATATAGAAATAACATAAAAATCTGAAATTTATGCACGTAAAGCCAAATAATCATCTAAAGTTTAGCTAGAAAATAATTCTAAGCTAATAGGTAATTCATAATCCAGTTAAGTACAAAAAATAACATAAAAATCTGAATTTTAGGAATGAATTAAACATATAAAAGTATTTCTAAAGATTCTTTCTTCTTCATAAATTTTCAACATGGAAATAGTATATAAGGATAACACAAAAATCTGAAAATATAAGCACATATATCATAATAACTCATCTACAATGGCTTCTCCTTAAGCCAAGTGGCAGCCTTGAAAAAAGCCACTTGGCATAATTAGTTATTTAGTTAATAGTTAGTTATTTTTTTGAATTTAAATTTAAATATCTATAAAATATGAAAATAAGAAAAAAAATTATCAATTCAAATTGGGGAGTAGTTATTCCTAATATATATATATATATATATATATATCTTTGGGTCGTCACAAAAAAAGTCCAAAGAATGCCAAGTTTCACCAAAATTCAACAAGTGTCAAAATTTAGGAACAAACCTCCAAAATATTTGGATATTCAAAAATAATTTAAAAGTAAATAAAAAATTAAAAAATCTTTAATCTTTCAATTCAATTTACTACAACATAGACAATTTTTTAAATGCTTTGTTAAACCTAAAAATTCGAAAAACATAACTAAATTGAACCTTCCCTTTTCTCTTAAAAATTAAAAATTCCGAGTATTTATTAGATGCATTGATTTTAGAAAATGTATACCAAGACAAACCGTTATTTTTTTCTATTAAAAGAGAGAAAATATTGTTGTACTAATTTGATAGTGTTGAGAAAAAGTTATTTGGCACTTTTAGAATAATCGAAACTATTTTTGATTAATTTAAATTATATATCTATATTTATATAAAGATTCACTCATCAAGAATATAAGAAAAATATTATACAAAAGAAAGCAGCAAACATAAATATTAAACAAAGTAACATGCTAATATTTTTTTATTAACAATGTAATAATACTAAATATTGGATAATATATTAAAAAATTACATAACAAAAAAATTATTCGATGACTATATTAGTTCCTTTAATTTAATAGAGATTTTATCAATTAAAATTCAGATTATATTATTGAGAATAGCAAAATAAAATTTAAAATAAAATAATATTTCACGAGTAATAAAATATATCTTTTATTATATTACAAAAAGAAAGTAGTAATAAAAAATATTATACAAATTTATATGCTAATAAATTTTTATTAACAATATAATAATACTAAATATTATATATAATAAAGAATAATATAGAACAAAAAATATTTTTTATTAGTCCCTTTAATTTAATAGATATTTTAGTCATTAAAATACAAATAATATTGCTGAGAAAAAAGAATAAAATTTTAAATAAAAATATGTTTCTTGATTAATAAAATATATATCTTCTATTATATTACAAAAAGATAATAGCAGATAAAAACATTAAACAATGTAATATACTAATAAAAATATCTATAAACAATATAATAATACTAAATATTGGTAATATAATATCTTCACAAGGTAGAGGTAAGGTTTGCGTACATACTACCCTCCCCGAATCCCATGGTGTGGGATAATACTACGTATATTGTTGTTGTTGTTGTTGTTGTTGTATATAAGTACATTTAATTTAATAGAGATATTAGATATCGTATTGACAAATATGATGACAATTAAAATTTATAAAACAATACAATCTAATATGTTCAAATAACCCGATCATAATTTCCGTTAATTCATATTTTTTAATATCGACCGCGCATCGCGCGAGTATGACTACTAGTATTGCTTAAAGGACATCTAAACTTTTGCGAGAACAATTATAGGTTAATGGGTACTCACTAGCTCTAATTAAATAAATATAAACTCTTTTAAGCAATTCAACAAACACCTTATATGCGTGCTTTTGTGAGTTAAACCACTTTAGTAAAGGGTTATATCAACTCACCTCAAAACTTCTCAAGCCAATACGTAGGCTGATACACATATTGGCTAGGCTTGATTCTATAATAATTAGTCAATTTTAATTATTTTTAAAGTACTACACCTAAATATGAAGTTTATTGTTGATATAGAGAAGGAAGGGAATTAGCTAATTCAATTCTTATCTATTACTACTTTAGGATAATTGAAAATAGGGAATTTTATATACCTGAATTCAAGAATTAGCGATTTGTAAAGAACCCTAGAATCTGTCTGTGTTGGCTGCGTGAAATATTTCCTGGGTTTGTCGCCTCTATTTCGGTACTCTCTATTATAGTCTAGAGGATTTTCTTCTGCTTTCGTTTTTCTCTGTTCTAGAATGAACAGAAGACTTTTGTGTTCAAAGAAACCTCTTTAGGTCTCAACACCCTTTATGGGCTATTAGGTTCGCATTTTTTTTGTTTATTTATTTATTTATTTGGTTTTTAACTTAACTAGTATTACTTATGCATAACATACTTTTAATATTTAATAATAACAAAATTATTAATATTCTCTTAATTGTACATCCAACTACTTATATATATATATATACTATAGACAAGAAAATAATGATAATTTAATTCTATAAATATTGTGTCTTGAAACTCTTATAAATTTGAGGAGTGTTACAATCTTCCCTCCTTAAAAACATTCGTCATCGGATGTTACTAGCGCCTTATTCTTAAGCTTACCATCATCCCTTAAGTCCTTAAACCTCTTAAATTTTCTTAGCACTACTCATTCTTCCAAGGGACTCAAAATTTTGGGTTAACTCCCTAAATTTTTAAATATTTCGACAGAGTTTCCCTTGTAAATTGGACTATCAAAAAAAATATCCCTATCACAAATACCATAAATACACCAACAACAACCAAATATACCATAACAGGCCATTCATAGGCACCATACACAACTCATAAATTAATTACTCACACTCCGGCAAGGAGGTATGACAATAACAAATAAGAATCTAAAGAACAACAACTTTAGCACAAGTAACTCAGTTTAATGAATCAAATATACGACTGAATAACTAAATTACTATAAGAACTAAGCATAATTTAGGAAGGACAAACACTTACTAACTTGTATTTAATAAATGAAATATAATTGTCAAACCAAACTTAGGTTCACATACCTTTTTCCTCAAATAAAAATGGATATTTCTTTCTCATATCTTCCTCGATCTCCCATGTAGCCTCTTTTGAATCATGATTACTCCACAAATTTTTTACTGATGCTAAATCTTTTGTTCTCAACTTTCTTACTTGCCTATCGAGGATTTCTATAGGTACCTCTTCATAAGTCAAGCCTCTTTAATTTCTATAGTATCGGCAGGTATTATATGCGACTCATCATGAATGTACTTTCTAAGCATAGACACATGAAAGACTGTGACAATCCAAAGGGTCATCACCATTTTGCTCCTCTTTTTTGTGCTTCCGAAGTTTTGGAAATCTCACTCTCAGTTGCCTCGATGTGCGTGCACAGTCTGGGTGCGAAACGGGAAAGTTTTTGTGTAAAGATATATGAATTCTATAGAAAATTTGAAGAATTTTGATATTAATATTGATACAGTTGACTTTGGTCATTTTTTGTAAATGATCTCGGACCGGTGATGTGATGGTTCTGGGAGGTCCATAGAAAATATGGGACTCGGGCATGTGCCTAGAGTCAAAATCTGAGGTCCAGAACCCCGGTAAAAGAGTTTTTCCGTTAAATTATTTTCTGAAATTAATAAGGAAAAAATGAAAATGAAAATGAGTTAGAAAATATAGGTATCGGGCTCAAAAGGAAAATGAGTCAAAAACATCATAGAGATTTATGAACTTTGAAATGAAATCTTGAGTTTTGGGGGTTGATTCTTTGTTTTTTATGTAATTTTAGCTATTTGATCGCTCGAGCAAGTTCGTATGATGTTTTTGAGTTAGTGTGCATATTTGGTTTGGAGCCTCGAGGGCTCTGGAGTGTTTCGGAGGTGGTTCGAGGTGTTTTTGGACTTAGGAAACTGGCAGATTTTTTGCAATTTTTACACAGAGGTTTTCCTCTACGCGATCGCGGCCTCCTTCATGCGATCACACTGCCTTGGATAGTTCTTCAACGCGATCGCATCCCGTTTCACGCCATCGCATAGCTTCCCGACCTTCGGCTCGCTATCGCAAACCATCTCACGCGATCGCGTAGAGCAAACGGACCACCCCAGCAAAAATCCTTCTATGCGATCGCAGCAGCTCTCACGCGATCGCGTAGACCACAGCTCGCATCACTATTCACGCGATCGCGTAGAACAAAATTTCGCCCCGTGAATTTTCATACCATAACAGAACACTTAGCATGGGATTTCTCAAAAAACCTCATACGGGCTCTTCTCTTCCACCCTCCATTGTCAAGTTCCAAGCTCCCATTCGTCCACAACTCTTTGGGTAAGTCTTCCTAACATCATTCTTCATTATTTCTTTACCTAATCATAATTAATCCTAGCCCTAAGTCATGAATTCAAGGTAGAAAATGCGGGTTATGGGGTAGAAATAGGGCTTGCCGGATTTTGGGTGATTCGACCTCAATTTGTGGTTGGATTTCAAACAAAATCATATATTCTAACTCGTGGGGTTATGGGTGATTGGAATTTGGTCCGAGCCTCGAGTTTGGACCATGTGGGCCCGGTGTCGGATTTTGCTATTTTTGGTAGAATGATGGGAATTTCATTTCTAGGCTATGGGATTGTGTTATCGAGCCCTAATTGATGTTATTGGATTTAAAATGACTAGATACCATTGTTTCGGAGTCAGATTCTAGAGGAAAGGCGTGCTAGAGGATTGATTGCTATTTTCGGACCGAGGTAAGTATTTGATCAAATCTTGGCTTGAGGGAATAGTATTAGGGTATTATTACTTGCTATTTGCTAAATGATCAAGTGCGGTATATATGCATGGTGACGAGTATCTATACACCGACATCTAGCATGACCGTGAGTCTTGTTTGTACTTGTTTTCAGGTATATTTTGAGAACTATTCCTAGCAATTGATGAATTCGACATGATGAGTTAGTTGAGGAATTATTTATGAAACGTGAAATTTCTTGGAGCTTTGGCTCAAATGGTAGTGATTTTATGAAGTCAAAACGGTAAGTATTGTAAAGAAATGTGGTTGAATCCCTTGCCGGGACGTGTAGTTTATGATTGTTGTTGCTCCCTTATCCGGTTGTCCGTTATATGTATTCTCCATCATTGAGATGTTTGGGCTGCTAGTGGTACCCTTATTGGGTTAGATCATTATATTGCCGAGTTTGGCACGCCGTCCACCTATATTATATTTATTGGGATCGTGTGGCACGCCGTCCACCTATATTATAATTATTGGGATCGTGTGGCACGCCGTCCACCTATATTATATTTATTGGGATCGTGTGGCACTCCGTCCACGTATATTATAATTATTGGGATCGTGTGGTATGTCGTCCACCTATATTATATTTATTAGGATCATGTGGCACGTCGCCTACCTATATTATAATTATTGGGATCGTGTGCGACGCCGTCCATTTATGATACATACTATAGGATCGTGTGGCGCGCCGACCACTTATGAAAGTAAATAATGTGATTTTGGTTTAATGTTGTCACATATGACCTGCTCTCATTGTTCAATATTTTCTAAGCATGTTCCCTTTTCGGTTGTATACCTTCATATATAATCATGTTGTTCTTTCTGTTGTCATTGTATCTGTCACACCTCCATTTTTACTACCTTTTTGGTTTAATTCCCGATCAAGAGAATAAGGTATACCTCGATATTATGAATACCCCGGGAAGGATATAATAACAACGAGGAAGGAGTTTTTCCAAATAAAGGACAATCGGTTCGGGATTTTATTTATAATTTCAGAGTCGCCACTTGGGAAAATAATGGTGTCCCAAGTCACCGGTTAATCGCGAATCCGAGGAAATTAACTCTGTTTTTATCAGTCTGCACAACGAGAAATCCGGATAAGGAATTCTGTTAACCCGGGAGAAGTTGTTAGGCACTCCTGGATTTCGTGGTTTTAGCACGGTCGCTCAACTGTCATTTTCGGCTTCATATGACTTATTACATGCCTTTTAACAATATGTACGTGTTTCAACTTTAATATTTTTTACGAATTACGATGTCGCGAAAACGTATTTTGAGTCACACCGCAACTAGTACGCCTGTGACCTTTAACACGTTTCGGCTTCGCCGGGATTTAAGATTTGAGTCACATCAAATGTGCACTCGTATTAGGGAATATTTTAAGTCGTGCCTAAATCTTCTATCGGCTTTTAATATTTTGGAAAGGCTGTGAAATTATCTAACAACCTTCCCGAGTCTAACATATATAATTTACTTATTTATTTGGGGGCCCCGCTTTTTCATTTTCAATGTGAGGCTCGTCCCAACTTAAATTTATAATCTTATCCTAATATGCATGTACTATGTGTTTCTATTTTGGTTTTTCCCCAATTCATTATTTCCAGAATCGGAATCCAGGCCTTATTTCTATTTACACAGGGCCTGGATTCTGGGCTTAAAACATATCAAATTACATTCCCGGGTATTGAAAACCTAGGAACACGCTGAAACATATTCAGCAGAAGCCCAAAGACGTTTTCACATAAATATGGGCCTTCGCAGTTTATTAGGCCCAAATCAGACATTGAGTAAATAGGAATAATTGAAATCAAAACTCACAGAAGATAAATGTTCAGAAGATAATGGAATTTAAACTATTTTTATTTCAACGAAGATAAAAGAAGCACAGAATTACAGTGATAATCTCAAACTTTGAATGACTATTGTGAGTAAAGTCTAATTAACAGGCTGTTTTTTGTTTTTATACTCGATAGCTACTTCAAAACTACTGATTCCAGTTACTTAGTATCTAAAGCTAATCTGTATTATTGATAACATGCTATTCCTAATTACTTTCCAAAGTGAAGAACTAATTGAATGATCCAATATAAAACTATATTAACATGTGAGATGCGACTTCATTTTAACCGCAGTTGTTTCATCTACTACTAATACTGTTCATATTAATCTAATTAGTTTCGATTAAGCTAGCTATTGCATGCTAGTATTGTTAATTATCTATTTGTTTGCTAGTTTACTTTTGTACCAGATTTAATTATTAACCTATTTTAATTAACTAGGTGATTATGATCATTACTACTACTCTAATCTACATACTACTCTATTACATTGTTTTCCAGCACCAGTTTGTGCCTCATATATCAATTATACAATCATTTCCTATCAGAATTATAGATTAACTACTTATACACTGAAAATAAGAAAAAACAGATGACAGAATAAGCTTTCAAATTCAAATTATGCTTTTCATTCCTTCAAATCAACTTCAGTTACATTGCTCGAATAGAGGCTGTGTACTAATTCAGCAGCAAAAACCAATGAGTCTAAGGGGAGATAAGGCAGGAAATAGCAGGTAGACCACAACAAACAATGCAACAACAATATGAGAGATTGAATCACAACAGCGAGTGAGTTTCAGCAATCAAGTTGAATCCCCAGAGAGCAGCAAAGCACATATCCAGCAGAAGACAACAGAAAACTAGTAAAACCAGTAGTAGATTTCCTACCGCTTTCAGAAATAAGCTTCAACTAAACCCAGGAAGAATTTGCTCTATGTATCTCTATGTATATATCTCTGAATTTTTAGTTCTAAAATCCAGCCCATCATCACGCTCTAATGGTGTCTATTTATAGGTAAAGTTAGTGAAAATTTTGGGGGGAAATTTGAAAAGTTATTTATGATTGCCTCCCTTGATTTCTTTCAATTGTTACACTTCAATACCTTTTTCAGATTTGAATTTGCCTTCCAGCATGTGCTGGAAGGTTCTATTTGATTCTTTTTGGGGTGTTTTACTAGTGTACCCCCACTTGCTAAGGTTATTTACTGAATTGCCTTTTATTTGGGTCTATTATACCCTTAGTTTTGTGCAATATTGCAGAAATCATAGGCCTAAATGTCTTAAATATCCTTATAAACTCTATTAAATCCACAATTATGCCATTTTGTATTCCTATTATACCCTTAATATTAACTACTATTTACCCGACCTTGTCCAGGTCTAGGTGTGTTGTTTCAGCTCTTATTTAATTACTGGCCAGTTGTTATATCCGTCTTTAAGACTTGGCCAGATTTGAATTTCAATTTTATTTTAATTTTAGCCTATTTTCTTTTCATTTTCTGTATTAGAGTTGATTTGCAGGACTAGCCTACTTATTTACCTAAGTCTATCTTTTAAAGTTTAGCCAGTCCAATGTTTGGACTTAGCTTTGCAAATTTAATCAATTACTATTCACTGTCCATTTAGAATTAGTTAAGATACTAGCCAGTTTCAGATTCAGGTCCTATTATTAAAAAATTGTCAATTTTCAGAATTAGCCATTTGAATTTAAACCTAAAGAATTGCAGAGTTGGCCAGTTTCAATACTGACCACACTGTTACTTATTTCAATTGTAAATATTTTTTTATGTTATTTTCAATTTTAGCCTATTTAAACTATTTAACATGCTTTCAAAATTATCCAATTTATCTAATACTTCTCTATTACAGCTATAACCAATATCCCTAAGCACAATTGGCTTAATAACAATCAAATAACACAAAAATTATTACGGATACAGCCCTTTCACATTAAATTGCACACATAGCCACAAAATCAGAATCACTTGCCATTTAACCAAAACTGAGAGGGGAAATTTGAATATTGTTGAATTTCAATCAAATGAACTCATAATTCAGATTCCAAGCATACCATGTCAATTAAACACAAAGAAGGCATACTCAGAATATCTTTCATGTCAAAGACTAACCGAAACCCTAAAGTACTTGAGCATATTTGATCAAGGTGTAACAGACAGTATTTATCAAAAAGACCAAGGAAGTATGCTATTAAGAGAGAAACAGAGTTATAACAGAGATTATTTCAAGGAAAAAAAAACTAATCTAAAACATGCAACTAGTTAAACGATAAAGCAAAGAAGTAGAACTTAAACACAAAAAGCATGCTAAAATAGAACAGAAGAGAGGTGAAGATGAAGAGAACGATAACAGAGAAGAACAAAAATCAAAACATAAAAACAAAAATAAAGGGAGGGGAAACTTAGCTTTGCAGGATTTGTCTCCTGAGCTATTCCCATTTATCCTTTCTTTTCTTGTTCTTTTTTTCCTTTTCTTTTTCTTTCTTTTTTTCAGTTTTCTTCTTAGACTTCAAGTTGAAGTCTTTTATTTGATTTTATTATCAGAGACGGGTTCAGGGGTGTTTATAAGAGGGTTTTGATTTGGGGTTAGGTTTTGGGTCGACCGGAGTTAGGGTTCCGGCGACATGTTTTTGAAGATTCAAGTATATGGGGTGAGATTCGAGGGAAACAACTTGTGTGGGGTGATAGATCAGGAGATGAGGGTTCAACGGTGTTAATTTGGGAGCCGGCTTCATAAGTTGTGGTCACTGGAGAAGAACTCCGATGACCAGAATTTCAAGAAGATGGGTCTTTTGGGTTTTATTGGGTGGTATGTGGTGGTTTGTGGTAGTAGAGTAAGAAAAGAAAGGTTTGGGAGTCTGAAATGGCCGGAGACGGCCATGGAAATGGGCCAGTCTCCATGGCCGGTAAGCTTTGGAGAAGAAGGAGACGAAGCAAAGGGCGGCTAGGGTTATGAGATACAAGAGAATGGCCGGTCTCTGAAGAGACCGGAGCCTTATATACGCGTTATTCTTGATGAGTTCCTGGCCGTTGAATCATTGATGATCAATGGCCAGGATTGAATGCTCCAAAACGACAACGTTTGGTTAAAAACCAAGGCTGACTCACATCCGTCAAATTTCATTAAATGGACGGTTCAGATTAAACCATAAATTCTTATTAATTAATTATTTCCGGATAAAACCTCAACCGTTGGATTTAAAGAGATGAATGGCTGAATGTTTCTTATATAAAGACTGGACCGGACCTTTTTTTTTTAATTTGGGCCATTATGTATTTGGGTTAGTATTTACAATTTCTAGCCCAATTTTATTGTATTTTTGTATTTCCTTGTATTTAATTATTTTTATAATATTTTCTTTTTGTATTTCATTTTCTCTTTTTGTATTATTTTCAATTACTTAATTTCCTATTTTTCCAATTTTTTTGATATTTTGACATTTATCTGCTATTTTTCTCTAATTTCCGGTATTATTGTATTTTCTGTTAATTTTCTTTTAATTCCTTTAATTGTGATACTTATACTTAACCTATTTTTTAATTATCTAATTTTCATTTATAATTGTTCACACACACAAAATGTATCTTATTTCAAATAGACATGTAATTGCACACAAAAATATTATTTATTTTAATTTTGGAATTTTATTGCTTAGGGCAAAAATCACGTGCTCACAGCTGCCCCTCTTTGCTCGGGAACACGAATAGTTTAAATGCAAATACAAGTGAGTAGTAATAAGAGATATTTGCCCACTGGCATATTCCGTGAGAAGCATTTTGAAAACCTTTTGATCGCACCCTGCTTCAGAGGTTGCCTACATATCCTGGGCTAAACAGGAATCAGGTCAGTGTAGTTCGGGAAGGTCCGGTAGTTTAAAACTACCAAGACTTTGTTGTTGCATTGATACTGCTATGACTACTGACCTACTCCTTATTACACCAGGGGTGAAAAGTGTAAAATAAAGAAGCTATTCTAAGCTATAATGCTACGAATTACAATTGTTCCTATCTACTTCTTGTCTTCTTATTCTTCTTTGTCTCTTTTTCCTTGATTTTCTGTGCTACTATCCTTCTTTTTTGTTGATTTTTCTTTTCTTGCTTCCTTTGTTTTTTGTGATTTTCAATAATACTCCTTGCCTTCAAATTGATACATGCTTAAAACAAAACAAAACAACAAAACCTTTTCTTCTGCCCCAGTGTGGGCTTTTCTTATGTTACGGTGTTACTTATGTTAGCTAACACAAATCAAAATTTGCAGAAATTAAAAATTGTAGAAATGTATTCCCTTGTTATACAGGTGGGCGCCTGAACAGAAATTAAAATTGCAGAAATGTATTCCCTTGTTATACAGGTGGGCGCTTGATGCATGAAATGCGAATGCAGAAAAGTATTCCCTTGTTATCCAGGTGGGCAATGTAGAAAAAATATTCCCTTGTTATCCAGGTGGGTGCCTGATGCATGAAATGCGAATGCAGAAAAATATTCCCTTATTATCCAGGTGGGCGCCTGATGCATGAAATGCGAATGCAGAAAAATATTCCTTTGTTATCTAGAAGCCCTTATCCTACAACCCTGATACTAGACCTCCAGACTTTCCTATCAAGGGTCATGTCCTCGGAAATCCGCATCCTGGCCATGTCATGTCTAATTATCTCTCCCCAGTATCTCTTAGGCCTCCCTCTGCCTCGCCTCACACCGACCACCGCTAGCCGCTCACAACTCCTCACCAGGGCGTCGGGTCTTCTCCTCCGCACATGCCCGAACCACCGAAGCCTCGCCTCTCGCATATTCTCGTCCACTGGGGCCACCCCCACCTTCTCCCGAATATCTTCGTTCCTAATCTTATCTAACCTGGTGAGCCCGCACATCCACCTGAGCATCCTCATCTCCGCAACCTTCATCCTCTGAACATGAGATTTCTTCACCGGCCAACCCTCCGTCCCATACAACATGGCAAGTCTAACCACAGCTCTATAAAACTTCCCCTTGAGTTTCTGTGGCACTTTCTTATCACACAGGACCCTTGATGCAAGCCTCCACTTCGACCACCCCGCCGCTATACGGTGAGTGACATCCCCGTCTATCTCTCCGTCCCCCTGGATCACCGATCCAAGGTATCTGAAACTATCCTTCTTGGCTATGGCCTGAGATCCTATCATCACGCTCCCTCCCACTTCGCTCGACTCAGCGCTAAATTTGCACTCCAGATATTCTATCTTAGACCTGCTTAGTTTAAACCCCTTAGACTCGAGAGTCTGTCTCCATTCCTCTAGCCTCTCGTTAACACCGACCCTCGTCTCGTCTACCAGGACTATGTCATCAGCAAATAGCATACACCAAGGTACATCCCCTTGAATATGCCGCGTCAAAGCATCCATCACCAAGGCAAACAAGAGGGGGCTAAGCGTAGATCCTTGATGGAGCCCCATAACCACCGGGAAATGGTCTGAGTCGCCACCCACTGTCCTGACCCTGGACTTAGCTCCATCGTACATGTCCTTGATTACTCTGATGTAGGCTTCCGGCACGCTCTTAGCCTCCAGGCACCTCCATAGCACCTCCCTAGGACCTTGTCATACGCCTTCTCCAAGTCGATAAACACCATGTGCAGGTCCTTCTTCATATCCCTGAACCGTTCCACCAATCTCCTAACAAGGTGGATAGCTTCTGTAGTGGACCGGCCCGGCATAAAACCGAACTGGTTCACGGAAATAAATGTCGACTCCCTCACCCCTCAAGATATATTGGTAATAATTGAATGAAATAAGGATGAATAATTTAAGGACTCAATTAAAAATATATTATTTTAAAGACGAAATAGATTCTTACACTTAATAAAATAAAACTACCAATCAAACTAGAATGTAAAGGTAACGAACTATACTAAAAGTGAAAACTATTACATTTAACATTAAATTTTTAAAACTTTATTGAAAAATATACATATATATAGGTGTAATAATAAATTTAAAATTGCTACTCCTATAGTCGGTTTGGTTTGATTTTTTTCTGATCAAAACCAAAACCAAACGAAATTTGGTCAATTTTTAAAATATTAAAACAAAGCCAATCCAAACCAAAAATATCGTTTTTCTTGGTCGGTTTGGTTTGATGTTCGATTTGATTTGATTTTTTGGGTTTTTATGAACACTCCAAGGTACCGCTGGATGTTTCGTAACAAAAAACTCATT
>JASVEL010014191.1:0-22815 GCA_032618575.1 Nicotiana noctiflora | reverse complement strand
TGGTCCTGTGAACTGGAAGGTAGTGAAAGCAACACCGCTCGACTCCAAGATCCCTGCTATCCGGAGCATACGTCGACACTTGTCGTGAAACCATGGGCATCCTCACCCCGAACACCACTGAAAGTAGGAGGTGAGATCCTACTGAACCTCTAAAGATGACACTGCTCATCGTCTTCCATAGTTGGAACCACATCAGCCCAAACCGGGGCAACCGACTGAACTGGTGCAACCTGCTGAGCTAGTGGTGCCTCTAGTTTCTGTAAACCTTGCACTACCTGCTCAGGCATGGGAGCAGCGGGGGTCTGATTGCCTCACCCGACCTGCGAGGTAGCTGATGCAGTAGTGGCCGAGACTGCATGTGCCATGCCAGTGCAAACTGATAGAATCTGAGCTAGGGCCTCATGAAGACCCGGAATCACAATAGGCACTGCCGGTGCCTGAACCTGAGCTGCTGGGATGCCTGCAGCTGGGACCTGACCCTGAAAATATCCTCAGTCCACAAC
This sequence comes from Nicotiana noctiflora, assembly GCA_032618575.1. Taxonomy (NCBI): domain Eukaryota; kingdom Viridiplantae; phylum Streptophyta; class Magnoliopsida; order Solanales; family Solanaceae; genus Nicotiana; species Nicotiana noctiflora. The sequence continues at coordinate 22,312 of JASVEL010014191.1, read as the reverse complement.
TAACCGTTTAAACTAAAAATATCCTATGGGGTATAATATATGCATAATTTATGTATTATATGTATATAATGAATGTACAATCTATGTATATGGTTAGAAAAATAAATAATAAATATGCCCGACTATTTATGTAAAGATCCTTTCAAAATTGCAACCTTTATCCATTTGTTTAACGAAATCATACAAAAACAAATAGAGATTTCAAATTGCAATTGAGATTAGGAATAATTTGGCACTTTATTTACCTTTTCTAGAAATTTCCAGAAAATGAAAAGTTTTGCCTCCCTACCCAGCTTTTCAAATTTTCCCTAATCCTTCCTTTGTTAGGAATTTGCATGTTTCTGGATTAATAAATAATTATATAATATGACCAATGATTTTATAAGTTCATGGTTGTCACCAGAGGCAATTAAATTCAATGTGGATTTAATTGGTTCAGCCTAATCCAGCTATTTTTTAAACAAACAATATACGTAAAAATTGTAAAAATAACAACAAAAATGAAAATTTATATGATAACTGCATAAATGCAATGATTCAGCTACGATATAAAAACTGAATCCAACAAATTTAAATACTAAATCCATCTCTAATTATCACAAAACTCAATAAAGAACACATTATTAAAGAAGTTTATGTTGATCCATATTGTGTTAATGATAAGAAGTTGAACAAGCTAGGATCAATCTACATTTGGAAAAAAATGAGTAGTAGTGGGCATCTTTTTCTTGGTTGTGATACCACCATGTAAAATTCAAGTGACTCTTTTTTCATATTCAATAATGAGACCTACAAGTATCAAAGGGTTCAAGTCTATCAAAGGTACAAACAAACGATGATTATGATTGAGTGCTAAGTACATTTTTGTCACCGATCAGAGGTCTCGGGTTTGAACTCTGAATATGAAATTACCTTTGTGAGGGAGCACATTTCTCCTAATATATGATTTCCTAACGTGAATTTAAATTTAGTCAAATCCTAATATAGGTATCGGACATCGTGAGAGAAACAAAAAAATATATTGGAGATGCACCATATACCATTATAATATGGAGATTATGCTTTTAGAAAAGAGGACATACTTATCCTTATACCACATCATCTCCTAATCTTATACCAATAGAGATCTAGTAACCAACATTCTTTACTCTTAAATCTTTTTTCCCTCTCATGAAATCTTACACAATTGGCCTACGAATATTTGTAATTCTTTATAGGATTCCAAGTTGTAGCTTTTCCAGATTTTATCAAATCTGAAGGCAGTTCTTCCCATGCTTCAAAAGACAACTTGGGGCCAGAGTAAACGTGGCCAATGGGCATTCAAAAATGGAAAAAAAGAAAAAAGAAATTACTCACAACTAATGTTTATATCAAACCACTAAATATATGACACACATTTTTAATATACCTTTTTATCTGTAATCATCAATATTGAATCCAGAAATTTTCAAGGCAAAGTGCACAACTCTTCTTAAGGATGCGATTTAAATATTAGCCTAACACTTATGTTTTCCTAAATTTTAAATTATAAATCTTATAATTTCAAAACTATCAAGGATATTTTTATTCTACAAAATTGAACTAAAAACTAAAATTGAGAACGCATTGACGAATTTCTAAATAGCCTCTCTTCAAAGTAGCTACTTATGTCATTTCTACGAAATTTTCTTGACAAAGAATACTTAATTAACCAGCCTTAGTCGGCTAAAGCTCCAACCCCGCTAATCATGACTACTTAATGTCTATATATATATATATATATATATTCTTTTGACTTTTTGGTGCGGGGTGGATGGTTTTGAAGCCAAAATGGGCTTTTGAAAAGTGCTTCTCATGTTGTGGAAATGACACTAAGTAACCACTCTAAATGGATGCTATTTAGAAATTAGCCAATGCTTCCTAAATTTTAGTTTTCAGTTCAAATTTTCAGGACAAAATATTCTGAAGTTTAAGATTTTTAATTTAAAATTTCAGGAAAAAATAAGTATTGATTAATCTCTAAATAGTATTCCTGAAAATGGCTATATGTGAACTTGCCCCACTCAATTATGATTTACTTAAAGTCCATGGACCTTCCATGCAGACCAATTTTTCATGGGCCTTAACGAAATACCTTTAAAATGCAGGTTCTTCTTTGGTATCCTTTTATTTTATTTTGTAGAGTAATTTACATCTTATTTTTAGGAGTAGTTTACATCTACCCCACTAATTCATGTATATATCATACATATATTCTTCTCTAGTTTAACATTTAGAAAATAGACATATCTAATTTCAGTTACACTGTAGAGACCTCCTTATACATTTTTAAAGGGGCACTTACATCTACACCTGCTTTTTAGGTCACGTTTTAACTTGTGCTCGCTTTGCAAAAAAAATTACAACCGTACCTGCTTTTTTGGCGTAACTTTAGCATACGGGACTGAAGTAGCAAAGACAATCACGCAAAACTTTAGCATTCTAGTATATGGGCCTGAAGTAGGATGTGAGCTGAAGTTTTGTCTGTTATTGTCGAACTTAAGCATAGTAGATGAAGTTTTATTCTCTATTTGCTGAAATTGTTGTTTGTAATTGCTGAACTTAAATATAGTAGCTGAAGTATTGTTCTCTATTTGCAGAAGTTTTTGTTTGTTATTGCACTAAATAGGTTGAAGTTTTTTTGTCCTGGATTCATTAATTTTGTTATTAAGCTTTTTCTAAAACTTTAGCAGAAGATGGTGAAGTTATTTAGTTCATTTATGCAAACTTCAGCACTAAATAAGCTAAAGTTTTTTGGTCCTGGATAAGCTTTTTCAAAAACATCAGCAGAAAATACTGAAATTATTTAGTTCATTTGTAAAAACTTTTGCACTAGAAGCTGGAGTTTTTTTTTTGTCCTGGATTTATTAGTTTTGTCACAAAACTTTTTCAAAAAATTTCAGCAGAAGATGCTGAAGTTATTTAGTTCATTTGTAAAAAGTTCAGCACTATATAAGCTGAAGTTTTTGAAAAAGCTTTCTAACATACTAGATAAATAATGAGATTGCCAACAGGAGTTAAATCATAAAATTTGGAAACAATAAACGTGAAATGAACAGAACTTTCTACTAACTTACGTACGCGGAAATATTCACAAATTATTGTCTATTAACTTACATAAATATTTATAATTTATTTTTAAATAATCTGATAATATATTTATAGAAATCATCCAATTAACTAAGTTTTATAGTATCACCAACAATAACGGATGAAAGAAGAAGAAAACAAAGAAGGAGAAGGAGGAAGAGAGAGAGGGCTGAAGTTGTTTAAAAAGTGAGTACAAGTTAAAACTTTTTTAAAAAATAGGTATATATTAAATGGAGGCGACCAAATAGGTTTCCCCATGCAATCTTTATATTTTAAAGATGAAATAATAGTATCAATAAAGTTCTACTTTTTCCATCACATTTTATTTTATACCATTTAGGCGGACACAAAACATAACAATATTTATTTAACTTGTCTATTATTGTCACGACCCAAAATATTAAAGATCGTGATGGTGCCGAATACCACTGTCAGACAAGCCAATACCAAGATGTTAATTAAATTCTCATTTTAGTATTTTTGAAATCATTTTTTTGTAGCATTTAAACAATAAATAATGAATTTCAGTGAATAATGATGTCTTTAATAAATTTAAATATTAAATAATCCCATAGCCATCACAGAAACTGATGTTACAAGTGCATGCGCAATTTATAGGAAATAAAGTACAATATGATAACTGTCTGGAATACAATTGGACAGAAAGAAAATACAAAACTCTGAAGGAGACTATGCTGTCTGCGAGTCATCTTTAAAGATACAGCTCACCTAAGTCTTTGTATCAACCATGTCGATGCGCCCAACGAATCCACTAGACGTACATGTTCTTGTGCAACAAAATACATAGCAAGTGTAGTATGAGTACAAAAATAACATGTACCCAGTAAGTATCGAGTCTAACCTTGAAGAAGTAGTGACAAGAGGTCGACTTCGACACTTACTAGTAGTCAAATAATATACCAATAATTAACTAAATCGAAGATTTTAAAAATACGGTTGTAACTCAATAGCATGAAGCAAGTAAAAAAAAATTAATAGGAAATTTTCAAATTTATTTTCATCATTATAACTTTATCTCAAGCCAGGGAGGCAATATCATCATTTATAAGTTTACAAGTCAAGCAATACAAGCATATGCAAATCATGTCAAGGTTGTACAGCCTAATCCAACAAAAAATTAAATTGTGCATTGCCAGATAATCAAATGGAACGAACCATAGATTCATCTATTACCCCGTTCGCGAATCATATTTGCGACGCTGTGACGATTCGGCCAGTTATCTCATGAGTTACCGCTCCGTTTTTCCTATATTTGCTTCTTTATGCTTCGTTATCTGTTTTCATGTGATCAAATGATTAGTTTGCATTCGGAGAGGATTTAGTGAGAAATGAGACACTTAGTCTCTTTTAAGAAGGCTTAAGTTAGAAAAATCAATCGGATATTAATTTATGTGTTAGAGGGTTCTTATGTGAGTTCTGATGGTTCTTTTAGATTCATAAGGTGATTTGTGACTTAGGAGCGTGATCGAAATTGGTTTTGGAGGTCCATAATAGAATTAGGCTTGAATTGACGAAGTTGATATTTTGACGATTTTCGATCGGTAGGTGAGATTTTGATCCGAGGGTCAGAATGGAATTTCGAGTATCGCTGTAGTTTTGTTATGGTATTTGAGATTTGTGTGCAAAATTTCGGGTCATTCGGACGAGGTTTGATAGACTTTTTGATCGAATTCAGAATTTGGAAGTTTTAGAATTTTTAGGCTTGAATGTGAGGCTGATTCATTGTTTTTATGTTATTTTGAGCGTTTCGAAGTTTGGAACAAGTTTTAATGATGTTATGGAGCGTGTTGGCATGTTGGGTCATGGTCTCATGAGGCTCGGATAAGTTTTGAAAGAGTTTTTGGAAGATTTTTGTTGTTTTGAACATAAACATTTAATGATCCAAAAGTCCATTTTTGGTTCTAGAGATTGAAATTTGATTTCGAGACTTCAAAAGTTTTAAAAATGAATTATAGGAGTGATCTGAAAAGTTTGGTCTAATTTTATCAAGTCACGATTAGGTTTTTGACATGAAACATGAGTTAACTGTTTAATGAGTAAAATGGGTATAGAACTAAGTAAATCAGCTCCGAATTGAGTTTCGACTGAAGCGCTATGTTCGTATTATTATTTGTGACTCACATGAACAAGAATCGTCGAATTTCGAGTTGGTATGATGGAGTTAGAGCCTTTTTAGTGAAAAAAAAAGATGATGTAATTTTCTGGGCAGTTTCTGTATTCGCATGTGTGAATAGTGACCATACCTGCGTGAACAGTACCACGTGAACAGTACCCAAAAATATTATGGGCAGAATGTTAAGTTTTAAAATGGGACTTCGTTTCCATTTCCATTTTTGATGATTTGGAGCTCGGATAAGGCAATTTTTTGAGGGATTTTTGGAGAGAACAAAAGAGTACGTGTTCTTAACTCAATTATGGTTGGATAACTTGAATCTATTACTAGTTTTGGCATTTAATCATTGAATTTTGTTGGAAAAATTTAGAAAACCCTATTGGATAAAATCACGGATTTGAGGGTCGAAATGTGATCAGATTTGGATAATTTTGGTATGGTTAGACTCGTGAGGAGATAAGGAACCCGTTGATATAAAAAAATTTGAGTTTCGAGACGTGGTATTCGTTCTGATTTTGAATAGATTTGACGCATGTGGAGGCCAATTCGAGGGGCAAGAGCTTCGCGAGTTAAAGAAGCAGCCGGTTTGAGGCGAGTAATAATTTTAAATGATGTCCTGAGGGTTTGAAACTCCGAATATGCACATAGTGCTATACTAAGTTGAGATACACGTTGTATGACGAGCGTGAGATCCAATGCTATTGGGGATTGTGACTTAATCCATCTCGAATGATACTACATTTTTGACGGAGTCTTATATTTTATTATGATAAATTGGGCTAGTTGCCATGTTTGGGGCCTTGTGCCGGCCTGTATAACCGTTAGGGAATTTTTGACTGGTTTTCCTCACTTATTTTCTAAAAAATTCATAATCTCAGTCATGTTTCCAATTGTTTAAGATAATATGAACCGAATTTTTGAAATGTTAATCCTAAATAAAAGAAATAGGAGGGCTGAGATCCCTACCATATATTATTTTGTCCGAGAGGCTGTGATTTTAATGACTGAGAGGGGTTGAAGACCCAATAGTGAGGATATTTTATATGATACGGATCGGGCTACATGCCACATCAAATACATATATTGGATTGGGCTGCGCGCCACAACAATTACTTATATTGGATCGGACTGCACGCCGCAGCAGTTACTTATATGGATCGCGATGCACGCCGCAGCACTATAGCGCTTGGGTTTAGAAGCCCTTCCGGAGTCTGCACACCCCCTGTGAGCGCAGTTGACTATTATTATTATGGATCGGGATGTACGCCACAGTGATATACGGATCAAGCGGCATGCCGCAATGGTGTGTATATATATATATATTCGATTATTGTGAGAAGTATACGAATTGAGAACTAAGGATAAGAACGAATAAATGAAATGAAATGCTCGAGGAGTGGATTCATACTGAGTTATACTTCTTTTACCTCGTTTAAGGAATTTCACTCGATTTTCCTCATTTACAGTTGTTTAAATGATTTTACTATTTTGATATAGAACTGCTTAGTGCCTTTACTTGATTTCATTCTGTCAGTCATTATTTATCGTTATTACTCACTGGGTCGGAGTACTCACATTACTTCCTACATTGTGTGTGCAGGTACAGGTATTCCTCAGGCATAAAGTGAGCTTTCCTATCATCCAGTTCTCATCAGAGTTATCGAGGTAGCTACATGCCGTCCACAAACCGGATTTCTCCCTCTATCTTTCCTTACTATTCCGCATTTTAGACATATTTCTGTATTAGGCTGTTGAAACCTTATATTAGAGGCTTAGAATTATGACACCGGATCAGTGGGCTGTTTTGTAGAGATTATCATTGTTATGGTTTCCGCACATTTCATGTTTTAAATTTGGACTTTAACTAATTAAATTGGTATCTATTTCTGATAACTGTTAATGAACTCTACAAAAAAAACCGTGAGATGTTAATTGGTTGGGCTTGCCTAGCATCATGTTGGCCGCCATCACGACCGGGGTTGGAGTCGTGACAAACGCGGTCAAATAAAAATAAACACATCAATCGGTCAATTAAGAATTCATCAGGGAAACAATTACCAATAAAATGGCAACTTCTCTTTAATGGACAAGAATAATGATGTTTATTTCTTTAGAAATGCATTTACCAATGCGTTATGATTTAAGAAATTCAAATTGTCAATAAGGTTAGAAATATTTGAAGTATAGCATGCTTTAGGGTCCTAGATTACCTGAACTTAAGCATAATAGTAGCTACACAAGGACTCTCGACACCTCGTGTGTACGTATGGTTAGAAATCTGAAGTTCCATAACCGGCTACTGAGCCCTTCAAACAACTCGAATTGATGCACAACGCTCCAAAATAAGCAATAATTATAGAGAATTTCCCTAAACAATATGTCAACTTCTCTTTTACGGTCAAGAAAAGTGATGTTTATTTTCTTTTGAAATTCATTTACCAATGCAACATGATTTAAGCAATTCAAATTGTCAATAATGTTACAAATATTTCAAGTATGGCATGCTTTCGGCCTATACTACCCGGACATAAGTGTAATAGTAGCTAAACACGGACTATCGACACCTTGTGTGTACATAGCCCCCACAAATAGAAGCACATAACCAATTAATTCACATATGGGGACAATTCTCTCTTACAAGGTTAGAAAGGAGACTAACATCGCTCCGATGTTCCATAACCGACTGCTAATCCCTTCAAACAACTATAATTGATGCACAACGCTCTAGAATTAGCAATAATTATGCACCCATTAATATACGCCCAATTACTCATTATTATCCAATTTATAAGAATTTCTAACCCCCGATCGAAAAGTATATAAAAATCACCCTCGGGTCCACGTGCCCGAATTCTAAAAAATTTTGAGGATAAAATTTACACACAATCTCACGAACTCAAATATATAATTTTTTTCCAATTCCATGCCCAAATTCGTGATCAAAATCCAAATATACAAGATTCTAGATTTTCCACCAAAACTTCAAATTTCTACTACTTTCCATACTTTAATTCGTATCTAAATCATGTATTTAACTTATAAGAGGTGAGATAACTCACCTTATGATTTATGATGAAATTGTGATGACCCGGCCCGTCGTCACGGGAATTACTACCTCGTTATGTTGTAATTTCATGTTTTATGCTTTTATATCAGTGTTAGAGTCTACCGGGTGAGTTAGGAGTGATTTGGATTGAAAATGAGGCATATAGCCTTTTTGAAGGAAATTTGAAGAAAGAAAGTCAACTCGGAGTTGACTATTTGGTTAGAGGGCTCGGAATCAGATTCTGATGATTTGGCTAGTTTCGGGGGATCATTTATGACTTAGGAGAGCAATCGGAATTGAATTTGGAGGCTCGGTGTAGAAATAGGCTTGAATTGGCTAAGGTTGAATTTTGGCGAAATCCGAACGGTAGGTGAAATTTTGATCCGGGGTCGGAATGGAATTCCGACAATTCCTGTAGCTTCGTTATGTGATTTTGGATATGTCCGCAAATTTTCAGGTCATTCGGACGTCGTTTGGTCGGGTTTTTGATTGATTGTGTAATTCGGAATGTTTTAAGGAATTTAGGCTTGAATTCGATGTGAATTATGGGTTTTGATGTTGTTAGATGTGTTTTGAGGATTGGAACAAGTTCGAATAAGGTATTAGGATGTGTTGGTGTGTTTGGATGAGGTCCCGGGGCCTCGGGTTGTTATCGGATGGGTAAACGAGAAGAAAACATGGAAAATTGCAGGTTTGGGCATTTTGCTCTGTTGTTTTCGCCCCTGCAGAAATGGGACCGCAGAGGCGAGTCCGCAGGAGAAGAATTTGGGGCGCATGAGCGCCTGGGTTCGCAGAGGCGGATCCTGTTCCACTAAGGTGGAGTCGCGGGTGCGAAAGCCTTGTCGCATAAGCGGTCTTGAGGCGTGATGGGGAAGTCCGCAGAAGCGGGTGGTTGATCGCATAGGCGAGTCCGCAGGAGCGGACTCTTGGTCGCAAAAGCGGAACATTCCGCAGGAGCGAAAGACTTTCCGCAGAAGCGGACCCGCAGGAGCGGTCCGTGTATCGCAGAAGAGAAAATCGCAGTGAGTTAAGTGTATCAGAAGTTAGAAAATTTCAGAAACATTTCACACATTTGGGTCTCGGCTTTAGAGGCGATTTGGGCGATTTTGAAGAGAAACTCAAGGGAAATCATCAGGTAATCAACTATGGACTTAAACTATGATTAGTATTGATAATATTATGCAATTATATCATGAGAATGGAGGAATTTGGGGTAATTCATGGAAGATTTAACCCTAGGCTTGAACTTTAGAAAATCAAGGTTTTGAATGGGAAAATGGAGTCCGAATTTGGTAAAATTGATATGTTTAGACTCGTATTGAGATGAGGGTTCCGAATGTGTGACTTTTGTAATTTTTCGAGAAGTGTACCGAAAGTCGGGTTTTGGCAACTTTGTCATTTTTGGTGTAAATCAAGTTGTATTGATTGGGTGTCGTCCCATTGGCCTAATTTTATTGTATTTCTACTATATTTGATTAGATTCTACGTATGCGGAGCTTGATTCTCGTGGCAAGGGCATCGCGGAGTAGTCGTCACGCTGTATTGAGGTGAGTAATAGATGTGGGTGATGACCAGCGGGTTCGAAACCCCGGTATACCACTTTGTGACCCTGTATAGCGGGGAGACACGTACTCTCTTGTGAGTGCGGGGTCGATTGTGATTAGCGACTATAGCTTAGTCCGACTTGTTGATACTGTGTTATGATATTAGGCTATTCTTGAGCCGTCGAACCTCCACATATTGACTTAACATATTGACATGTTAGTTACTACCAGTTCGTAGATATTTCTGTTATCATGCTATTTCCAATCTTTGGAACTTGATATTATTGTTTTCCAACCGAAAAATGATAAAAGAGTTTTCAAAACTACTTTTGAGCCTGTGAGGCTGTATTTGCATATTAGCTGACTGGTAGTGGATCGGGCTTTTCGCTGATTGGTAGTGGATCGGACTGCACACCGCAGCATATATTCATGATATTGTGCTTGGGCTGTAGGAGCCCCTGTGGAGTCTGAAACCCCACGGTGAGCACGGGTACCCAAATTGGATCGGGCTACGCGCCGTAGCGGTCATATCATGCATTGCATTGCATATAGCTACACCTGCTAGCTGTTATATTGTTTGCTGGTACTTGCTGGTACAGGTACAATTGATATTGGTTCTGTGACAGGGTATGTGATTACAGCTTTACATAGTGCTTTATTGCGGATTTCTTATCTGCGCTGTCTTACCCTTGTTTATTACCACTGAGTCTGGCAGTACTCATTTTACTCCCTGCACCTTGTGTGCAGATCCAAGAACCTCTCAGCAGTGATACAGTAGCTGTGCGAGGCGACATCTGTGGGATATATGAGGTAGCTGCAGAGTCCGCAGGACCCGATGTTCCTTCTTACTGTCTTTTGACCCTGTATTGATGTTTCTTTCCGTACTTGGTATCTTGTAAACTATTATACACTTATGTTCATTAGAGGCTCATGACTCTTGTCCCTGTGGTCTATGGGAGTTGGTATATTTTGGGACTTGGTTCCTCGTTTTCGATATATGTATTACTATTGCTTCATGTTTTGATATAATTAAATGGGATAAAGTGAGTTTCCAGCTCCGTCGATGTTATTGATTGGTCAGGCTGGCTTAGCAGTGTGCTGGGCACCATCACGACCGGATTTGGGGTCGTGACAAGTTGGTATCGAAGCCTAGGTTTACTAGGCCTCATGAGTCTTGAGCCGGTTAGTAGAGTCTTGTGGATCGGTACGGGGACGCCTGTACTTATCCTCGGGAGGCTGTGAACCTTTAGGAAACACTTCACATTTCTTGAAATTCTTATCGTGCGTACTTGATTCAACTTGAGATATAATTTTTGAAATTCCTTCCACACGTCCGTGTACGTATCGAGCGCTCAGTAATGTGATTGCCTTATGGCTTGTGATTTCCTCGTACGAGGGGTGAGATATAATCTCGGTGAGTTCATGTTGGGCCAGTCAGGATGACTTGAGGCTGGACCTTGTTTATGACTTGAGCATTGAGGTGCTGATTTTGTGAGTGGTGGCAATAGATAACGTACTGAGGGTTTGAAATCCCGTATTTTTGCACTATACAGTGCTGTGCTGAGATGGAATACGCGTCATGTGACAAGTGTGGTGGTATTGCGACTAGGGATTTGGACTTGATCCTTACCGATTGATAGATTACTGTGTATAATGACTTAGACTGGCTTATATCTATGTATTTGGGCTGGTAGCCATGTTTGGGGCGTTTTGCCGATCTGTAGAGTATTAGGGAGGCTTACTAATGGATGGAGCTGTTAATTTCCGACTCTTATCTAAACTGTTGTGTAGCCCCGAGCTATGGGCGTGGTGAATATTTACCATATCTCTTAATTGGAAGGTAAAGTGCCTTATGTGTAGTGGAACGAGTTCAAACTCAGGAAGACTAAAGTGATTTTGCTATGTGTATCCTGGTGGAAGGTATTGTGCTGAAATGCTAAATTGAGGCGAGGTAGGTGGGTTGATTCTCATGTGTAATTGAAAGGTAGTTGATATGTGTTACGATTCGAGCAGGTGCAACGCATGTTCATGTACCAATTATGATGATATGATTTGTGTAGTATTGAGACTAATGTTGTCGATATGCATTGTGATGTCTTGTCGAGTTGTGAATGTATTTCTAGGATGGTTTTGGTGATTTTCTGGCAGGTGGATAGGCCAATTTACAAAGGAAAATCTGCCGAAATTTTTGGAAAATTTGGGACTTAGAAAAGATTTTTGTCACCTAAAGAGTGGGCGTAACTGTTGTGTGTGAATGAATGCAAGAATTGCAAAAGAATTAATATTTTTGATGATTCGAACCTTCACCGAAGCTTGTAAATGACTTGAGTTTAATCTAACTAGAACTTTGTTGCATCATTTGAGTCAGAAGGCTATGAGTGGCTAAAAGTGCTTTGATGTATGACTCCAAGCTAAGTTGGGGAGGTTGTTATTGATTAACTGACTGCACTGTCATGTGTTGTGTTGGCTCTGTCTCTAGGTATGTTGGGAAATTTTGATAAAGGTTATGGTGCTTCGTAGATATGAAGAAATACTAGGATGTTGTGAACTGATGTTGGTAAAGAATGTTCGGTGTATAGAAAAGAAATATAGCTAATTGTATTTGTATGTAATCATGTTTTGCGGTATCAAAGTTCTAGCAAGGAACGAGTGGTTATGTTCAATAAGACAGTTGAATTACAACTGAATAAGGGTAAATGACGCCCGAGAATAGTCCTGCGGTGTTCCAAATTTTGCTTGTAACGGATGCCTTAAGATTATGTATGTGGTTAAAGATGGTGTTTTCGTTAGAAGGGATCAAGACTTGTTCTATGTTATGTGAATGATAGGATTCTATGTATCCGTATTGGAAGGTAATAATACTAATTCAAAAATCGCATGAAGTTCTTCAAAACAAGTATTGTAGAATGTGGTACTCTTGGGAAACATTGAGAGTGGCCTATGGGTTTTAGACCGTGTGGTCTTATGTACTAGTCTCGTGTGGTAACATGAGTTGAGTTATGGTAGTGCTACAGTAAAGGCTAATACTAAGTTAAAGATGGTTCAGAAAAGAAATTGAGTAAATGGAGCAACTTGTTAATAAACCAAAGCGGTATGATAAGGAATACGATTAATTATTGGTATGTGATTGAAGTAATGAGTCTTGCAGATATTGTGCAACAAAGCCTTTGAGTGCTGACAATGGTGTAACTTGATATGGATATAAGGACTCAGTCCTGGCAGTTTAACTTATGCAAGGTAATTGGGAGAAAGAGTTTATGATATGTTTTAACGTGGTTTAAAAATGAGTGTATTTCCTGTTGGTATATAAGGCTTGGAATGTGTGATCAGTTTTCTCTATATGGGATCATGAAAGCCCTTGACTAGTTGAGTGCGCCGATGTTTGCGGTGTAGGATAGGAATATGAATTTCCATGTTATCTTAGTGTGGTATGGTATAAGCGATGTGTTATGGAAAGTTGATAATGGCATATTCAAGGTTTTGTGATCAGTTCATAATATATGGGGAGTCATTAAAATTATTTAGCAAAGCGGGCAGATGCATGTGATTTAAAGAATCGATCTTTCTGGTGATTAAAGAAAATGGTATTGCTATTCTAGTAATTTGGCAGGGAATATGGTCCAAAAGGACAAGGTAAAATGATAAAATCTAAGTGGTATGGTGGTATTCTCTTGTTGGATCGACTATAATAACTGAGTCGTTGATGGCATAGTGAAGTTTCTGAATGGCTTTCGTGGTATGAATGGACGCTTGATGTGCGTTATGTATTTGTACAGTGAAGTACGGGATGAGGCATTGTGATTCATGTGTTATATATGTGTTGGAGACTTGAAGTTCTCGTTAGTCCGCCTATGTAGTGGTTGTATATCATGTGTATCGACACCGTTTTGTGATTATCGAAAATCAGAAGCTCTAGTGGCTTTCTCTCTCGGATTGATATGACGAATTTGGATTATGATACTTGATTGATGACTGGTCATCATTAGGCCAGGTTTTCTAGACTAATGTGATATAGACTATGATGGTATGGCACAAATTGTGTAGCAGAGTACATCGGAGTATGCTCCAGCGGGGTAGTTGTACCTCAGGACCAGCAGGACGGCTGGTAGGTATTGCTTTGTCAGTTGGGCCTTCGTGGCAGATATCAGTGCAGAGGTTTCTACCATGGATTCGATTCCGGTATTGAGTAACTTTGTCGGATGCGTTTCTTGTGGCCGAACTTGAGGCTATATATGTTTACCATAATGAGCAACTTGACTCGACGTGCATTTCTTTGGCGAGGGTTCTATATGGATCGGGTGGCGCGCCGCCACAGGTACTATTATTTGGATCGGGTGTCACGCCACCACGGGTATGGTATCTGGATCGGGTGGCACGCCACCACGGGTATGTCATTGGAGCGGGTTGCACGCCGCAACAGCGTAATGTGAAAATAGAGTTAGTTATATATTACCTGGTATACAATACTTCCTAGCTTCTGAGGAAAAGTCCGTATTGAGTATCGCTTGGAGAATGGCACATCGGTTGTGTTCTTTCAGGATTTGATAGCATACATTAATTGTTTCACCATGGGTGAGGTTGATTGCTTGGGTTCAGACCTAAATATGTGCGGGGCTGATCGTTTTGAGCTTGGTAAATTGAGGTGCTTCATGAGTAATAGTGTTGGATAGAATCATGAATCGTGGCAAGGCCACGTGATGTTATGACCTTTCGAGAAGGAGTCATGTACTCTATTTCTATAATGCGAGACGCGATCTCAGTTCTATGTTATGATGGAACAAAGGAATTGAATTACATCTCTCTTGTTGAAGACAATTGTCATGATTTGAGTATGTTCGGATGTCTATATTGGAGCCTGTGTTGTGCTCGTCGGGGCTTAGGCCGGTGTTGAGGTGACATATCACCAGTGCGTGTGTTATAATCGAAATGATCATTTGAGTCATTACGGAGAGCGAGCATATGTGATTTCAGTGGCTTAGAAAGGTAATACCGATATTTGGGCATGAAATCTATTGTGGTATCAGTTAAAAGTGAAATGGATTCATGAATGGTTGACCTGAGAGATGGGTTCGATATATCGCGTGTTCAGTTGCCGTGGACATGATATGAAGGTGTTGGAAAAAGACTCTATCTAATGAAAAAGGTTTTTCGGTTGGTATTTGGTTATCGTGAGAAATTATTGTTATTAGAGACTATTGTCTCGAGTGATTGGATTGTTTGATACATCATATGATCTCACCCGGAGTGGTGAGTGTGGGTTATTGCAGTGGATTCTAGTGTATCCTGAGTATAGGCATGGGATTAGCATTTGGTATATGATTTCGGAAAGTGCAATATGGTTTATGGTTCGGATGGTCTGGGAGATTTCAGCTATATGGTGTTCGGACTTATGAGAGATAGGGTGACGTGTGATCGCCTGAATATATGCTTGGTAAGGTTATTCAGCTATTGAGTTGCTTCTAGTACCACTCCGGTACGCTCGAGGACGAGCGTTTGTTTAAGTTGGGGAGAATGTGATGACCCGGCCCGTCGTCACGGGAATTACCACCCCGTTATGTTGTAATTTCATGTTTTATGCTTTTATATCAGTGTTAGAGTCTATCGGGTGAGTTAGGAGTGATTTGGATTGAAAATGAGGCATATAGCCTTTTTCAAGGAAACTTGAAGAAGGAAAGTCAACCCGGAGTTGACTATTTGGTTAGAGGGCTCGGAATCGGATTCTGATGATTCGGCTAGTTTCGGGGGATCATTTATGACTTAGGAGAGCAATCGGAATTGAATTTGGAGGCTCGGTGTAGAAATAGGCTTGAATTGGCTAAGGTTGAATTTTGGTGAAATCCGAACGGTAGGTGAAATTTTGATCCGGGGGTCGGAATGGAATTCCAACAATTCCTGTAGCTTCGTTATTTGATGTTGGATATGTACGCAAATTTTCAGGTCATTCGGACGTCGTTTGGTCGGGTTTTTGATTGATTGTGTAATTCGGAATGTTTTAAGGAATTTAGGCTTGAATTCGATGTGAATTATGGGTTTTGATATTGTTAGACGTGTTTTGAGGATTGGAACAAGTTTGAATAAGGTATTAGGATGTGTTGGTGTGTTTGGATGAGGTCCCGGGGGCCTCGGGGTGTTTTCGGATGGATAAACGAGATAAAATATGGAAAATTGCAGACCTGGTGCACTGGTTCTGTTGTTTTCGCTCCTGCGGAAATGGGAGCGCAGGAGCGACTCCGCAGGAGTGGACAATGAGGTGCAGAAGCGGAGTCGACCGCTGAAGCAGAGCCTGGCCCGTAGGGGCGGCTTCGCTGGTGCGAGAGGGCGATCGCAAAAGCGGTCTTGAGGCGTGATGGGGAAGTCCGCAGAAGCGGGTGGTTGATCGCATAGGCGAGTCCGCTGGAGCGGACTCTTGGTCACAAAAGCGGAACATTCCGCAGGAGCGGAAGACTTTCCGCAGAAGCGGACCCGCAGGACCAGTCCGTGTATCGCAGAAGCGAAAATCGCAGAGAATTAAGTGTATCAGAAGTTAGAAAATTTTCAGAAACATTTCACACATTTGGGTCTCGTCTTTAGAGGCGATTTAGGCGATTTTGAAGAGAAACTCAAGGGAAATCATCAGGTAATCAACTATGGACTTAAACTATGATTAGTATTGATAATATTATGCAATTATATCATGAGAATGGAGGAATTTGGGGTGATTCATGGAAGATTTAACCCTAGGCTTGAACTTTAGAAAATCAAGGTTTTGAATGGGCAAATGGAGTCCGAATTTGGTAAAATTGATATGCTTAGACTCGTATTGAGATGAGGGTTCCGAATGTGTGACTTGTAATTTTTCGAGAAGCGTACCGAAAGTCCGGTTTTGGCAACTTTGTCATTTTTGGTGTAAATCAAGTTGTATTGATTGGGTGTCGTCCCATTGGCCTAAGTTATTGTATTTCTACTATATTTGATCAGATTCTACGCGTGCAGAGCTTGATTCTCGTGGCAAGGGCATCGCGGAGTAGTTTTCGCGCCGTATTGAGGTGAGTAATAGATGTGGGTGATGACCAGTGGGTTCGAAACCCCGGTATATCACTTTGTGACGCTGTATAGTGGCGAGACACGTACTCTCTTGTGAGTACGGGGTCGATTGTGATTAGGGACTATGGCTTAGTCCGACTTGTTGATACTGTGTTATGATATTAGGCTATTCTCGAGCTGTCGAACCTCCTTCTCGGATGGTTGCATACTATATTGTGATATTGGCTACTCTTGAGCCGTCGAACCTCCTTCTTGGGAGGTTGAGTATACTTGTGGGCCGTGAGCCAGTTATTGGATCCCGCGAGGATCGTTATCATTGTCTTAACATGTTGACATGTTAGTTACTACCAGTCCGTAGCTATTTCTGTTATCATGCTATTTCCAATCTCTGGAACTTGATATTACTGCTTTCCAACTGAAAATGATGAAAAGGTTTCAAAACTACTTTTGAGCCTGCGAGGCTGTATTTGCATATTAGCTGACTGGTAGTGGATCGGACTGTGCGCCGCAGCGGTATATATGTTGGACCGGACTGCACGCCGCAGTAATATTATACTTGGGCTGTAGGAGCCCCTCCGGAGTCTGAACCCCCACAGTGAGCACGGGTACCCAAATTGGATCGGGCTACGTGCCGTAGCGATCATATCATGCATTGCATTGCATTTAGCTACACCTGCTAGCTGTTATACTGTTTGCTGGTACTTCCTGGTACATGTACAGTTGATATTGGTTCTGTGACAGGGTATTTGATTACGGCTTTACATAGTGCTTTATTGCGGATTTCTTATCTGCGCTGTCTTACCCTTGTTTATTACCACTGAGTCTGGCAGTACTCATTATACTCCATGCACCTTGTGTGCAGATCCAGGAACCTCTCAGCAGTGATCCAGTAGCCGTGCGAGGCGACATCTGTGGGATATATGAGGTAGTTGCAGAGTGCGCAGGACCCGATATTCCTTCTTACTGTCTTTTGACCCTGTATTGATGTTTCTTTCCGTACTTGGTATCTTGTAAACTATTATACATTTATGTTCATTAGAGGCTCATGACTCTTGACCCTGTAGTCTATGGGAGTTGGTATATTTTGGGACTTGGTTCCCCGTTTTCGATATATGTATTACTATTGCTTCATGTTTTGATATAATTAAATGGGATAAAGTGAGCATCCAGCTCCGTCGATGTTATTGATTGGTCAGGCTGGCTTAGCAATGTGCTGGGCGCCATCATGACCGGATTTGGGGTCGTGACAGAAATGCCTCTCTTTTAAGGCTCCAAAATCGCCCAACCAAAGTGAAAATGGGAGAAAAAATGGCTAATTCTCATTTATAAAAACCCTCATTGCCCCAGTGACTTTCCGCACTTGCGGCTCCTTGACCGCATCCGCTCTTCCGCTTCTGTGGATTACTCTTTCGCATCTGCGTCTCTTTTTTTTTTGCGGCTACTGGCATCGCACCTATGCCATCGCATGCGTGCTAACATTTTTTCTTCTGCGAGTTCTCAGCGGCTGGGCACCTTCCACTTCTGCGTGCCATCTCCCCACATGCGGGCCTCCTCACGCAAGTGCGGTTACACCAGGTGCCCAACTGCTTCAACTCTTCCTCAACTACAAATTTGATCTGTTAACCGCCCAAAATCTTCCTGAGGCCCCCGGGACCCCGTCCAATCACACCAACCAACACCAAAACTTAATGCGGACATGTTAGATGCCTCAAATCACATTGAACAACGCTAAAACTATGAATCCCACTTGAGTTCAAATTTTATGAACTTTAGAACTTCAAACTTCTTCATTCGATGCCGAAACCTATCAAATCACGTCCTATTAACCTCAAATTTTGCACAAAAGTCATATTCAACATTACAAACCTAATCCAACTTCTAGAATCGGAATTCAAACCTGATATCAAGAAGTCCATTTCCGGTCAAACTTCAAAAAAACCTTCAATTTTCTTACTTTAGCCAAATGACTCCAAAATGACCTACGGACCTCCAAATCCATTTATGTTCGCACTCCCAATACCAGAATCACCCTCCCTGACTCGGAATCCCAAACGGACATCGATAACACTCAATTGCACCTCAACCCAATCTTATGGAATTTTTCTAAAATCTAACTTCCACAAGCATCAAAATTCTCCAAGGTCACCCGATCCGGGCATACGCCTAAGTCTGAAATCATTCGACAAACCGGCTGAAACCTTTAAATCCTAATTCCAAGGTCGTTTACATAAAATTTCAATCCTATTCACTTCTTCCAACTTAACGCTTTCAAAGTGATAAATTTTTTTCCAAATCAACTCCAAAATTCGCGGAATTCAATTCCAACCATGCGTACACGTCATAATATCGGAAGTGAAGCTGCTCATGGCCTCAAACTAGCGAACGACGCGCTAGAGCTCAAAATGTCCAGTCGGGTCATTACATTCTCTCCCACTTAAACATACTTTCATCCTTTGACGTGCAAATAACTACACTGGAGTTGTTCGAAGTCACTATTTTAACACCTCACGCACCTACCCATGTTACAATAACTCAGTTGAGCACCTTAGCTCAATTAAATCTGAAGATATTCTATTTTATTCAAGCAAACAAGGTTAGAGCCTAATTCCAACATCCGAAATTCTCTGCAGGTCTGCTTCCAACATACAAACATTGTATCAATCACTAGATGATTCACCGATACATGATTACATACCTTTGCTGAATTCACACTATGCACTGTGATCATAGCGGACTCCACCTTAGGAAGAGTAGGCACTATACTTTTACCCAATAGAGGTATCGGGATCAATTTCCACAGGGAGCTAGAAAAGGGAGTTGAATATTTGTTAAGTCTAGAGATGTGTTTTGGCTTCTAATTGTACTTCTATCATTTTTAGGTTTTATGTTTATCAACTACAATTTTAACAACTACTAATTAGAACTAAATTATTCTAAGGTATTGATTCTAGTTTGTATGCAATATAGAGAGAAGCACTAGGGTCGTGGCATGTCAACTAACGGGTAGAGATTCCTAATACAAGAATGATGATTATGGGGCTTATGCTATAACCATTGCATGATTGCACTCACTCTCACACCTCTCGGTAGAGAATGTGATTTTGCCCAATTGACTCTCTCAAGACTAATTGGGTAGGCCAATATGCCCAAGCAACTTAGGGTTCAAGTTGGGTAATTACTCTCTCGAGGTTTAACCCGTTAATTGGGACTACCATTCTCATGGGTCCACCCCAATTCCTTGTTGGGTCAATTTTGAAGTCATAGACACTCTTTCTGAAGAAGTGTCAAGACTCACTAAGCAAGACTTAGTGTTTGCAACCACCAAATCCTAATTAAACCATAAGATTGACCCAAATAGCAAAAACCCAACATCATTCAAGCACTAAACAATCACACCCATTAATTACCCACACTACGGTTGAGCTACAACCCTAGCTAATGGGTTTAGCTAAACATGAAAGGGGTAGAAATTGAAGAAATAATAAATGAAATCAACATATTAATTAACTACAATATTAATCCTTGACAAAACAAGAAGAAATTGCCCAAAATAGTCTTAAACTCTAGTCTCACGAGAGCAGCAGTTGTGCCTAGTACAAAACTGTGACGACCCGGCCCGTCGTCACGGGAATTACCACCCCGTTATGTTGTAATTACATAATTCATGCTTTTATATAAGTGTTAGAGTCTATCGGGGGAGTTAGGAGTGAATTGGATTGAAAATGAGGCATATAGCCTTTTTGAAGGAGACTTGAATAAGGAAAGTCAACCCGGAGTTGACTATTTGGTTAGAGGGCTCGGAATCGGATTTTGATGATTCGGTTAGTTCCGGGAGGTGATTTGTGACTTAGGGGAGCGATCGGAATTGAATTTGGAGGCCCGGTGTAGTTTTAGGCTTGAATTGGCTAAGGTTGAATTTTAGCGAAATTCGAACGGTAGGTGAGATTTTGATCCGGGGGTCGGAATGGAATTCCGACAGTTGCAGTAGCTCCGTTAGGTGATTTTTGATGTGCCTGCAAAATTTCACATCATTCGGACGTCGTTTAGTCGGGTTTTTGATTGAATGCGTAATTCGGAAAGTTTTAAGGAATTTAGGCTTGAATCCGTGTGTAATTGGTGATTTTGATGTTTAGGATGGTGTTTTTATGATTGGAACAAGTTCGTATCGTGTTTTGGAGTATGTTGGTGGTTTTCGTTGGGGTCTCGGGGGCCTCGGGTTGATTTCGGGGGTCCAATCGGACCATTTCTTCTATTTTTGAACTGCTGTTGGCTGCTGGTTTTGTTGCAGACGGATGCTCTATGCGATCGCATAGGGTTATTGCGATCGCATAGAAGGATGGAAGTGAGCCCCGAGTTGTTCTATGCGATCGCGTAATAGGAGATGCGATCGCATAGGTATGGAAACTGGCACTATGCGATCGCAGGGTCATTTGTGCGATCGCATAGAAGAGATTGGAGGGGTGAGAAAAATGTTCTATGCGATCGCATAGCAAGGGGTGCGATCGCATAGGTTTGTCAGACTGTGCATTGCGATCGCATAGCCAGTGTTGCGATCGCAGAGAAGAAAAGATGAGGGCTGGAAGGTTGTGCTATGCGATCGCGGGTGTGCATTGCGATCGCATAGAAGGGGAAATTGGCAGGAAAATTTAACTCTATGCGATCGCATAGGGTCATTGCGATCGCATAGAAGGATTGGTGTGGCAGTGAAATTAAAACCAGAGCAGAACCAGTCGCGGGTTCATAAACCCAAAACGCCATTTTTGAGTTCTAGAGAGAGAAACTCACGGGAATTGTTGGTAATTCATCGGGGATTCGTTGGAGGTAAGTTTTGTGGCTTAATTACATCATTTTAACATGAAATCATGGGTTAAATTTCTGTAAATGGAAGATTAAAGGTGGGTTTGAACCCTAGGCCTAAATTTAAGAAAAACACCGATTTGAGTGGGCAAATGGAGTCCGATTTTGGTAAATTTTATATGCCTAGACTCGTATCGAGATGAGGATTCCGAATATGTAATTTTTGTAATTTTTCGACAAGTGTACCAAAAGTCGGGTTTTGACAACTTGTGGGTTTTGATATAAATTGGGTTATTTCGAATGAATTTCGTGAAATTAGCGTATATTGATGCATTCTCTATGATTTTGAGCAGAGTTGGCATCCGAGGAGATTGATTTGCGAGGCAAGCGCAAGGCGGATTGAAGCTTCTACCGGTTCGAGGTGAGTGGTAGTAGTAAACAATGCACTGAGGGTTTGAAACCCCGTACTAGCACTTTACGGTGCTATATTGAGATGAGACACGCGTTTCATGGCAGGCGTGGTGACATTGTGATTGGGGGTTCGAACTTAGTCCTTCCCGGCTAATAGAATACTGTGTTCTATGACTGTTACTGAGATTATAACTGTACAATTGGACTAATAGCCATGTTTGGGGCCTTGTGCCGATCTGTAGAGCATTA
>JASVEL010014190.1:0-162785 GCA_032618575.1 Nicotiana noctiflora | reverse complement strand
GGACCCGTTGTCTCTTCTATCTATGTATTCATTTTGTTATCTCATGTATTCAAGATAAAAAACTTATGTTTCTTTCAGACAATTGTGTGTATTATTCTTAGAAGTTCGTGAGTATTGTGACACCGATCTTGGGTAGTGTATCATGTTTGGGTTTTCTTTATCATATTTGACTAAGTCTTCCGCTAAGTTGGATTATTCCGCTTTAATTTATATGTTTTTAATTTTAATGTCTTAATAAGAATTCGGTAATTAATGGAGGAGCAATTAATTTTTGGCTTGCCTAGCTTCCATTAGTAGGCGCCATCATGACCCCGATGGTGGGAAATCCGGGTCGTGACAGAACCTTGATTATTAGCCGTTATGTAATGATAAATGAAAAGAGAATCTGATAGCGTCATATGTTAGTAAAAAAAGAATCTGAGATGGAATCCAAAAAACTTTGTTAGCAGCGTTCATATAATTAATCACCACATACACTTAGTAACTGAGATGGAACCAAAAGATACTGGCCGTACGAGAGCTTTCACGAGGGTGCTACGTAAAATCTTATCTTTTAGTATTACCCATTAGTTTAAGACTGGGTCTGAGGAGCAGATTACCACAAGATATCACCAGGCCTTTTTTGCATGCAGTGACCGAGTGACGTACAAATGATTTTGTGTATATGGCATCTATTTTTGTCAGATTCTTTTTTTACTAACATATGACGCTATCAGATTCTCTTTAGATTCAGAATTAAAGAAGAAGGGATATCGAAAGTTTTCTTTGTGAGATACTTATTCCTGTTAAGCATATGTGAATGTTGTTTAATTCTCGTACTCCTCTTGTGGTTCCTAGGGAGACAAATCACCAATATTCTAGCACTAACTGACACAATAAGTGCCGGAGGTACCTTCCTAGCTACCCAACATGCCATTTAACATTATTACATCGCAAATAGTATATATGTAACCAATATTATTTCCTTTTAATATAATACAAAGTAAATATTACTTCCTCTGTTTTAATTTAGATGACATATTTTTTTTAATACTTTGTTCCAAAAAAAGGCACATTTCTACGATTGAAAATACGGAAAAGGGCCAAATATATCCCTCTACTTTCAAATATGGTTTACTTGTACCCTTCGTTATACTATTGGGTCATCCATACCCCTACGGTTATACTATTGGGTTATCTATACAGATAGTAGAGGTATAGATAACCCAATAGTATAATGGTAGGGGTATAAATGACCCAATAATATAACGAAAGGTACAAGTAAACCATATTTGAAAGTAGAGGGTTATATTTGGCCATTTTCCGTAAAATATATGACCGCACTCCCCCTCTTGTCTAATTTGATGAAGAAAAGAAAACGAAAAGGCACTGATTTCACCCCACCACTCACCCGACAATACAATACAATACAGCTCAGTTGGTTACTGTTTCTTCCCGCATTTACATTCTCTATTCTCTATTCTCTATCTTATCATTCATTCATCTTTTGTCCTTTCTTCTTTCCTCTTCGTCTCCAGGGCATGTGGCTTCCTCTTCATATGAATTACTCTTTTCTCATTTTTGCTGCCGAACTGAAGCTCTTTACTTAAATTTCTAGCATACTGATCATCAATTCTTGAGCTACCTTCATATTCCGGTCCTCTGTATTTTGATCTTCTAGCTATCCAAAAATGGAAGCGAGAATGGGAGGTGAAACGCAACTTTTCAAGCAAAGCTTAGAGTGGGATCCCAATGATTGGAAATGGGATGGTCATCTTTTCATTGCCAAGCCTACGATTCCTTCTGTTAATTACCACTTTTTCCCCCTCGAAACTGGAAACACTTCCTCCTCCTGCTCCGATGAAGTAAATCTTGGGGAATTTGAGAAGAGGAGGAGGAGGGAAAACGATGAAAATGTGGAATATGATTCTGCTTCTCTTTCACTCAAGTTAGGTGAACCAGAAGGGCATCCTAGGGAATTTGGTAAAAGGACCAAACTAAATACTACTTCCAGCAGAGCAATGTGTCAGGTTGACGATTGTGGGCTGGATCTCAGCAATGCCAAAGACTATCTAAGACGACATAAGGTTTGTGAGATGCACTCTAAATCCAGTAAGGCACTCGTTTCGAATCTTATGCAGCGTTTCTGCCAGCAGTGCAGCAGGTCAGTATCCACCAATTCCCTCTTCCTTTTACTTGTTTTTCCAACTACTCTATGTTGGGCTAAAACGGCCCTAAGACACTTTAATATACTGTAATATTGTCTGTTTTGGGCTAAGCCCGTACAGTTTTTCCCAAAAGGCATTACTCCGGTAAGAGATCCCTACACGTTAGATTTTCATCTACTAATCTGGCACTTCGTTGGCACACCCAACAATCCAAATAAGTTCCACTTGGCCCAGTACCATGATTCACGAGTTACCTAGATTCACTGTGTGACACCCACATTGTTAGGGAGTACTATGGCAACCGAAGCCCGCAACTACCTTATTCTTGTGTGCGCACCGCACTGCACCATCACTCCGCCATCTCCATACTCGCCG
This sequence comes from Nicotiana noctiflora, assembly GCA_032618575.1. Lineage (NCBI taxonomy): Eukaryota > Viridiplantae > Streptophyta > Magnoliopsida > Solanales > Solanaceae > Nicotiana > Nicotiana noctiflora. The sequence goes on along the minus strand of JASVEL010014190.1, from coordinate 160,263 downwards.
CGCTGAACCTGAGCTATGATACCAGTGGTTGGGATAAAACGGACCAAAGACACTCTTAACATGGTGTGATATTGTGTGCTTTGGGCCAAGCCCACATGGTTTCCCCAAAAGGCCTCACTCCGTTAAGGACTCCCAATCTTTTCAGCTACCAATGTGGTACTTTGTTCGCTCACCCAACACTCTAACTGTTCTTTTCATTTCATTTTATAGCTTTATGTTTTACCTTGCTTCTCTGCTGCTCCCTCCGTCCCATCCTATGTGGCATCATTTGAGAACGGAGTTTAAGAAAGGAAAAAGTTTTTTTGGAACTTTTGATCTAAAACAAGTCATAAACATTTATATGGTTATAAATCATCTCGTTATGGGTAACATGAGAAGTTTAAAGTTAAATTACTTCTAAATATATAAAAGTTTCATTCTTTTTGAGATTGATGGAAAAGAAAGGCAAGCCACATAAATTGGGACAGGGGAATATTAAATAGTGTACTAGAGTGATATTTTGATCTATAAAGATAGCGCAAGTTATCTTAGTACAGCATGTCTTGTGAATCCTACCAAAAAATGTCTTAACCTTTTCGAAGTTTGATTGTTTCTGTTTGCTTCATTGGGGTTATTATCTTCGAATGATTCTTTGGTTTGATGTCAAGGATTATGCTTTTACATGCAGATTTCATGCACTTGAAGAGTTTGATGAAGGGAAACGAAGTTGTCGTAGGCGTCTAGCTGGTCATAATAAAAGGAGGAGGAAGACACAAGCTGACTCGGGTGATAACAACAAAACTCTGAATGATGTCCAGGCTAGTGGTTATTCATTGATGAGCCTGCTAAAGATACTCTCCAACATGCATTGTGAGTATTTCCTAGTTCTTCTGATTAGACAAATTACGTATATGACAAATTTCTTGACAAATGTTTTGGTGCACCAGAGAATATCTTTATTGTATTCTAGAATAACTGCAATATTTCCATAAATTGCAGCCAACAGAACAAACCACATAGAAGATCAGGACCTGTTGTCTCATCTTTTGAGAAGCCTTGCCAGCCAGGATATCCCATACGGAGATAATAATTTATCTGGACTTCTGCAAGCATCTTCAAACCTGCTGAATAATAGGTCACCCTCCCGAAATTCAGATATAGTTTCACTGGTCTCAAATGGTTCTCGACGCCCTCCCATACCAAAAGAACAGCACTTTGCTACTACTTTGGCAGCTCAGGTGCCTCAGATAAGTTCAGATGTACATGATGTCAGGCTTGAAGATGTGCAAACTGAGTCTTGTCAAAGTCCAGGCACTTCGTTTCCAATCCAGAACAGTTCTCCAGCTTATGCACAAGCCAGGGAGAGTTCTGCCGGGAGGAGAAAGCTGATTAACTTTGACTTGAATGATGTGTATGATGGTTCAGATGACAGCAGAGAAAATCTAGACAGATCACCTTTGCCTGCAGATAAGGGGATTGGTCCTCTTGAGTGCCATTCTTGGTTACAACAGGACTCTCAGCAGTCAAGTCCACCTAGTAGGAACTCAGATTCTGCTTCTACACAGTCACCTTCCAGTTCCAGTAGTGATGCTCAGGTACTCATAACTAGCATGAGTAACATGGTTTTACACATTAGTTTTTGTCTGTGACATAAATACTAAGTCAATCACTATTTTCATCTTAATTTCCACAACCATGTTGATCCCTTTTTCTAAGATTAAACTTTGACATTCTAAATTCTGTTTTTCTGTTCATCTTCCTCTTTGAAGGTCCGAGCTGGCTCAGGTGTATTTAGTGTCTCGAACTGTCTCCGGATTTGGCTTATATTTCTTCCCCTAGTGGCTATTTTTCAGTTGCCTTCATCCCAATCCTTGGGTACCAAATTGTGATGATTAAAAATCCGAACTTACCATCATCACCAGCTTGCCTAAGCTTTTGACATATTCCTACCTATAGCATGATTGCTATCTAATGTTATTTTTGTTTTAGAAAATGGTCAGCTGTTGGTATTGATATCTCTTGTTTCTGCAAACGTTGATGCTAGTCGATGCTAGTTTCATGTGACTTAGCTCTTTTTCATTTTATCAAAGAAGCTTCAACATGGCCTAGCTAGCTTGAAGCACGCTATTTGTAGCTGTTACTGATATTAGAAATGTGTGTTTGTATAGAATGCGCTAATTCCTGAATATGACAAAAATCTTATTTGATGATAGCGTTCAATATGAACCAGCTCATCCATTTGTCCACCCACCACCTTCTATTTAGTAACACAAATAGTACCCAACTTCGTGCTTCAATTGTTTATGTTCAAACAAAAGAGTTTCTTCGAGAATCCGCATCTTTCTCCTTGTAAAATGAAAAATAAGAGAAGAGAATAACTCACAAAAGTCCCATTGAAATAGAATCACTTCCAAGTGGTGTAACGTGGCATCTAACTCTTTTCCCTTGCTTTTGTCACATCCAAATTTTGTCTTTATATTTTCTTATATTTTTGTCTGTTGCAGAGCCGCACTGATCGTATAGTTTTTAAACTATTTGGAAAAGATCCTAGTGATTTTCCATGTGTCTTAAGAGCACAGGTATTTCTTCAACTTCAGCTTCTGGAAGTTTTTTCTGTGTACCATCGGATAGTTGTACTCACTCGTATAAGTTCTTTTTCTTTTTGTCTTGTAATTGCAGATTCTTGACTGGCTATCCCACAGTCCAAGTGAGATTGAGAGCTACATTAGGCCTGGTTGTATTGTCTTAACAGTATATCTGCGGCTTCCGGAGTCTGCATGGGAGGAGGTATGTTTGTTGAAAGCAATAACTTGAACTTGTTAAGCTGTGTCTATGGTCTTTGTTGACATCTATTATTATATTGCTTCATACAGCTGTGTTGTGATCTGAGCTCCACTTTGAGTAGGCTTTTGGATGTCCCTGGCGATAGTTTCTGGAGAAAAGGATGGATTTACATCAGAGTGCAAAACCAAATTGCATTTGTGCATGATGGTCTGTTCTTGTCTTGAGTTTTCTAACATAATAAATTCCTTGTAAACCCCGAGATATAAAGTCGCTAAAGAAAACTGCTTCTGTTGATGTATTTTACATTATTGCATTCACACAGTAAGTTGTCTTACTTTGTGCTGTAATGTAATGCAGGGGAGCTTCTTGTAGATGTCCCCTTGCCGTTTGAGACTATTGAGCATACTTCAATTTTAAGTGTCAAACCCATAGCCGTGCCAGTATGTGACAGAGCTCAGTTTATAGTTAAAGGCTATAACTTAACCAAGCCTTCTACAAGGTACGCATCATTATTCAGGGCGATATATTGATCAGCTCTGATTTTAGCATTACTGTTTTTGCACACTGTGGTGCAGTTCTCCAACACCATTGAGTCTTGCTTATCCTTCCTTAACTTGTTTCTTTTTTCAGATTACTTTGTGCTTTAGAAGGTAATTATCTGGTTACAGAAGCTAATGATGAGGTAGAACATGTTGATGGTGTCAAAAAGCACGCTGAACTTCAGTCAATAAATTTGACATGTTCTATTCCAGCAGTATCTGGAAGAGGATTTATTGAGGTGAAGTCATGTGCTGAGTTTGTTCTTGTTCCTCTTTTAACATAATCTGTACAAATGGAGAAGGAAAGATGATACATATGTACCTTTTTTATCATGCTGCTACTGAATGATAAAAGCTTGGGGCTATATTAATGATATTTTAGTCTGATTTTATTGCACATGAGTATATCTGGATATGTAGTTGGGGTTCAAAAGATGGTGAGACAGGTGAGATCACTTGTTATTTCTGAACATGAGATTAGTGTACATATTGGAGAAATACTTTTTGTATCATTCACTTGTTTATCTTGTACATTATATTTGTGAGAAGGCTGGGGAGAAAAAAATATTATTTTGATTAAAGTGTTGTACAACCCTATTTATATACAATGATTACATAATAACAGTGGAGATAGACGGGGATGTCACTCATCGTATAGGGGTGGTCGAAGTGGAGACTTGCATCAGGAGTCTTATGTGATAAGAAAGTGCCACAGAAACTCAAGGGGAAGTTTTATAGAGTTGTGGTTAGACCTGTCATGCTGTATGGGACGGAGTGTTGGCAGGTGAAGAAATCTCATGTTCAGAGGATGAAGGTTGTGGAGATGAGGATGCTTAGGTGGATGTACGGGCTCACCAGGTTAGATAAGATTAGAAATGAAGTTATTCGGGAGAAGGTGGGGTGGCCCTAGTGGATGAGAAGATGCGAGAGGCGAGGCTTCGGTGGTTCGGGCATGTGCGGAGGAGAAGCCCCCATGCCCCGGTGAGGAGTTGTGAGCGGCTAGCGGTGGTCGGTGTGAGACGAGGCAGAGGGAGGCCTAAGAGATACCGGGGAGAGGTAATTAGGCAAGACATGGCCGGGATGCGGATTTCCGAGGACATGGCCCTTGATAGGAAAGTCTGGAGGTCTAGTATCAGGGGTTGTAGGATAGGGGCTTCTAGATTTTTCGTACTCCTTTCCCGGGGTGGGTGAGGCGTGGTAGGGCTACCCATAGAGGATTCGTTTGTGTTCTCTTATGGTAGTCATTTCTGGTAGTTACTGTTTTAATATCATTGCATGCCAGTTTATTTATGGTACATATGACTCTTATGTTTAGATAATTATTTATGCGATGTATGCTGGAGTAACTAATGCTGTTTTTGTTTTTGTTTTTGTTTGCCTGTCTCTTCCCTGCGCCGAGGGTCGATTGGAAACGGCCTCTCTACCCTCTCGGGTAGAGGTAAGGCCTGTCTACATATTACCCTCCCCAGACCCCACTTTGTGGGAATATACTGGGTTGTTGTTGTTGTTGATTACATAATAACAGGTATTTACTTCCCAAGATGTGGGACACTAAACATGACTAACTACTTAACAAGATTGTTTGTAGTGGATGTTCAAAAAGAAAGTTGATAATATCTGGTTATATATTATGCAAATTTGAAGAGGTGCAACCTTGACTTTATAGCATTTGTGACTATCTTGTAGAGATCTGTCTCATCCCCTAATTTATATGCTCACAGCACTAAAGCAGTAACCTATATTTTAAAAGTATAAACCATAGCCTATATTAATACTGAGATTCTCTTATTCGTCCAGGTTGAAGATCATGGTCTTAGCAACGGCTTCTTTCCTATCATAATTGCAGAGGAGGATGTTTGCTCTGAGATCCGTATGCTCGAGAGTGCAATAGAGTTGATTACAGCAGATTATGTTAATGGACTGACAAATAACGTGAAAGTCAAAAGTCAAGCCATGGATTTTATTCATGAGATGGGTTGGCTTCTTCATAGGAATAATTTGAAGGCTAGATTGGGGAATTCAAATGCAGTCCTCTTTCCTTTGAAGCGGTTCAAGTGGCTTATGGAGTTCTCTATAGACCATGATTGGTGTGCAGTTGTCAGGAAACTGTTGAACCTTCTTCTTGACGGAACTGTTGGTGGAGAGGAGAATTCTTTACTGAAAGTTCCACTATCTGAGATGGGTCTACTTCACAAAGCTGTGAGGAGGAATTCCAGGCCTCTGGTGGAGCTGCTATTGACATATACTCCAGAGGAAGTAGCGGATGAACTATGTTCTGAATACCAATCTCTGGTTGGGGTTAACGGGAAATTCTTGTTTAGACCAGATAGTGTTGGGCCTGCAGGATTGACTCCTCTTCATGTTGCCGCTGGGATAGATGGATACGAAGATGTTATAGATGCATTGACCGATGATCCTGGAATGGTATTTTAATTCTGCTTGTTTCAAACTAATGACTATAGGAACTTAAATGGAGTAGTTTCTTTCTTAATGTTTATGTATGCTGTTTGCCTATCCTTATCGCGTATACATTCTAAATTTGGACTCATGCAGGCGGCAGTTGAAGCGTGGAAGAACACGCGTGACAGCGCAGGTTTCACACCAGAAGATTATGCTCGATTACGAGGACATTACTCGTATATCCACTTGGTCCAGAGAAAAATAAACAGAGTAACTACCAAACATATCGTAGTTGATATTCCCAATAACCTGTCAGACAGGAATAGCAACCAGAAAGATGAGTGTGCAACTGCCACTTTTGAGGTATCACAGACCGAGGGAAGACTCATTCAGCCCTGCGGGATGTGTGATAGGAAGCTGGCTTATGGAAGTCGGGGTCGATCCCTGTTATACAGGCCCGTAATGTTCTCAATGGTGGCGCTTGCTGCTGTTTGCGTTTGTGTTGCTCTCCTCTTTAAGAGTTCGCCAGAAGTTCTCTACATATTCCGTCCCTTTAGGTGGGAAATGTTGGATTATGGATCTAGCTGATTTTACCATAGGTACATGTACCTGTATACATCTATGTAAAATGTAGGGTCTGAAATGTGCTGTAGGAATGCTCCTTCAGACAATTCATATCCTAGCGATTAACTTATTTATTTTGTTTGATTAGTTAGTGTTCTGTTCGGTTCGGGACCTAGTAACTATGTCCTCAGTCCGCCTCTTCTATTTTTGTCTCTGTATTTTATGAGATTGGATTCACAATAAGGAAAAATTTATAGCCAAGGTCAAATTTTTTCATGAATATATATTATATGTTGAATCCTTTCAGCTTATTCGTGTGTTTTTTTCATCCCTTTGGTGAAAATCCTGCTTCGATCACTGTATATAGGTTACCTTTTGAATTCAACTTATTAGGAATACATGATTCCAAGAGTAAAATATAGACAACTGTATATTGTAATAATGCCTTATATACAGCAGGGATTGCACCCTAAGTAAAATCTTAAAAAATGGAGCTGCTCGAACAAAAAAAAAATGATTGGTTTATGGCTATGATTGGTTTATCGATTTAATATTAAGTTAAGTTGGAAAACCTAAATTGAGTTATTTTGAAGAACCAAAGAGAGTAGTGCTGCTTTCACCATCTCAGCTGCAAAAGCCAATTCACTAATCTGCAAAATTCTGGCGAATGTGATCTTTAATGAAGTTAGTATAATTATAGGAATTTCACTTCCGTTGAAATTGCATGGACAAATCATCAGTTGATATGCAATAGACACACAGAAAAGGAAAAGAAATATAACAGATCAGTGAAGAGAAGAGGAAGAAGTCTGGGTCAAAAATTTGCGGTGAGCGTGGATCGAACACGCGACCTTCACGCTCTCCCAGCTGAGGTATCCCCGCTCGTTGAACTACTATTGTTTTGGATAGGTAATAACACAAATATGCACGGGACTCATACTTTTCTTTTTTAGATATCTTCCTTTTCAGATGAATATGCTACTATCATGAAATTGTTATCTTCTGTTCATACAATATTTACTTTTACAAGTTACGACTGCGCTCAAGCCTTAAAGCTCCTAAGTCCTATCCTGCTCGTAACATGCTATAGATTAAACGACATTTTTGTTACTACAATACAGTTATATCACTATGACCATTAGCAGTGATTTTTAGCCTAGCTTCTTGTATGTGTGTTTGAATGCAACAGATATTTTCTCCTGAACATTGGCTTAAAAGGATTCAATTAGAGGATGAGAACCTCTATAAATACAGAGAATGAAGCTTGATTATTGAGTCCAATCAGAACTCTGCCATGTAATGTTGCTATCCTATCTCCACTTAATATGAGCTTAAGGGTGTAATGTGGGCCGGTTCAGGACCGGGACCGGACCGGGACCACGGGCCTGGCGGTCCCAACGGTCCTGGTGGGCCGGCCCTGCCGAGCCGGTCTTCCTGTGGGCCTAAAGTCCGTGATGGGCCGGTCCAACCGTGTAGGACCGCGAGACCGGGACCGCGAAGACCGGGACCGGCTAGCGGTCCTGGGCTGGTCTTCGCGGGCCTGGCGGGCCTCAAACGGTCCCAACGGTATTATTTTTAAAAAGAAAATTTTTTTTTTAAAAAAAAATGGCCCAACGGCCAAATTTATAAACTAGCCGTTGGAGGTCAAAAATAGTCGTTTTTGGCTTTAAAATTTAGCCAAATGGTCCCCAAACTTTAATATAACCCCAAACTTTATATAATTACACTTTTTCCCAATTCTCAACTATAAATACCCCCTCATTCTTTCATTTTAACTCACCAATTCATCAATCTATCTTAATCTCTCTCAATCTCTCTCAATTGCTTATATTATTATTCCAATTTTGTGAAATTTTGTGAAGTTGGTGAATTGAAGTATTCAAATCTTCAAGTCTTCAACAATTTGCAATTTTCAATTTTGAAGAAGTTGTTCGTCAATTCGGTAAAGTCGTTCCAACTCTTAATTTTTAAGAATATATTTTGTGTGATTTTGTTTGCATAACTATAATTAAAATGGCATTTTCATTGAAAAAAATGTTTAGTGCTAATGGAAAAGCTAAAATGGGTGAAAGTAGTCGTCAACCAACTAACCTTCCCCCCCGGTTCCCCGACCTACCCGTCCTAGTGGTCCAATTATTCTTGATAGTGATAATCCCTGTTTTCAATTTAGCGATATTGAATTTTGTCATAATATTTCACGAGAAGATCAACTAGATAATGAAATTATGACTGCTCTTTATCCTAATTTACAAGTTCATAGGATTTTGATGAAACCCAAGAGGATTTTGATGAAACTCAACAGGATGTAGATGAAACCCAAGAGGATTTACATGACACGCCTACTAGTCCGGCTAATAACCCAACTGAACCACAACACCCACCTGTACAAACACCGACTTTTAATAGACAACCTTCTAAACGCCAAGAAACCTCATTAGTTTGGCAATTTTTTACTCAACTAAGAGATCAAAATAAGACTAAATGTAAAAATTGTAAAAAATTGTTGGTTCATAAATATACTGGAGAGCGTAGTGGCACGGGTACTTTAACTAGACACATACAAACACACCCTACTGAAAAAGCTAAATATAACAGATTAAAAGCACAGCTAGAGGGGACAAGTGTAGAAAAAGCGGGTAACGTTAGTACAGGTTCTAATCTAGTTCAACCTGGAATAAATACTGTCACTGGAGGTATATTATATTACGATCCAAACAAAGATAGGGAAGAATTAGCAAAGATGGTTACCGTTATGTGTTTACCGTATACTTTTCCTTCTAATCCTAATTTTGTGCATTATATTAGAAAAGTTTTTAATCCTACTTATAAAGGTTGGCCTCGTGCAACGGTTAAGGCCGATATATATAAATTTAAACATGAATACGAACAATATTTGCGGTATTTATTTAGTCATATAACTAATAGAATTTCTATTACCACAGATATTGGTAGAAGTAATAATGATTGTGACTACCTAACTGTTACTAGTCACTGGATTGACGAGGAGTGGATAATGCAAAAACGCATTCTTGCGTATAGAATAATTAACTCCCGTCACACAGGTAAGTTTATCGCTAACACTGTTGGTGATATTTGTAGATATTTCTGCATTAATGATAAAATAATGTCAATTTCTATGGATAATGCTTCTAGTAACACTAGTGCAGTAGGCACTCTTACAAACACATTAAATCCTGCATTTAGTAATATATTTCATGTTAGATGTGTCACACCTCCTTTTGGCGCGCACGCTACCCGGGGGTAGAAGCGTAAGGGAGTTTTTCCAATTTAAGTGACAATGTTCGAAACGGGATTATTCTATTATTTCAGAGTCGCCACTTGGAATAAATTAAGGTGTCCCAAGCCACCGATTTATTTAAATCCCGAATCGAGGAAATTTACGACTTTCCAAATGAAGTCTGCGAACCAGAAATTCTAAGTAAGGAATTCTGTTGACCCGAGGGAAGGTGTTAGGCACCCCGGATCCCGTGGTTCTAGCACGGTCACTTCAATTATTATAAATGGCTAAAAATACCTGATTTTATACATGCTTATAGATTATATGCTCTGATTAAACTTTAAACCGCTCTATTAATTTGAAACCATACCAAAATAAAGACTAATTACAATATAGGCTCAGACTTTGACAGATAGGTGAATAATAAAAAAAAGGTATCCAAGCTCGCTTATTTGAAACTATGCCGATTAAAGTATTTATTAGACTAGACAAAAATCTATTTATCTACAACAAAATCCATTAGGGTTATTTCCAATCGATATCTATACAAAATGATATCTTATTCTGCGACTTGTTAGAATGTATTAAAAGATAGCCATGTTAATTACTAATGTTTGAGAACTTAAACATTATTTGAATTGTCATTTTAAAAATAAAAGAATTATTTGCTCAAAGTAAAATCACAATTTCATGCCTTTATATTCCATTTAGTTTTTCCCAAAAAAAAAACTTCAACTTCTTATTTGGGTTTTAACTCAATTTTAACAAATGATTGTGCGAAACCAACAAAGCAGATTCTTCAAAACACTTAAGCAAAGAATCAATGTTATTAATAATAAAATGCTAATCTCAACTGCCTAAAACTCTATCATGGACTAATTATCAATAGTAAAAGGCTAAATCCAGAGTTCATTTATTGCCACAGTTGCAGGATATTACACAAAGTTATTTTCCACATGCTTAGTTTCGAAATAAAAGAAAAAGGTCCTGAATAACATTCGTAACTAGGAATCTAACACTAAAACACATAAGTAAGGAAAGAAAATTAGAAGTTCAGCTTCAAACAAGATCTTCATTTAATCAGAACTTCGTATATTTACATGCATCAACAGTCATGCTTCAACAATGAACTAAGGAAGTACCTGGAAGTAGAATCGAAATAAACGAGGAATTAGCAACAGTATGCAGCAACCAGATTTGAACCAACAGTAACAGCAGTAGCAACTTTTGTTCAGAAACCCAGGAGAAATAGTAAACCAGAGATAAAAAACAAAGCCAAACTCCAACAGCAATGGAACAATTAGAATAGCCGAAACAAATTCCAAATTATCCAAATATGAACCCGGCAGATCCAAACACAATTATCAATAGAACACAGAAAGAAATAGAAGTTATGAAACAATATCTTTCTGATTCTCAAACACTCGAAGATCAAGAATTAAAACAATAGTGTTTCTGCTTTTCCAGTGTGGTTTTCCAGATTTCAAAAGGTGTTTCGAGCTCTCTGTATGTCTGTTTCCAGATTCTCAAATGTGTCCAGCTTTCTCTGTGAGTGTGTGTTTTCCAGTGAGTGTTTTGTGTATGTCTCAATGTGTGTTTTTTTTCTTTGTGTCCTATTTTCCAGTGAGTTTTATATCCTTCAAGACTCAAAACAATCAACATATTTAATTATTTCAGATCTGTCCAGCACATATTATTCTCTCTTTTTTGCACTTTTCAGCTGTCTAAACATGGCTCTACCATTTAAACAATCCTAAAGTGCAGAAACTATGTGGGATACCTGCTGTCCAGCAGGTTCCACTGCCTAAACATGTGCCTTGCACCCTCAAATTTCTATCCTAAGCTAAACAACTATATCCAATCAGTTTCTTTATTAACTAACAGCTAGTTAACATCTATGATTCAACAACTACAACCAATTCCAGTCCTATTTGAAATCAACAACAACTAAAAGCTTACAATCCAAACACAAATTTGAATCAAATTAGCAAATCTGAAATTCTGTCCCAATGTTTTTTAAAAACGAACCTACGAATCCAATCGACGACATTCGTATAATCGATTACAATACGCATAATCGATAAACAATAGTCGACGAACAAATAATCCAAGAAACTCTCGGCCAGAATAGTTTAAAATGCAGAATTAGCCATTCGACGAATTTAAACGAATCGAATTCGTATCATATAACGCCACATTTACAACAATGAATCAGGGAAATAACAAGTCGACCAAACAAAAGGGTCCCAAACAGATGAGAGAAAAAAAATAGAAAATCACAACAAACGGACAACCATAATCACAACAAATAAAAATAAACAAGGAGAGAAAGTAAAGAACACAATAACTCTGAAAAATTCGAAACAAGGCAGCGGCCGAGAATGAAATTCGTATTCGAAATCGAACGGACCTTAATTGAAATGTTTTCAAGCGAAAACGAATCAATTAAGGTCTATTAGACCCCAATTTCTCTAAAAATCCGAAAATAAATTCCTATTTCAAAATTTAGGGTTCTTAGCTCGGTTTTTGGGGCTTAATAATTTCCGGCCAGATTCGAGCGGAACTAACGGTGGTTAGGGTGTTAGGGAGGTGAGGTGAGGGTGTGGTATCAATTTGGGGTGATTTGGAGCATGTCGGATTTTAATTCGAATCTTTGATTGAAAATTCGAGAAATTGTGGCGATATTCGAAGTAAACCGAGCCGGGGATTAGATTGAGGAGGTCTTGTGGAGTTTGGGGTGTAAATTTGGGGAGTTTTGGAGGTTGTCCGCCGGCGGAGAGGATTTCCGGCCGGCGGAGGGAGGCGGCGGCGGCGTTAGTTTTTCTGGAGGAAGAGGAATGTAGGTATTTTTAGGGTTTGGGGGTTTTGGTATTTGGGAGATTAAATGATTAATCTGGACCGTTGGATGATGAGATCCAACGGCCCTTAATCAAATGGGTCATTTGGGTTCCGTCCGCACCGGGTCCAGATTTTGGGATGGGTTCTTTGGGCCTGGTCTTAATTCTTTTGGCCCATGTCCGTTTTTGCTCTCTTTTTTATCATTTTGCTTCTTTTTGTTTTCTTTAAAAATAAAACTAAAACTCTAAAAATCCTAAATTAACTTATAGAACTAAATTAATTTGTCAAAGTACTAATTAACTTCTAATAGTAATTATCACATATAATTAAATAAACATTAGAATACAATTGGGATATTAAATTCTAAAAACGCAAAAATACATATTTTTGTGATTTTTTTTATTTATTTATTATTTTTTTTAAAATAAACTTAAACTACTCCTAATTGCAAAGTTAGATCAAAAATGTAAATACGACCTATTTTTGTATTTTTATTAATTTAAACACATATAATCATGCATATACAAATGCAAACAATCACCAAAAATAACACAAAAATTCACAAAAATACACCACGTAAAATAGATAATTTTTATTTTGGTTTTGTGGGAGTAATTCATGTTAGACAAAAATCACGTGCTCACAAGATGTATTTGTCATATTTATCATTTAATTGTCGGTGATGGTATGCGAATTTTAAATGTAGAAATTGAAAAGGTTAGAATGGCTCTTAATTGGCTTTTTTATTCTAACCGCAGAAGTAGACTTAGGGAGTATTATAAAAAATGTGATGAATATGGCCTTAGAGAAAGAAAGGTTCCTAAACCTTGTCCCACTAGGTGGAATTATATGTACGAAAGTTTAGTAGTTGCTTACGAATATAGGAACCCTATTAATGCAATGTTCAATGCTCGGGTTGGGGGTGTGGATGATGATGAAATGCTTACAACCAAAGATTGGACTAATGTTAAAACTCTTATAGATTTTTTAGAACATTTTCACACTGCTACAAATGTATTTTCCGGACCATATTATCCAACTATTTCTAATTGTTTAGTTTATATTGCAGCATTATGTGCATTATTTATGGATTATAACGAGGGTGGGCCTATTTATGAACTTGCTATAAATGCAATGAAAGAAAAATTTTAAAAATATTTTTTTCCTATCCCTCATATTTATGGTGTATCAGCAATTTTAAACCCTACAATGAAATTAGGAGGTCCTCATTTTTGGTATACAAATATTTATAACGCTTTAGATCTTACAGTAGAAGAACGTGCTACTCTTGCATATGCAAAAGCGTCAATTAAAATTAATACTCAAACAATTTATAATGCATACCAACAAGCCTTACAAAATTCTAGGCCAATTGTTCCAACCCCTACTTCGTCTACTTCACAGTCGTCCAAAAGAGCCGCGGGCTTGAAGGCACTTAAATCTTGGACGGAGTTTAGGGGTTCTCAAGGAGATAATTTTGACGAATCTTCCCATCTAAATGAGCTTCAAGTTTATTTGTCGCAGGGACTAGAGAAGGAGAATCCAGACGGGAGTTTTGAGCTCTTGGAATGGTGGAAGTTACGGGAAAAACATTTTCCTGTTCTTGCAAGGATGGCTCGCGATATATTATCTATTCAAGCTTCAACAGTTGCATCAGAGAGCGCCTTCAGTCAAGCAAGGCTTCAAATAGGAGATCATAGAGCAGCTATGAGGGAGAGCTTGGAGAAGTCAGTGCTATTTAGAGATTGGATCCGCTCGGAAAGAAGAAACTTTGGACTTGCAGAATCACAACCGGATGTGGATGACGCTTACGAAGAAATGATTGCGGAGCTTGTTGAGGATGCTGCTTCGCCGGGAAGTGGTGATGAACAAGCTTCTTTTCCACCACCGCTAACGGAACCTCCTCCAAATCTTGAAGGATTTATGAGATTTGTTAGAGATATGTAGATTGTGTTGTAAATTGTACTTTGGCACATCTTATTTAGTTTTTTTTCCTTTTAATGGTGGTATTAGTACCTTGTTGTGCTCATTCCATTGGGGGAGAGAAGATTAATAAAGATATGTCATTTTTAGTAATAAAAATTATTACACAAATTTTTGATTTATCTCTTAATACATAATATATATCTATTTCATACATATACATAATATATATTATATATATACATAACATATAAACTTAACATATATATATACTTAACTTATATACATACTGTCACACCTCCTTTTGGCGCGCCCGCTACCCGGGGGGTAGGAGCGCAAGGGAGTTTTTCCAATTTAAGTGACAATATTCGAAACGGGATTATTTTATTTATTTCAGAGTCGCCACTTGGAATAAATTAAGGTGTCCCAAGTCACCGATTTATTTAAATCCCAAATCGAGGAAATTTTCGACTTTCCAAATGAAGTCTGCGAGCCAGAAATTCTAAGTAAGGAATTCTATTGATCCGAGGGAAGGTGTTAGGCACCCTCGGATCCCGTGGTTCTAGCACGGTCGCTTCAATTATTATAAATGGCTAAAAATACCTGATTTTATACATGTTTATAAATTATATGCTCCAATTAAATCTTTTAAACCGCTATATTAATTTGAAACCATGCCAAAAGAAAGACTAATTGCAACATAGACTCGGACTTTTGACAGATAGGTGAATATAAAAAAAAGTACCCGGATTATTTATTTGAAACTATGCCGATTAAAACCGTCGTAAAACTAACCAAAAAAATCAATTTACTTAACAGTGTATCCCTTAAAATTATTTCCAATTAAAGAATCATACCAAATGATATATTATTTCCTAGCTTTGATTTATGGCCGGAGATTGCACGACAAGATATAAGCTAACGGAAAATTGATCAAAATATGCGAAATAGAAATAATTCACCTTGATCCAATTATTAAAAAGTAAGATTGTTTACTATCCTTAATCCGATGTTAATTAGCGAAAGCAAGACTATGCGATTAAAATCGATCTAACATTGGCATCTAAAACCCGGGCTAACTTATCTTATCTACTTAAGTATAAACAGATTTCAAGGGAAAATCAAGTGAAGAAATTCAAAAATGATTCAAAATACCTTGTATTAATAATTAACATCAACCAAATTAATACCTTAAACATGCTTAAATTAATTGACTTTAACAAATTACCAATTTAATATATCAAGGGAGATCTCAATCCGTACAAATACATTATACAACTAACAAATGTATATCACAAAATTGAATCCGGTTCTAAAAAATTACTAACCAATAACCCAAAGTCCCTTTAATCTAATTACTAAAACAAAACTCCGGAATTTCTAATGGTGACTTGATGTGTTCCGGAAATCTATGACTGCAGTAAATGATTAAACAAAGATGCAATACAGAGGAAAATTTAAAATGATAACAGTAGTTTCTTCAGTTGATTCCGAAATGATTCAGGTACATTGAGTGAAAAACTTCAAAGCATTATAGAGGATGAAATACCTGGGATTCGAATTGAAATAGAGCAAAATAAAAGGTCAGCAACAGCAAGTGAAGAAAAACAACAGTTGGCAGCAACAAACAAGCAACAGCAGTAACACTTGAAACTCCAGTACAACTCAAAGACCTCAAACTTAGACAGAAACAGAATCCAGGCAACGACCCAAGATCAATTGGTGAACCAAACAGAAAACAAACGAATGATCTCCAAAGAACTGAACACTCAAAATTCGAAAGAGAACAAAGAACAAAGAATCAATTGAATGTCCTGATTTCTTTTAAAATGTAGTTGTGTCCTCTCTGTGAGTGTGAGTGTTCTGAGTGTGTGCCTGTATGTGTGAATTCCAGAGAGTATTCACTGTCTGTGTGTGTTCACTCTCAGAGAGTATTTTCAGAGAGTATATCACTGTGTGTGTGAATGTTCTGCCAGTGAGCCTGTATGTGTGAATTCCAGAGAGTATTCACTGTGTTCTCTCTGTTTTCCAGGGAGTTCTCTTTTATAACCTACAGATCCCAACCAACAGCCCTTCCTTTTTCAGTTTCAGATCTGTCCAGCCCCTATTATTCCCCTTTTTCAAACCTTTTTTCAATTGTATATTCCCTCTCATGTGTATCCTGATTCTAACAACTGACCAAGCACTCAACAAAGTTAAAAATACTCATTATTATCCTCACATTCTCCGATTATTCCACCCTGATTTGTCTAAAGGTGGGATTTATAATTAATCAAATCCTAAAGGTGCAATAGAGATGGAAAACACTGCTGTCCAGCAGGTTTTAAACAACCAGTTCATGTGCAATGCACTCTTTGAATCAGCTTTTGGCTTTCAAACTCTAGACTAAGACAGCTATATCCAAATTAGTAGCTAACTTATCAAAAGAATCAAACAAACAAGGCAGAACAGTCCAATTCAAACAATAGTGAACCACTGCCCGGGGTTTCAAACAACCAATTCGCGAATTTAAACGACGACATTCGTTAAATCGATCACAACATGTATGATTGACATTCAAACAAACGCAAACACAGTGAATCGGGGAATCTCGGCCAATGCCGGATTTGTGCTCTAATGTTCTAACAAACGAACCTACGAACCTAATCGACGACATTCGTATAGTCGATTACAACAAACACAATCAATAACACACAATCGATGAACAAGTTTTCATTTTTCAACACTTAAGCCGAGAGAAGAAAAAAAAATGAAAGAAGCAAGAATGTTATTCGACTTCAATAATCGACTCGAATACACACACTTATCAACAAACAACAATCAATCAATTACGATAATCAATCTCAAAAAAAACAGTGAATCAAGCAAATTCTCGGCTAGAACAGTCCAAAATGAAGAATTGGCTATTCGACGAAGTATCGAATCGAGTTCTTATTTTATAACGACACCATTCATAGCAATCAATCAGAAACAACAAATCGACCAAATAAAACGGTCCCAAGAGATGAAGAAAAACAGAGAATTGATGAAATCACAACAAAATCAATAACAAACGAAAAACCACTAAAGCGAACGAGTATAATTAAACAAAAATAGAGAAAAAAAAAGAAATACCTTGAAACAAAAGAAATGGAGACTCGGCCGACTTGGGTCTCGTTCATTCGAGGTCGAAAGGACCTTAATTGAAATGTTTTCAAATGAAAACAATCCAATTAAGGTCTATTAGACCTCAATTCCCCTTTGAATTTAAACGAAAAATCCCTAATTCAAATCTAGGGTTCTTGAACTTTGGTTTTGGGGCTTGACGACTTCCGGCCAGATTCGAATCAAACTAACGGGGGTTTGATGATTAGGGAGGTCAGGGGAGTGTTCGGGGTGAGTTCGGACTCGATTGGGGTTGGTTTCAATTTTGTTCAAACCTTCAAAAGAAGATTCGAGACCATGTAAGTTGATTCGAAGCAAATGGTTAGTATATTAGGCTTGAGGGTGGCTAGGTGGTTTCAAAGGTATTAGTTTGGGTGGTCGGCGACGCCGTGCCGCCGGGTTTTGGGCGTGGGGGTAGCCCGGCGGCGGCTAGGGTTCTTGGGGCGTTTGAGTCGTCTCTTAGAGACGATGGGGGGGGGGGGGAAATGAGGGAGTTTACGGGGGTTTGGGTGTTTTGGGGTTAAAAATGAATGAATTAATCCGAACCGTTGGATCAAATGAATCCAACGGTTGAGATCACACGGGTAAAATGAACCGAGCCATTTTTGGGGATAGGGTAACGGGTAAGGGGGTGTTGGACTGGGCTAAACCGTGTTTGGGCCTGGATTTGGCTAAACTTTTGGGCCTAATCCGATTTCCTCTTCTTTGATTCTTTTTTTTTCTTTTGTTTTTTTTTCTAATTCATTTAATTTTCTTAATTTATTAAATATTCTAATTATACTACAAAATTAATTAAATTATAAGAAATACTAATTAAGTTATATTAACAATTAACACAATCAATTTAAACATCAATTAAATATAAATCACACAATTAGGCATTTAAATGCTAAAAAATGTAAAAGATGAATTATTTCCCTTTTTTTTTATGATTTTCGTTTTCGTAAGATAAAATTAATTACTCCTAATTTCAAACTAGATGAGAAATGTAAACACGACATATTTTTGGGTTATTATTTTTTTTTATTAATTTAAACACATACAATTACGTATATACAAATGCAAACAAATACCAAAAATAACACAAAAATTCACAAAAATTCACACCATAAAATAGACAATTTTTTGTTTTGATTTTGTGGGAGTAATTCATGTTAGGCAAAAATCACGTGCTCACAGCTGCCCCTCTTTGCATGTAAACTCGAAGAGTTTTCGTGCAAAGATAACCGAGCAAATACGAGCGATTTTTGCCCATTTGAATACTTCGTGTGAAGCATTTTGAAAGAGTTTTGACCGAGCCTTTGCTTCGGAGGCCTCCTACATATCCTGGGCTAAACAGGAACCAGGTCAATGTAGTTCGGGAAGTTTTGGTAGCTGGGACTACCGTGGACCGACACTTTGCTATTACTGTTGCTATCGTTGCCGCTGTTGCTGCTTGCTGTTTACTGACTTCCTTATTACACCAAAAGAAATTAAAGCTGAACTAGCTATGCTATCAAACTACGAGTTACAAGATTCCTATCTATGATTTTCTTGAAAACTTGATCTTGAATCTTAGCTGATTTGTTGTAGACCTCGATCTGAATCTTGATGCTCCGCAAGCTGTACGTGCTTGTTTATTTCTGTAACATTGAGTGAAACGGAGTCGGCGGAGCTTGTTACTTCAATCATCTTCTGAGCAATCGTGCCTTTGTTTACTCCAACATTTGAACTCTTTTCTTTTGGTTCTTTTCTTCTTTTCTTCACTCTGGATTGATGTTCCATTTGTAGGTTATCTCGATCCTTGCGTCCCGAGGTCAAACCTATTTAAGACAACAAAACAAACAAACGAACGAAATTTTTCTGCCCCAGTTTTGCTAGGAAAATTTCGTGAGTTAGTTGTGACACAGAAAGTGATTAAAAGACTTTTTGGTATTGGGTAAGAAAGTCATGGTTTCACAAAGGTTCAAACGGCTTTCTGGCCGGGATTTTGTAGAAGAGTTTCACGGCTTTCTGGCCGGAATTCAAACAATATCTAACGATTTTTGGCCATCAGATCCTCGGTTTTTTGGCCGGGGTAAAAATAAATGGCTCCGCAGTTTTCTGACTGGGAGATCCTCGGTTTTCTGACCGGGAAGAAAAGTTTCACGGCTTTCTGGCCGGAATTCAAACAATATCTAACGGTTTTTTGGCCGTCAGATCCTCGGTTTTTTGGCCGGGGTAAAAGTAAATGGCTCCGCAGTTTTCTGACTGGGAGATCCTCGGTTTTCTGACCGGGGATAAAAGTTTCACAGCTTTCTGGCCGGAATTCAAACAATATCTAACGGTTTTTGGCCGTCGGATCCTCGGTTTTTTGGTCGGGGTAAAAGTAAATGGCTCCGCAGTTTTTTGACTGGGAGATCCTCGGTTTTCTGACCGGGATAAAAGTTTCACGGCTTTCTGGTCGGAATTCAAACAATATCTAACGGTTTTTGGCCGTCGGATCCTCGGTTTTTGGCCGGGTAAAAGTAAATGGCTCCGCGAGTTTTCGACCGGGAGATCCTCGGTTTCCGACCGGATAAAAGTTTCACGGCTTTTCGGCCGGAATTTAAACAATATCTAACGGTTTTTTGGCCGTCGGATCCTCGGTTTTTCGGCCGGGTATGGACTAAATGGCTCAACAGTTTTCGACCGGGAGATCCTCGGTTTTCGACCGGGATAAAAGTTTCATGGCTTTCGGCCGAATTCAAACAATATCTAACGGTTTTTTGGCCGTCGGATCCTCGGTTTTTTGGCCGGGTAAAAGTAAATGGCTCCGCAGTTTTCGACCGGGAGATCCTCGGTTTTCGACCGGGATAAAAGTTTCACGGCTTTCCGTCGGAATTCAAACAATATCTAACGGTTTTTGGCCGCCGGATCCTCGGTTTTTGGTCGGGGTAAAAGTAAATGGCTCCGCAGCTTTTCGACCGGGAGATCCTCGGTTTTCGACCGGGATAAAAGTTTCACGGCTTTCTGGTCGGAATTCAAACAATATCTAACGGTTTTTTGGCCGTCGGATCCTCGGTTTTTTGGCCGGGGTAAAAGTTTCACGGCTTCGGCCGAATTCAAACAATATCTAACGGTTTTTTTTGGCCGTCGGATCCTCGGTTTTCGGCCGGGTAAAAGTAAATGGCTCCGCAGTTTTCGACCGGGAGATCCTCGGTTTCCGACCGGGATAAAAGTTTCACGGCTTTCGGCCGAATTTAAACAATATCTAACGGTTTTTGGCCGTCGGATCCTCGGTTTTTCGGCCGGGTAAAAGTAAATGGCTCCGCAATTTTCGACCGGGAGATCCTCGGTTTTCGACCGGATAAAAGTTTCACGGCTTTCGGCCGAATTCAAACAATATCTAACGGTTTTTTGGCCGTTAGATCCCCGGTTTTTGGCCGGGTAAAAGTAAATGGCTCTGCAGCTTTCGACTCGGAGATCCTCGGTTTTCGACCGGGATAAAAGTTTCACGGCTTTCGGTCGGAATTCAAACAATATCTAACGGTTTTTGGCCGCCGGATCCTCGGTTTTTTGGTCGGGTAAAAGTAAATGGCTCGCAGTTTTTCGACCGGGAGATCCTCGGTTTCCGACCGGGATAAAAGTTTCACGGCTTTCGGCCGGAATTCAAACAATATCTAACGGTTTTTTTGGCCGTCGGATCCTCGGTTTTTTGGCCGGGGTAAAAGTTTCACGGCTTTCTGGCCGGAATTCAAACAATATCTAACGGGTTTTTTTGGCCGTCGGATCCTCGGTTTTTCGGCGGGGTAAAAGTAAATGGCTCGCAGTTTTTCGACCGGGAGATCCTCGGTTTCTCGACCGGGATAAAAGTTTCACGGCTTCTGGCCGGAAAGACCCTCGGTTTTTCCGACCGGGGTCCAAACAGATATTGGACTGATATGATTCCAGTGAGCCATTTTTTTTTCGGAGTTTTCATTTTCTTTTCTTTCATCATTTTTTTTTGGCCTTTTTTTTTTTTTTAGGCGTTCTTTTTATCCATCAACAAATGCATAGGATAAATCTCTAAAAAGAAATTTACCTTTTTATGTGTTTTCCTTGTTCCAAAGCCATTTCAAAGCTTGCGTATTTCACTTATTTGAGTGGTACCTTCTTCTCGCACAATTAAACAGACCTGCTTTCAACAAAGAACATTTTATCAGTTGAAAAAGTGGTTGGCTTTGCGGCCTTGGTTATCTTCATTGCTTGATCGTTTCCCCATTTCCATTGAGAAGTTTGTTACCAATTGTCTTTGGGGTGACTTCCTTTCGAACTGACCGGGTTCATTCCCGGATTCCATGGGGATTTTCCGTGTAGGTTCCATCCTTCTGCCTTATTTTGTCTCTTCTAAGACCTTAGCCTTTGATTTCCGTTTCCTTTCTAAAACTCTTTCCTTTGGAAACAATCGATCATTACGATCCAATCGTGGATTGTAATAATACACCACTGAGGTTGTTTTTCTTTTCTTCTTTACCAGGCGGAGTCCTGTAAAACCGGTCCTGTCACCTTCCTTTGTAATATTTTCAGAATTAAAATTAAACCGAAAGGGATTCAAAGAAGAAGAATGAATCAAAGAATGGAAAAACGTATCAAAGATAGAGTAGTCCCTTTCGGGGGAGAAAAGAAGGACTTATCTGAGGTATATGCTGACTTTAACCAACATGACATGCTCCTCGGACTAGATGCTTGATCGTCACAAAGACTCCCATTTTCTTATGAACCAAAACGGGTCTATATTTCCGAGCTAAGGAGCCGTGCCAGGACCTCTCGTGGTGAAACAAACTTTTCGGTTGATAGCGCCCTTTGCGGGTTTTCGCCAATCGACCTCTCTCATTTCTCTTCTTACCATCGCCGGATAGCACTCTTTGCGAGTTTTTACCAACAGGCTCTCTCATTTTGTATTTCTCTACTTCCATCGTCCTATGGTGCCCGAAGGTTTTCACCAATAAGACTCTCTCATTTTATTTCTTTTCATTCCAGGAAACTCGGATCGCAACAATGATGTTTTCGCAACTTCCAATCGATTTTGAAGGACTTGTACTCGGTTCGGGTAACAAGAATTGTAAACAAAATTACAACTTTGGAATCATCTTGACGGATCTTAAAACGAATCAAAAATATCATCTGCCCCAGTTTCATTTTTGGGGAAACCGGGATTTTTGTTTTGGTGTGACTGAACCTCAGGGAGAGGTTGCCTACGTATCCTTTCGGAATCAAGTCAGAACGTAGTTCAGGAACTTTGTTTTTGTTTTGTTTGTTTTCTTTTTTTTTTTTTTTTTTTTTTTGGTTTGGTTTGGATTCCAAAGAGGGTAGCCAAAGAAAGGTAACCGGCTTAAATGGTTTACAAAAAGGGTTGGTAGTGTTTGGGTAGCGGGAATAAAAGCCTTCAATCATTTCGACTTGTGAGGACCTCATTGAAGCAAGTTTAGACATAATACCTTTTCACAACATCCGCATTCACAGCCGTTTCAGGATCTTTTCCTTCCATGTCTCCCAAGTATAATGCTCCTCTTGGCAGTATCTTCCTGATGATGTATGGTCCTTTCCAATTAGGAGCGAATTTTCCTTTCGCTTCCTCATGATGTGGAAGAATGCGTCTTAAAACCAACTGACCTACTTCGAAATTTCTCGGTCGTACTTTCTTGTTGTAAGCACGAGCCATTCTCTGTTGGTACAGTTGTCCATGACAGACCGCAGCCATTCGCTTTTCATCGATCAAAGTTAATTGTTCCAAACGAGTCTTAACCCACTCGCTATCTTCAATCTCTGCTTCAACAATTGTACGAAGTGAAGGAATTTCTACCTCCGCCGGTATCACAGCTTCAGTTCCATAGACTAGCAGGTATGGAGTTTCTCCCACCGATGTGCGTACGGTAGTACGGTATCCCAGTAAAGCGAACGGTAATTGTTCATGCCATTGTCTAGAACTTTGGATTGTCTTTCTCAAAATCTTCTTAATGTTTTTGTTTGCTGCTTCCACGGCACCATTGGCTTTGGGCCGATAAGGGGTGGAGTTCCTATGCGTTATTTTGAAGTGATCGCATATTTCTTCCATCAAATGACTATTCAGGTTCGCAGCATTGTCCGTGATGATAGTTGCGGGTATACCAAAACGACAGATAAGATTTGAGTGTACAAAATCCACCACAGCTTTCTTAGTGACTGATTTGAGAGTGATGGCTTCAACCCATTTCGTGAAGTAATCGATAGCCACTAGTATGAATCGGTGTCCGTTTGAAGATTTTGGCTCAATCGGGCCGATGACATCCATTCCCCAAGCGACAAATGGCCATGGTGCTGACATAGGATGCAGCTCAGTTGGAGGTGCATGAATCAGATCTCCATGTACCTGACATTGATGGCATTTTCGGACAAAACCGAAACAATCTTTCTCCATGGTCATCCAATAATAACCTGCTCGAAGGATTTTCTTGGCTAAGACATAACCATTCATATGAGGCCCGCATACTCCTGCATGTACTTCGTGCATGATTCTTCCTGCTTCTTCGGCATCAACACACCTTAAAAGGTTAAGATCCGGGGTTCTTTTGTACATGACCTCGCCGCTCAAAAAGAAACCACCTGCATGTCTCCTAATGGTCCTCTTTTGATCTCCAGTAGCATGTTCTGGGTATTCTTGCGTTTTCAGAAATCTCCTGATATCGTAATACCATGGCTTGACGCTTGGTCCTTCTTTGATTGCATTGCAATAACCGTGGCTCTCCCTGATTTGAATTTCCAAGGGATTGACATGGGCGTTGCCCGGATAAGGTAGCATTGAAGCTAAAGTGGCAAGTGCATCAACTAGTTCATTGTGACATCGTGGGATATACCTAAACTCTATCGATGCAAATCGCTTGCCAAGAATGTTCACGTGCCGTCGATAAGGGAGGAGTTTAACGTCTCGAGTTTCCCATTCACCTTGAGATTGTTTGATAATTAGATCTGAATCTCCCATGATCAACAAATCTTCGACACCTTGATCAATTGCCATGTTCATACCCATGATACAAGCTTCATACTCAGCCGTATTGTTTGTGCAGAAGAAACGGAGCCTAGCCGTGGCCGGATAATGCTGACCAGCAGGAGAGATCAAGATTGCCCCGATCCCTATACCTTTAGCGTTTACCGCCCCATCGAAAAACATTTTCCAAGCATGACTGTCTTCCGAAACAACTTCTGTCGTATTTACCTCTTCATCAGGAAAGTAGGTATTCAATGGTTGATACTCTTCGTCGATCGGGTTCTCGGCCAAATGGTCCGCCAATGCTTGGGCCTTCATTGCCGTGCGAGTGACATAGACTATGTCAAACTCAGTGAGCAGGATTTGCCACTTTGCCAATCTTCCGGTGGGCATCGGTTTCTGGAATATATACTTCAAAGGATCCAACCGAGTAATGAGGTGAGTCGTATGGGCTTGGAGGTAGTGTCTCAATTTCGGAGCGACCCAAGTTAAAGCACAACACGTTCTTTCCAGCAAAGTGTACTTGACCTCATAATTAGTGAATTTCTTGCTCAGGTAGTAAATCGCATGCTCTTTCTTCTCCGCCGCATCACGTTGTCCGAGAACACAACCAAAAGAGTTTTCCAAGACTGTTAAATACAAGAAAAGAGGTCTCCCTGGCTCTGGCGGGACTAAGACTGGAGGGTTTGACAAATATTCTTTGATCTTGTCAAAAGCCTCTTGGCATTCGGTTGTCCATTTGATTGCAGCGTCTTTCTTCAACAACTTGAATATGGGTTCACATGTGGAAGTCAACTGAGCGATGAACCTACTGATGTAGTTCAGTCGGCCTAGAAGACTCATTACATCTTTCTTTGTTCTGGGGGAGGTAAATCCCGGATGGATTTTATCTTTGTGGGATCTAATTCAATACCTCTTCTACTGACTATGAAACCCAAAAGTTTACCTGACGGGACTCCAAAAGCGCATTTGGCCGGATTCAGCTTCAAATCGTACTTCCGCAACCTCTCAAAGAATTTCCTCAAGTCTCGCACATGATCGCCTTGAGTTCTGGATTTGATGATCACATCGTCCACGTACACCTCTATTTCCTGATGCATCATGTCGTGGAAAATGGCAGTCATAGCTCTCATGTACGTTGCTCCCGCGTTTTTCAAGCCGAATGGCATGACTCTGTAACAGTAAGTCCCCCAAGGCGTGGTAAAAGCAGTCTTCTCGGCGTCCTCTTCATCCATCAACACTTGATGATATCCCGCATAACAATCCACAAATGACTGTATCTCATGTTTGGCACAGTTATCAACAAGGATGTGGATGTTCGGTAAAGGAAAGTTATCTTTAGGACTTGCTTTATTCAAATCTCGGTAGTCAACACATACTCGAGTTTTTCCGTCCTTCTTTGGCACGAGCACAACATTAGCCAACCACGTGGTGTATTGTACCACCCGAATTACCCCTGTTTTCAACTGCTTAGTGATTTCTTCTTTGATTTTATCACTGATGTCAGTCTTGAACTTTCTTTGCTTCTGTTGCACTGGGCGACAGTCCGGGTAGATTGGTAATTTGTGCACCACTAGATCAGCTCCTAATCCTGGCATATCATCGTAAGACCAAGCAAACACGTCTTTAAATTCAAACAAGAGTTGGATTATTGCATCTCGTGTTTTCTCATCCGTGTGGATGCTTATCTTGGTCTCTCGGACCTCTTCATCAGTTCCCAAATTAACCGGTTCGGTGTCATTCAAATTTGGCTTAGGTTTATTCTCGAAATGTTCCAATTCTCGATTTATTTCCCTAAAAGCTTCGTCTTCATCGTATTCCGGTTCTTGGTTCATTATTTCCAGATTAGGTGGCGTGTTCGGATTTGAGCATGAGTTCCGCAAGCATGTCATGTTATTTAAAGCCGCATTATTAGGACTGAAAAGAAAGAATAGATAACAAAATTAGAAAGAGTGCAAAAGTAAGGAAATATTTATTTTATTTTCTTGGAATTTTCTGAAAACAAACAAATTACATTGGGGAAACAAAAAAATACAAGAAAACAAAGAAAAACATCCAAGCTACATCCCGAAGTAACTTGTGATGAAGGAAAAACGACAGGACAAATCTACCAGAACTCCTGCCTGATTGGGAAGGGTGTGGCTTTCCAATTTTGCAATTTAGCTTCGGGGCCCACATACAGTACCTCAGCGTGCTTGTTCCTTCTCCCGATTGGACCATATTAACATCATAGAGCATTTGCCTCATGGCCCCACATATGTCTTCAATTTCCTCCGCCGTAAAGACCTCGTCTTCTTCTTCTTCACTGTACCTTGGTCGGACAAAAGTTTGGTACAGATGCGGCAATGGTTGCGGCAGAACCCATCCTTTCTCCTTTCTCTTTTTGGCCCATCTTTCATCTTCAAGGGTTGGGCGAAAGCCCACTCCGAAAAACTTTTCAGCTACAGGTAAAGTTATCAGCTTCGGCACTCCTTGTAAGGACTTTCCCAAACCTTTTCCTGGATGGAAGCCATGTTTAATCATTTCTTTCGCCACCATGATGGAGGCATTAGACAAAAAGGTTGGGGGAGAGGGTTCCCTTCTTCGTGTTGATCCGCCAACACAATCTCGAAAGCTTGATAGACAATGTTTTCGCTTCCCGCTTCCGCTTCCAAGCAAGGGATGGATGGATCTCGATAAATTGATTGCTCATCTTCCCCGTGGACCACGATCTCTTGTCCCTTGTGCTCAAATTTCAACATCCGATGGAGGGTAGAGGGCACAGCTCCGGCCGCATGAATCCATGGTCTCCCTAGAAGAAAATTGTAAGAAGTGTTCATATCCAAAACTTGGAATGTCACTTCGAAGTCCACCGGGCCGATGGTCATAATTACATCAATCTCTCCGACAATATCTCTTTTCACACCGTCAAAAGCTCGCACACATATATTGTTAGGCCGAATCCTTTCAGCTCCGATTCCTATGCGGCCTAAAGTGGAAAGCGGGCATATGTCTACCCCCGAACCCCCATCAACCATGACCCTCTTCATATAGTAGCCTTCGCTTTTGACAATCAAATGCAAAGCTTTGTTGTGGGCGGCACCCTCCAAAGGCAAATCAGCTTTACTGAAGGAAATCTGATTGATCGCGAAGAATCTTTCCGTCATTCTTTCAAGTTGTTCGGATGAAGTCTCAATAGGCACGTATGCCTCATTCAAAGCTTTTAGCAAAACCTTTTGATGTTCAGGTAGACTTCATTAGAAGGGACAACATCGACACCTGCTCTGGGCATTTACGCAGTTGGTCTATCACCTCATAATCAGGCATTTGCATCTTTTGAAAAAAGACCTCTGCCTCTTCAGCACTTATAGGTTTCTTTGACGGGAAACGCCTTTGTGTGGCGTTATTTACCTCCTGTGTGTTTAAGTACTTCTGTCCTAAGACACTCTCAGATGAATTTCCCACGATCTCTTTCCCTTTGCGCGTAACGAGTGTTCGTTGGTAGCTCCAGGGTACTGCGGATGGATCTGTCATTAGTTTTTGTTGCACGCGTGCAATAACCACAGGTTCATCTGGTTTTCGGGCCACATAAGTTCCCTTTGGTACATACATTGATATTTCTCTCTTTAAATGGAACTTCTTGGGGGCACCTATGGACAATGGTTTTTCCACTCTACCTCGTGGGAGGTAAAGGACTCCGCCCTCCTGAGACGATGCTTTCAATTCAATCGTCTTTTCGGATTTGGTTTCAAGAGCTTCAACCTTTTTCCCCATTTTCTCTTGTTTCGGGGCAGCCTCAGGACGCTTCTCTATGTTGGCGATGGCGATTATCGCTTTCAAAGCTGGGTCAAATTCTTTGTCGTCACAAATCATCCCAATCACCGGTCCGTTGTTGTGGGCTGGTAATGGGTTGTTTGTCACATTTGGGATGTCTTCATCTGCGAAGACGATCCTCCTTTGATTGATCAATTCTTGCACTGCCTTCTTTAACGTCCAACATTGTCAGTACTGTGTCCTTCAACACCTGAATGATATGCACAGTATATCCCCCTCCGGTAGGCAGGAGAGTCTGGATTC
Organism: Nicotiana noctiflora; assembly: GCA_032618575.1. Classification (NCBI taxonomy): domain Eukaryota; kingdom Viridiplantae; phylum Streptophyta; class Magnoliopsida; order Solanales; family Solanaceae; genus Nicotiana; species Nicotiana noctiflora. Next base: position 131,855 of record JASVEL010014190.1, on the reverse strand, counting down.
TGCCTGTTCTGCGGAACAGGCTGCAATAGGTTTTCTTGCCTGAGTTTTGGGAAAAGAGTGGAATACGGCTCCCCAATCGGTGTAAAGCTCGTTTTGGGTTGCTCACGGCGGCGAGCGTTATTTGGCCGTGGATTATACTGGTTTGGGTAAGGAGGTTGGTTTCTCTGGAATGGAGGTGGATTCCTGTTGGCTGGTGGCTGTGGCCGTGCCTGAGGTTGAATGTTCATGACCGCATAGGGTGGAGGCGGAGGAGCATAAGCCATGCCGTGATGTGGATAATAATGTTGGGGGACCCTGTCGGAGAATACCTGCCTTGAGGTTCGATATCTCCTGTCTTCTACCGCTGCCATAGCAGATTCTTCTTTCTTCTTGCTTCGGGGCATCCCTCCAGACCCGCCTTGAATGGCTTGGGAAGTTGCCCGAATGGCCGCTTGGCTCAAAATTCGCCCCGTTTTCAAGCCATTTTCTACCATTTCTCCGATCTTGATAGCTTCGGCGAAAGGTTTTCCCATCGCCGACATCATATTTTGAAAGTAATCGGGCTCTTGAGCTTGGAGAAAAGTCGTGACCATTTCAATTTCGTCCATGGGGGGTTTCACCCTGGACGTTTGCTCTCGCCACTTGATGGCATATTCTCTGAAGCTTTCTGAGGGCTTCTTTTTTAAGTTCGATAGAGAATTCCCGTCCGGCGCAATATCGATGTTGTATTGGAATTGTTTTACAAAATCTCTGGCCAGATCATCCCAGATGTGCCATCGAGATATGTCTTGATCCATATACCACTCCGATGCTATTCCGACCAAACTCTCCCCGAAGTACGCCATCAACAATTCTTCCCTGCCGCCGGCACCCCTCAATTGATTGCAGTATTTCTTCAAATGAGCGATGGGGTCGCCATGTCCGTCGTACTTTTCGAACTTTGGTGTTTTAAAACCTGATGGCAAATGGACGTGCGGGAACATGCACAGATCGGCGTAAGATACACTCTTCTGTCCACTCAGACCTTGCATGTTCTTAAAGCTTTGTTCCAAACTCCTCATTCTTTTTGCCATCTCATCCCGCTCGGGGGTCTTTGGATTTTGGCTCGGTAGGAACTCATATTGAGGTGGCTGAGAATATGTATTGGCTGCAACCTGGGTATGGTCCCGTGTGAGCGGTGGTGCTGGGAATGTAAAGGATGAGGAGTCGAAGAAAGGAGCATGTGCGGTGGGGTGCGTTGTGATTGGAACTGGCAACTCAACCGACGTTCTTGCGGATGTATCATGTGGTGTCACCCGAGGATGGGATGTGGAGGGTGATTCAGAGAGGTTTGTAGCATTGGAATACCCGAACAGAGTAGGCGGGTAATTGATGGGGGTATTTGAAATACCGCTTGACCTGAGAAGAATTTCAGGGAACCCAGGGACCAGACTCGGGGGCTCTTTCCCGTTGTTCCAATCGTCCAACATCTCGAGCATGTGGCAACGCAGCATTCTATTCTCTTCCAAAGCTGCCGACTCAGTAGCCGGGATGGTTGCCAATGAGCTTTCCTCTGAAACGGGGATGGTTGCTAAAGGCATTTCTGAAGACATGTCGGCACCCTTTTTTGATCTAGTGAAATAGGAATGAGTACTCTCAGGCTGCCGAACTCTTCCTTTGGACCTTGTGAAGTACGAATGTGGTGCCAGATTACCGCAAAGTCAACCACTTTTACTAAAACCTGGAGTTTGGCAAACAAACGGTTAGTCTGAAACAACATAACAGATAAGTAATCTCACGTTGGGTGTGATGCACTTATACAGGTGATAATGTTGCTACATGTATTCGTTTGTGATGCGTCATTCCGGTTTGTATTTTCTTTCGCTTTCATCTTTCATCGATCTTCTTTTTCTCTTAACTTCTTTCCCCCCCCCCTTTTTTTCATTTTATTTTTATTTATTTATTTTTTAGTGATGGTCGAATCTTATGTGGATTGCCTACGTATCATGTCCCCGCATGAATCAGACCGGGCGTAGTTCGGAAACAATAGACATAAGATGAAGTGTTCATGAATTTTATTTCAACAAACTTAAAACTTGAAACACTTGCAAAATACAACAATGGAGAAAAACTTGTAAAAGGACAAACGGACTCTAAAACAAAAGACTCTCCTAAGCATGTTCCAAAGCCTCGAATCTTTGCGCCCGGGGGGCGTTGTCTGGCCTTGCTGCAGTTCTTGGGGTGAGATCTTTCTGTATACTTTCCAATTCTGCCATGACTTGGTGGACACATTCCATGATTGAAGAAAAGAGGGCAGGCCGAGGTACTCGTTCGTAGCTCAAACACCTCATAGTAATGTAGTGCCCGATCTCATTGATCCTGGTTTTGATCATGTCTTTTTCTCTGAGCAGCTGCCCTATGTGCCCGTTCTTTGCCCCTAATACTTGAGAGTTGCCGGAGACATGGTCCAAGAGCCTATCTATTTGTCTTTCCATCCGTGCCATCAAGTTGTGACAACGGTCTCTATCTGCTTTAGCATCCCGGACTTGCCTGAGAGTTCGCTCTTTAAGAGTGGCATTTGCTTTTCTCAAATCAACGATGATCGCATCATAGTCTTTCTCTACTTGTTGTAGACGGAGTGCTTCTTGGTGGGCCGCTCTCTTCCATTTTGTTCGGACCGCAACCAAAGCCGCTTTTGCCTTCTCCAAGTCTTCTTGGTGTTCAAAGGCTTTTCTTTCCAAATCGTTTATCAGCATCTGATCACTCCGACTCCTCCTTGACCTTTCTGCGGCCAATTGCATTTCTTGAATTTGAGTTTGGAGTGCTTCTCTTTCTCGCTCCCAACCGGCCCTTTCCCGATCGAAGTCAGCCTGTTGTATGTCCATGGCCGCTTCCAGGATTCCTTTGTCTTCTTTTAAAGTGTTGATGCAAGATTGGAAATTTTGTGTTGTTTCATGCTCAACCTCTCTAACTCTGGCTTCTATTTCTCTCTCCCAATCGACGGCATACTTCACTGACCTTTCTGACCTTTGCTCTGGTATTGGTTGGTTGTGGAACCATTCAAGATAAGCGAGACTCACTTCTCCCCGTTCCCGATCGGCAACCATCTCGTTGAGGTCGGAGAGTCGACTACCGAACCATACTTTCTGTGCATAAGTCTCCCTCGGGGTCTCTTCTGTCACAAATTCCCATACAAATGATCGCATATCCTCAATTGGGGCCCTTTTCTGTTCTCTTCCCAGCTGCCGCATGACACGTAGCGGGGCATATGGTTGGAAACCCCCGAAACCCATTAATATGTAGAATGGGCGGTATGTCGACATATGCATGATTTTGGCGGAAGGGAACCAATAATAATTCCAGGTAAGTTGATCTGCTCTCAAAGAGTTGAGAAGTTCTTGCCAAGTCCTCAAGTCTTCCGGAAGGTTACAACGGGCGGCTCTGTTTGTATGACAGCGAATATAATTCAGCCAATCTGCTTTGAAGTCTATCACAATTGGGTGATGGTAGAGATGCTCTATAAACCACATTTGTAATAAAATATTGCAACCCTCAAAATAGTCTTGTCCTTCTTGGCACCGAGTTAAGGCCCGAAAGATGTCTCCTAGTATCATCGGAAGAACAGTGTGTTCCTCGTTACTCCGTAGATATGAGACCACCGCAGCTAAACGGATTCTGATGCGTCCACCACGTTCGGGAAAAACCATGGTTCCCAAAAAAGCGATCATGAAAGCATAGATTCTTAAATCTCCCTAGGCGTCATAATTTAGCTGGTTAACAAATTCGACGTTTGAGAATTTCCCAAACCCTTCCTTATCACCAAATCTGTCGTAGAGATAATCTAGTGGCACCCAACCGTTCTCCATACAACCGAGGGGAACCCGCCGGAGACATAGCTTTTTCAAGAAGTTATTCACACTCATCTGCCTAGGAGCTGCAGGTCTCATCTTGTGCAAATCTCTTCCGAGCCCTGTGAGTCCGCCCAATTCTTCCAAAGTGGGTGTCATTTCACAATCCCGAAATTTGAACACATTGCTTGTTGAGTCCCAAAAACTCACTAAAGCTCTGATCACATTTTTATCCGGTTTTATCATCATGATGTCCGAAAGAAATTTGAGGTGCTTGTGAACTTGATTTCTTTCCCAAGCTGAAAAACTAGTCCACCATTTACGGAGCCGATCTGGGGTTTTGTCCTGGACCATGAACATAGGTGGCATTTCGTCTCTCACCCTTTTTTGGCCGATTCGTTGCGAGGAAGTCATGCTGATCCTAGAAAAGATAAAAAATGGATTTAAGATTAAAAATGGATTTAAGATTTTTTTTTTTATTATATATAAAAAAACGAATCTTGTTAATACGGCCTTTCAACACTTGAAGAAGATTTGAAGGCTGTATAACAGGATACCAGTGTGATGTCTATATTCCGTTTTGCAAAATTAGTCCTCCGGCGCCCCTTTCGAGGCGTTTGGCTATTTTTGCAAAATTTCCTAACTCTCGACTAAGAACAAAAATCCTAATTCTAATATTTTTTATTATTATTGTTTTTTTTTTTTTTAAAAAAAAATCAGTATTAGTTGAGCCTGATATGGGTTGCCTACGTATCTCATGTTTAGTGAGAATCAAACTTGCGTAGTTCGAAAATAAAAGAACTAAACCATTTTAAGAAAAGAAAACAAACTATTTTTAAGCAACATTTCTAAAACAAATTATTTTCAAAGGAACTAAGAAGATTTATTTGGAATTTTTGCGTTTTTCAAAATTATTTTCTGTAAAATTAAGAAAATTTATTTGGAATTTTTTTTTTGCATTTTTCAGAATTTATTTTTAAAGAACTAACTATTTTCATAAAATTAAGAAAATTTATTTGAAATTTTTGCAATTTTCAGAATTTATTTTCAAAGAACTAACTATTTTCATAAAATTAAGAAAATTTAGTTTGGAATTTTTTTTTTTTTTTTTAATTGAGCATTTTTCCAGAATTTATTTTTAAAGAACTAACTATTTTTCATAAAATTATTTTAACTATATACCCTGACGTTTTTCCACTTCTTCCTCTTTTTAACAAACCGGTCGGCATGTAAGATCGAAACAAATAAATGCACACAAAAAGATGCAACAAGTTGGTCTTTTTGTTTCAGGTACACCTGTCCTAGACAGGCCCAACCCCTGTGTTGAGCCTCCTAAGTCAAATATGCACATGATGCAAATAAACGTTCCTATCGGGGATCCGGCATAAGGTTTTGTTATTCTAAGTCATCATCCTGTTGGAAAAGTGTCTAGACCGGCTTTAACTCGAGCGGACAACTCGAGCCGAAGAGTGTCGGTGCACCGGTAGCATGACTTTCCGGCTTAATTGAAAAAACTCTCCGCCTAAACATGTGTGACTACAAAATCCTTCACCGGGTGCCAAGCACCACAGCTATCTTGAGAAAAACGGGCTATGTCCAGCAAATGCCCCGTATTGTATTTCAAAAGACTCAGAAGAAAAAAAAATGGGTATCGGCACAATTTATATACAGTTCACAAAATATCAAAGCGGTAAAGCAACATTTAGCATATAAAATATAAACATGTAATAAAATCAGATAATAAATAAGCCAAATAAAATAATTATTCAAAGCTCGAATTCTTAAACCCTGAACCAGTAGTTCTGGGTTTGTGTCCCCAGCAGAGTCGCCAGAGCTGTCACACCTCCTTTTGGCGCGCCCGCTACCCGGGGGTAGGAGCGCAAGGGAGTTTTTCCAATTTAAGTGACAATATTCGAAACGGGATTATTTTATTTATTTCAGAGTCGCCACTTGGAATAAATTAAGGTGTCCCAAGTCACCGATTTATTTAAATCCCAAATCGAGGAAATTTTCGACTTTCCAAATGAAGTCTGCGAACCAGAAATTCTAAGTAAGGAATTCTGTTGATCCGAGGGAAGGTGTTAGGCACCCTCGGATCCCGTGGTTCTAGCACGGTCGCTTCAATTATTATAAATGGCTAAAAATACCTGATTTTATACATGTTTATAAATTATATGCTCCAATTAAATCTTTTAAACCGCTATATTAATTTGAAACCATGCCAAAAGAAAGACTAATTGCAACATAGACTCGGACTTTTGACAGATAGGTGAATATAAAAAAAAGTACCCGGATTATTTATTTGAAACTATGCCGATTAAAACCGTCGTAAAACTAACCAAAAAAATCAATTTACTTAACAGTGTATCCCTTAAAATTATTTCCAATTAAAGAATCATACCAAATGATATATTATTTCCTAGCTTTGATTTATGGCCGGAGATTGAACGACAAGATATAAGCTAACGGAAAATTGATCAAAATATGCGAAATAGAAATAATTCACCTTGATCCAATTATTAAAAAGTAAGATTGTTTACTATCCTTAATCCGATGTTAATTAGCGAAAGCAAGACTATGCGATTAAAATCGATCTAACATTGGCATCTAAAACCCGGGCTAACTTATCTTATCTACTTAAGTATAAACAGATTTCAAGGGAAAATCAAGTGAAGAAATTCAAAAATGATTCAAAATACCTTGTATTAATAATTAACATCAACCAAATTAATACCTTAAACATGCTTAAATTAATTGACTTTAACAAATTACCAATTTAATATATCAAGGGAGATCTCAATCCGTACAAATACATTATACAACTAACAAATGTATATCACAAAATTGAATCCGGTTCTAAAAAATTACTAACCAATAACCCAAAGTCCCTTTAATCTAATTACTAAAACAAAACTCCGGAATTTCTAATGGTGACTTGATGTGTTCCGGAAATCTATGACTGCAGTAAATGATTAAACAAAGATGCAATACAGAGGAAAATTTAAAATGATAACAGTAGTTTCTTCAGTTGATTCCGAAATGATTCAGGTACATTGAGTGAAAAACTTCAAAGCATTATAGAGGATGAAATACCTGGGATTTGAATTGAAATAGAGCAAAAGAAAAGGTCAGCAACAACAAGTGAAGAAAAACAACAGTTGGCAGCAACAAACAAGCAACAGCAGTAACACTTGAAACTCCAGTACAACTCAAAGACCTCAAACTTAGACAGAAACAGAATCCAGGCAACGACCCAAGATCAATTGGTGAACCAAACAGAAAACAAACGAATGATCTCCAAAGAACTGAACACTCAAAATTCGAAAGAGAACAAAGAACAAAGAATCAATTGAATGTCCTGATTTCTTTTAAAATGTAGTTGTGTCCTCTCTGTGAGTGTGAGTGTTCTGAGTGTGTGCCTGTATGTGTGAATTCCAGAGAGTATTCACTGTCTGTGTGTGTTCACTCTCAGAGAGTATTTTCAGAGAGTATATCACTGTGTGTGTGAATGTTCTGCCAGTGAGCCTGTATGTGTGAATTCCAGAGAGTATTCACTGTGTTCTCTCTGTTTTCCAGGGAGTTCTCTTTTATAACCTACAGATCCCAACCAACAGCCCTTCCTTTTTCAGTTTCAGATCTGTCCAGGCCCTATTATTCCCCTTTTTCAAACCTTTTTTCAATTGTATATTCCCTCTCATGTGTATCCTGATTCTAACAACTGACCAAGCACTCAACAAAGTTAAAAATACTCATTACTATCCTCACATTCTCTGATTATTCCACCCTGATTTGTCTAAAGGTGGGATTTATAATTAATCAAATCCTAAAGGTGCAATAGAGATGGAAAACATTGCTGTCCAGCAGGTTTTAAACAACCAGTTCATGTGCAATGCACTCTTTGAATCAGCTTTTGGCTTTCAAACTCTAGACTAAGACAGCTATATCCAAATTAGTAGCTAACTTATCAAAAGAATCAAACAAACAAGGCAGAACAGTCCAATTCAAACAACAGTGAACCACTGCCCGGGGTTTCAAACAACCAATTCGCGAATTTAAACGACGACATTCGTTAAATCGATCACAACATGTATGATTGACATTCAAACAAACGCAAACACAGTGAATCAGGGAATCTCGGCCAATGCCGGATTTGTGCTCTAATGTTCTAACAAACGAACCTACGAACCTAATCGACGACATTCGTATAGTCGATTACAACAAACACAATCAATAACACACAATCGATGAACAAGTTTTCATTTTTCAACACTTAAGCCGAGAGAAGAAAAAAAAATGAAAGAAGCAAGAATGTTATTCGACTTCAATAATCGACTCGAATACACACACTTATCAACAAACAACAATCAATCAATTACGATAATCAATCTCAAAAAAAAAACAGTGAGTCAAGCAAATTCTCGGCTAGAACAATCCAAAATGAAGAATTGGCTATTCGACGAAGTATCGAATCGAGTTCTTATTTTATAGCGACATCATTCATAGCAATCAATCAGAAACAACAAATCGACCAAATAAAACGGTCCCAAGAGATGAAGAAAAACAGAGAATTGATGAAATCACAACAAAATCAATAACAAACGAAAAACCACTAAAGCGAACGAGTATAATTAAACAAAAATAGAGAAGAAAAAAAAAGAAATACCTTGAAACAAAAGAAATGGAGACTCGGCCGACTTGGGTCTTGTTCATTCGAGGTCGAAAGGACCTTAATTGAAATGTTTTCAAATGAAAACAATCCAATTAAGGTCTATTAGACCCCAATTCCCCTTTGAATTTAAACGAAAAATCCCTAATTCAAATCTAGGGTTCTTGAACTTTGGTTTTGGGGCTTGACGACTTCCGGCCAGATTCGAATCAAACTAACGGGGGTTTGATGATTAGGGAGGTCAGGGGAGTGTTTGGGGTGAGTTCGGACTCGATTGGGGTTGGTTTCAATTTTGTTCAAACCTTCAAAAGAAGATTCGAGACCATGTAAGTTGATTCGAAGCAAATGGTTAGTATATTAGGCTTGAGGGTGGCTAGGTGGTTTCAAAGGTATTAGTTTGGGTGGTCGGCGACGCCGTGCCGCCGGGTTTTGGGCGTGGGGGTAGCCCGGCGGCGGCTAGGGTTCTTGGGGCGTTTGACTCGTCTCTTAGAGACGATGGGGGGGGAAATGAGGGAGTTTACAGGGGTTTGGGTGTTTTGGGGTTAAAAATGAATGAATTAATCCGAACCGTTGGATCAAATGAATCCAACGGTTGAGATCACACGGGTAAAATGAACCGGGCCATTTTTGGGGATAGGGTAACGGGTAAGGGGGTGTTGGACTGGGCTAAACCGTGTTTGGGCCTGGATTTGGCTAAACTTTTGGGCCTAATCCGATTTCCTCTTCTTTGATTCTTTTTTTTTCTTTTGTTTTTTTTCTAATTCATTTAATTTTCTTAATTTATTAAATATTCTAATTATACTACAAAATTAATTAAATTATAAGAAATACTAATTAAGTTAAATTATAAGAAATACTAATGAACAAAAGTACTGACACTCCCAAAGATCCGGAGTCACAAGTCTAGAGCCTCTAACAAAACCCAACAGGAAATAGAGAGTACGATATAGAAGTACTCAAGTCCGAATACAAAATACAAAATAGCAACTGGAAATGAGAGGAGAAGCTAGGTTCTGCGAACGTAGGCAGCTACCTCAGCAACCCGATATGACACTGCAAACGCTGGAGTTGCCTGTCTACTGCTCCTGAGTACCTGAGTCTGCACACAAAAGGTGCAGGGAGTAGGGGTGAGTACTAAGTACTCAGTGAGTAACAAATATATATAGGTAGCTGACAGTAAGAAAACCACAAAATACCACAATATGAAGCTATACTACAGTCCGAATCTCCTCCGAACTAGCAGCAACAATACAATACAGCTACCACACATTAATTCAACAAATAAAGATGCAATGCACATAACCGCTACGGCGTGTAGCCCGATCCAATTTAACGTCGACGGCGCTCACTGGGGGTGTGTACAGACTCCGGAGGGGCTCCTACAGCCCAAGCGCAATACTGCTGCGGCGTGCAGCCCGATCCACATATCAACCACTGCGGCGTGCAGCCCGATCCCATACTCGGTCCACAATAAGCAATTAAGTCACAAAACAATTCATTTTCCTTAATTCCAGTTCTCAATTCATAATTTATGAAAAATACTTTAACTTTATTAAATTTGTAAAAGTCGGTGACTTAGCATTTCAAAAGTGTGATTTCAATTTCCAGGACTGAGATCAATGATTTAAGCAATTATAGCTATCACATAAATATTGTCCTCTAAGGACGCTACAGATCGGCACAAGGCCCCAAACAAGGCTTACAGCCCACAAATATATCAAATACGGTGTATTTCCAACACTAACAACATATTATTCACATCCGGGATGGACCAAGTCTCAATCCCTAGTCACAATCAATCCCGCACCTGCCACGATGTGCGAGCCACACCCTACTAGCGTCACAATGTGCTAAGCCGGGGTTTCGAACCCTCAGGCTACCATATACACAAACTACTCACCTATAGCCGGTCGTAGACTCGTCCGCGATGCCTTTTCCTTTGAATTTAGATCCCTCGTGCGTGGAATCTAGTCAAACCACAATAATTATATCAAATACGGGTCAAATAATCATAACCCACTTCAATTTACATGAAATTCGTATAATTACACTAAGTTGGTAAAACCCGACCCCGGGCCCACTGCTTGGAAAATTTTGAAATTAGTACCAACGCGACCCTCATCTCGCCACGAGTTCGTGCATATAAAATTTATCGAAATCGGAGTTCAAATGGCCTTCCAAATCCAAAAATCCCGTTTTCAATACTTAGGCCACATTTCTTCAAGATTTCAACCCAATTTCATGAAGATTGATGTTAATACTACCATAAAATGATGTTTTTGAGTCGAGAATCTTACCTCCGACGAATACCCGATGACTTCTCAGTGATTTCCTCGAGTTTTCTTCTCTCTAGGGCTCAAAATTGAGTTTTGGGGGTGTAAACCCGTAACCCCTCTGCTTCTGGATTTTATTCACTGCCAGAAACTTTTGTTCTTCGCGTTCGCGTGAGCTCCCACGCGTTCGCGATGAAAAGCTTCGCCTTACTCTTCGCGAACGCGACGCTTACCACGCGTTCGCGATGCTCAATTCCAGTTACCCTTCGCGAACGCGACGCCAACCACGCGTTCGCGATGTTCAAACTCCCAGCCGCCCAGATTCCTTCTACGCGTTCGCGATACACCTCCCGCGAACGCGAAGCATAACACCCACGACCCTATGCGAACGCGACCCAAGCAACGCGTTCGCGATGCTCAACACCTCTGGCCTACGCGAACGCGTCTCCCCCTCCCGCGAACGCGATTCACTGAAAGGCTTGGCCTTCACGAACGCGACACTTGTCACGCGAACGCGAAGGCTTAAGGGCCTAGGCAGAACCTGCAGTTTTTCTGCAGATTTTTGCCAAGTCCAAATGCCCGGTTGATGGTCCGAAAATATCCCGAGGCCCTCGGGACCCCAACGAAAACCACCAACGTACTCCAAAACATGATACGGACTTGTTCCAATCATAAAAACACCATACTAAACATCAAAATCTCCATTTATTCACGAATTCAAGCCTAAGTTTCTTCAAAACTTTCAAAACTAACATTCAATCCAAAACCCGATCAAATGATGTCCGAATGACCTGAAAATTTGCAGACACATCCAAAATCACATAACGAAGCTACAGAAATTGTCGGAAATCCATTCCGACCCCCGGATCAAAATATCACCTACCATCCGGTTTTCGCCAAAAATCAACCTTCGCCAATTCAAGCCTAAAACTACACCGGACCTCCGAATTCAATTCCGATTGTTCTCCTAAGTCATAAATGATCCCCGGAACTAGTCGAATCATCAGAATCCGATTCCGAGCACTCTAAATCAATAGTCAACTCTTGGTTGACTTTCCATATTCAAGCTTCCTTCAAACATGCTATTTGTTTCATTTTTAATCCAAATCACTCCTAACTCACCCAATATATTCTAATACTGATTTAAAAGCATAATATATGTAAATGCAAGGTAACGGGGTGGTAATTCCCGTAACGACGGGCCGGGTCGTTACATTCTCCCCAACTTAAATAAACGCTCGTCCGCGAGCGGGTTAAGAAACATACCTGGAGCATCAAACAAGTGTGGATATCTGCTCCGCATTTCCTGCTCGGTCTCCCAAGTTGCTTCCTCCACGGGACGACCTCTCCACTGCACTTTTACTGAAGCTATGTCCTTAGATCTCAGCTTACGAACCTGTCGACCCAAAATAGCTACTGGTTCCACATCATAAGTCAAATCCTCATCTAGCTGTATCGTGCTGAAGTCTAACACATGAGACGGGTCTCCGACATACTTCCGGAGCATAGATACATGGAACACCGGGTGAACTCCCGATAAACTGGGTGGCAAAGCAAGCATATAAGCCACCTCCCCAACTTTCCTAAGCACCTCAAAAGGTCCAATAAACCTCGGGCTCAACTTTCCTTTCTTTCCAAACCTCATAACACCCTTCATAGGCGAAACCTTCAGCAACACCTTCTCACCTACTGAATAAGACACATCTCGGACCTTCCGGTCCGCATAACTCTTCCGACGCGACTGAGCTGTGCGAAGTCTCTCCTGAATCACCTTCACCTTGTCTAAGGCATCTTGGACTAACTCTGTCCCCAATAACCTAGCCTCGCCGGGCTCGAACCAACCAACTGGAGACCTACACCGCCTCCCATATAAAACTTCATACGGTGCCATCTGAATGCTGGACTGATAGCTATTATTGTAAGCAAACTCCGCCAAATGCAAATAATCAGCCCATGAACCACCGAAATCAATGACACAAGCACGCAACATGTCCTCCAATATCTGAATAGTATGCTCGGACTGCCCATCCGTCTGTGGATGAAATGCTATGCTCAGCTCTACCTGTGAACCCAACTCTCGCTGAAATGTCCTCCAGAACTGAGATGTGAACTGGGTACCTCTGTCTGATATAATAGAAATGGGAACTCCATGCAATCTCACGATCTTACGGATGAATAACTCTGCCAACCGCTCTGAGGTATAGGTAGTACACACTGGGATGAAGTGAGCTGACTTGGTCAACCTATCCACCACCACCCAAACTGAATCAAACTTCCTCGCCGTCCGAGGGAGTCCACTAACAAAGTCCATAGTTATTCTTTCCCACTTCCACTCCGGAATATCAATACGCTGGAATACACCACCAGGTCTCTGATGCTCATACTTGACCTGCTGACGGTTTAGACACCGAGCCACATGGCTCACAATATCTTTCTTCATCTTTCTCCACCAGTAATGTTGCTTCAAATCCTGGTACATCTTCGTGGCTCCTGGATGAATAGAATACCGCGAGCTATGGTCCTCTTCCAATATCAACTCACGAAGGCCATCAACATTGGGCACGCATATCCGGCCCTGCATCCGCAATACACCATCACTATCAATAGTGACATCTCTAGCATCATCATGCTGAAACTCTGTCCTTAAGGACAAGTAAGTGTGGATCATCATACTGGCGCTCTCGAATACGATCATATAAAGAAGAACAAGCTACTACACAAGCCATCACCCGACTGTGCTCAGAAATATCCAGCCTCACCATCTGATTAGCTAATGCCTGAACATCAACTGCTAGGGGTCTCTCCCCAACTGGAATATACGCCAAGCTGCCCATACTAATGGCCTTCCGGCTCAATGCATCAGCCACTACATTGGCTTTCCCGGGATGATACAAGATAGTAATATCATAGTCTTTAAGTAATTCAAGCCATCTCCGCTGCCTCAAATTTAGATCTTTTTGCTTAAACAAATGCTGAAGGCTGCGGTGGTTTGTATATACATCACAAGGTACACCATATAGGTAATGCCTCCAAATCTTCAAGGCATGAACAATAGCAGCTAACTCCAAATCATGAACAAGGTAGTTTTTCTCGTGGGGCTTTAGCTGACGAGAAGCATATGCAATAACTCTACCCTCCTGCATCAACACACAACCGAGTCCAACTCTAGAAGCATCACAATACACCGTATATGACCCTGAAGCTGATGGTAACACAAGTACTGGAGTGGTGGTCAAAGCCTCCTTGAGCTTCTGAAAGCTCTCCTCACATTCATCAGACCACACAAATGGGGCATTCTTCTGTGTCAGCTTAGTCAACGGTGAAGCAATAGATGAGAAACCCTGAACAAACCGACGATAATAGCCTGCCAAGCCAAGAAAACTCCGAATCTCTCTAGCTGAGGAAAGTCTGGGCCAATTCTGCACTGCCCCAACCTTTTGTGGATCAACCCGAATACCATCACTGGACACTACATGTCCCAGAAAACCCACAGTATCAAGCCAGAACTCACACTTAGTAAATTTTGCATAAAGTTTCTCTTCTCTCAACCTCTGCAATGCCACTCTCAAATGCTGTGCATGCTCCTCCTGGCTGCGTGAATATACCAGAATATCATCAACAAACACAATCACAAAAGAATCAAGGTACGGCCGAAATACACTATTCATCAAGTGCATGAATGTTGCTGGGGCATTAGTCAACCCGAAAGACATCACAAGTAACTTGTAGTGCCCATATCGCGTCCCGAACGCTGTCTTCATAATATCTGAGTCCCTGATCTTCAACTGATGATAGCCCGATCGAAGATCAATCTTAGAAAATACACTAGCTCCCTGGAGCTGATCAAATAGGTCCTCAATACGAGGCAATGGTTACTTATTCTTCACTGTTACCTTGTTCAGCTGCCTGTAATCAATGCACATTCTCATTGTGCCATCTTTCTTCTTTGCGAACAACACCGGTGCACCCCAAGGTGACACACTCGGATGAATGAAACCCTTATCTAAGAGTTCCTGAAGTTGTTCTTTCAATTCTTTTAACTCTGCTGGTGCCATGCGATAGGGGGGAATAGAAATGGGCTGAGTGCCCGGCACCAAGTCAATACCAAAGTCAATATCTCTGTCAGGCGGCATTCCCGGCAGGTCTGCTGGAAGTACATCCGGAAATTCCCGCACAATGGGGACCGAATCAAGACTGGGTGTCTCAGCCTCAACATTTCTAATGAAGGCTAAATAAGATAAACAACCCTTGCCAATCATTCGTTGGGCCTTTATATAAGAAATCACCCTGTCAGACACATAATCAGTCAAGCCACGCCACTCGATCCTTGGGTTACCTGGAATAGCTAGTGTGACTGTCTTGGCATGACAGTCCAGAATCGCATGGTAAGGAGATAGCCAATCCATGCCTAGAATTACATTGAAATCTACCATGCCTAGTAGTAATAGATCAACTAGGGTCTCCAGACCCCCAATAGTAATAATACATGATCGATATACCTGATCCACAACAACAGTATCCCCCACCGGGGTAGACACATGTACGGGCAAAGCAAGAATACCACGGGTCATACCCAAATGATGTGCAAAATAAGTAGAGACATAAGAATAGGTGGATCCGGGATCAAATAAGACAGAAGCATCCCCGTGGCAGACTGAGATAATACCTGAAATGACCGCATCTGAAGCACTAGCATCCTTCCTATCCGGAAGAGCATAGAAACGAGCCTAGCCTCCACCAGCACGATCCTCACCCCTAGGGCGACCTCTGGATACCTGGCCACCAGTCCTAGCCGACTGTGCTGGCGCCGAAGAAACGGGAGTAGAAGACGAAGGCTGATCCCTTTGCTGAGACCACTTACGAAGCCACTGAGGACACTCTCTTCTGATATGGCCCAAATCACCGCACTCAAAACAACGGCCTAAAGATGGAAGAAGGGGCTGCTGAGGACCCCTCGCTACCGATGAACCCTGTGCTGAGGAAGCAGGAGCTGAGCTCTGAGCTGGAAGAGCACTCAGTGCAGGCTGACTCTGCTGACGGTTCTGTTGACCCTGATAACCCTGCTGGCCTTGACGACCACGATCTGATGAAACCCCACTGGACTCTGTACGTCCAGACTGATGAGACCTGAAAGAGCGACCTCTGCTATGCTGAAATTGGCCCCTAGACGGAGCACCACTGTAACTGCCAGTACCACGAGGCCTCTTAGCCTCTCTCTCCTCCCGCTCTCTGCGGCGATCTGTCTCAATGTGACGGGCGGCATCAACCACCTCCTCAAAGGTAACTGCCGAAGCTCTCTCCCTGGTCATCAATATGCGGATGGGATAAATAAGGCCATCAATAAATCTCTGGATCCTCTCTCTGTCCGTAGGGACCATCCACATGGCATGACGGGCCAGCTGTGTGAATCTCATCTCGTATCGAGTAACCGTCATGCCTCCCTGCTTCAGCCACTCAAACTGACGACGCAGCTCTTCTCTCTAGGACCGAGGCACATACTTCTCCAAAAATACCGTGGAGAACTGCTTCCAAGTGAGGGGCGCTGCCCCAGCGGGCCTACGCCTCTCAAAATCCTCCCACCACTGAAATGCTGCACCTGTGAACTGAAAAGTGGTGAATGAAACACCGCTGGACTCTAGAATACCCGCGGTGCGAAGCATGCGCTGACACTTGTCAAGAAAACCCTGGGCGTCCTCGCCCTCAGCACCACTGAATGACGGAGGCTGTAGCCTCTCAAACCTCTCCAAGCGACGCTGCTCATCGTCGGGCATAACTGGAACCACATGAGCAGGAGCTGGTGCAACGGGCGCAACTGGCTGAACTGGAGCTGCCCCCGATGCCTGAATACCCTGTATCACCGGCTCGGGTGTGCGAGCCACGTGTGCCAAGCTTGTGCACACTGATAAGATCTGAGCCAAGGTCTCCTGAAGACCCGGTATCACAATAGGCACTGCCGGTGCCTGAACCTGAGTTGCCGGAGCGTCTGCCGCTGGAATCTGGTCCTGAGTCTGGGCCACTGGTGCAGGAATCTGACCCTGAGTCTGGTCAGCTGGTGGGTCAGCAGGTGCTGGTGCTGCTGCCCTACCTCTACCACGACCACGGCCTCTGGGTGCCAATGGTGGTCGTCCGCCACGTCCGTTAGCTCGTGTTCTCGCCATCTGCGAGAGAATAGAATTTGGAAAGATTTAATTTCATGATAACACAAATCGCATGATATGAATTCAAGAAAATGAGGTTTTTCCTAAAGTTTCGTAGCCCTCCGAGGATAGATACGGACGTCTACGTACCGATCCGCGAAAGCCTACTAAACCGGCTCACGACTCGCGAGTCCTAATAACCTAGGGCTCTGATACCAACTTGTCACGACCCAAATCCGGTCGTGATGGCGCCCAACAATCAAGCTAGGCCAGCCAGACCAACAATTTAATTAACACAACGATATCAGTCCCAAATGGACAACCCAAGAAGAATATATGAGTTTAAGAACTCCAATAATAATAATAATAAACAAAAGTACTGACACTCCCAAAGATCCGGAGTCACAAGTCTAGAGCCTCTAACAAAACCCAACAGGAAATAAAGAGTACGATATAGAAGTACTCAAGTCTGAATACAAAATACAAAATAACAACTGGGAAGGAGAGGAGAAGCTAGGTTCTGCGAACGTAGGTAGCTACCTCAGCAACCCGATATGACACTGCAACCGGTGGAATTGCCTGCCTACTGCTCCTGAGTACCTGAGTCTGCACACAAAAGGTGCAGGGAGTAGGGGTGAGTACTAAGTACTTAGTGAGTAACAAATATATATAGGTAGCTGACAGTAAGAAAACCACAAAATACCACAATATGAAGCTACACTACAGTCCGAATCTCCTCCGAACTAGCAGCAACAATATAATACAGCTACCACAGATTAATTCAACAAATAAAGATGCAATGCACATAACCGCTACGGCGTGTAGCCCGATCCAATTTAACGTCGACGGCGCTCACTGGGGGTGTGTACAGACTCCGGAGGGGCTCCTACAGCCCAAGCGCAATACTGCTGTGGCGTGCAGCCCGATCCACATATCAACCATTGCGGCGTGCAGCCCGATCCCATACTCAGTCCACAATAATCAATTAAGTCACAAAACAATTCATTTTCCTTAATTCCAGTTCTCAATTCATAATTTATGAAAAATACTTTAACTTTATTAGATTTGCAAAAATCGGTGACTTAGCATTTCAAAAGTGTGATTTCAACTTCCAGGACTGAGATCAGTGATTTAAGCAATTATAGCTATCACATAAATATTGTCCTCTAAGGACGCTACAGATCGGCACAAGGCCCCAAACAAGGCTTACAGCCCACAAATATATCAAATACAGTGTATTTCCAACACTAACAACATATTATTCACATCCGGGATGGACCAAGTCTCAATCCCTAGTCACAATCAATCCCGCACCTGCCACGGTGTGCGAGCCACGCCCTACTAGCGTCACAATGTGCTAAGCGGGGGTTTCGAACCCTCAGGCTACCATATACACAAACTACTCACCTCTAGCCGGTCGTAGACTCGTCCGCGATGCCTTTTCCTTTGAATTTAGCTCCCTCGTGCGTGGAATCTAGTCAAACCACAATAATTATATCAAATACGGGTCAAATAATCATAACCCACTTCAATTTACATGAAATTCGCATAATTACACTAAGTTGGTAAAACCCGACCCCGGGCCCACTGCTCGGAAAATTTCGAAATTAGTACCAACGCGACCCTCATCTCGCCACGAGTCCGTGCATATAAAATTTATCGAAATCGGAGTTCAAATGGCCTTCCAAATCCAAAAATCCCATTTTCAATACTTAGGCCACATTTCTTCAAGATTTCAACCCAATTTCATGAAGATTGATGTTAATACTACCATAAAATGATGTTTTTGAGTCAAGAATCTTACCTCCGACGAATACCCGATGACTTCTCGGTGATTTCCTCGAGTTTTCTTCTCTCTAGGGCTCAAAATTGAGTTTTGGGGGTGTAAACCCCTAACCCCTCTGCTTCTGGATTTTATTCACTGCCAGAAACTTTTGTTCTTCGCGTTCGCGTGAGCCCCCACGCGTTCGCGATGAACAGCTCCGCCTTACTCTTCGCGAACGCGACGCTTACCACGCGTTCGCGATGCTCAATTCCAGTTACCCTTCGCGAACGCGACGCCAACCACGCGTTCGCGATGTTCAAACTCCCAGCCGCCCAGATTTCTTCTACGCGTTCGCGATACACCTCCCGCGAACGCGAAGCACAACACCCACGACCCTACGCGAACGCGGCCCATGCAACGCGTTCGCGATGCTTAACACCCCTGGCCTACGCGAACGCGTCTCCCCTCCCGCGAACGCGATTCACTGAAAGGCTTGGCCTTCGCGAACGCGACACTTGTCACGCGAACGCGAAGGCTTAAGGGCCTGGGCAGAACCTGCAGTTTTTCTGCAGATTTTTGCCAAGTCCAAATGCCCGGTTGATGGTCCGAAATCATCCCGAGGCCCCGGGACCCCAACGAAAACCACCAACGTACTCCAAAACATGATACGGACTTGTTCCAATCATAAAAACACCATACTAAACATCAAAATCTCCATTTATTCACGAATTCAAGCCTAAGTTTCTTCAAAACTTTCAAAACTAACATTCAATCCAAAACCCGATCAAACGATGTCCGAATGACCTTAAAATTTGCAGACACATCCAATTTCACATAACGAAGCTACAGAAATTGTCGAAATTCCATTCCGACCCCGGATCAAAATATCACCTACCATCCGGTTTTCGCCAAAAATCAACCTTCGCCAATTCAAGCCTAAAACTACACCGGACCTCCGAATTCAATTCTGATTGTTCTCCTAAGTCATAAATGATCCCCCGGAACTAGTCGAATCATCAGAATCCGATTCCGAGCACTCTAAATCAATAGTCAACTCTTGGTTGACTTTCCATATTCAAGCTTCCTTCAAACATGCTATTTGTTTCATTTTTAATCCAAATCACTCCTAACTTACCCAATATATTCTAATACTGATTTAAAAGCATAATATATGTAAATGCAAGGTAACGGGGTGGTAATTCCCGTAACGACGGGCCGAGTCGTTACAATAACTTAACTTATATACTTAACTTATATAAACTTAATATATATATATACTTAACATATATAAATTTAACATATATAAATACTTAACATTTATATACTTACCTATATATATATATATATATATATATATATATATATATATATATATATATATATATATATATATATATACGCTTAACATATATATAGTTAACATATATATACTTATTAAATAAATTTTTTTTTTATTAAAAGCCCACGAAGCCCGCCAGGCCCGGGACCATGTGGGCTTAGGCCCGTCACGGGCCGGTCTTACCCACCAAGCCCACGAAGCCCGGGATCGCCAGGCCCGGAACCGTCTGGTTTTTCATCACACGCTCAAAGAATAAACATATACAAGTAAATGCCTCAAATTCATCATTCTTTATTATCATTACAAAACTTGCATAATTTAATATTTAACGTGGACAACACCCACTAAAAATAGACAAGAACTTCGTGAAATACTTCTGTTGGCAGCCCACACAAATGGAGCTCTTGACTCTTCAAACCACTACAAACAACATGATATCTGATTGATTTTCACTGGCCACATCTTCTGCTTCAACAATTCATCCATAGCACATCATCAAATTCACCCCTCAACTTATCTCCTACTAGTATGCTCCGTTCTATGTCCACCGTAGTTGTTGCCGAGGGGTGCCACGCTGGAGTTCCATTCTCATATCCGTTCCACGTCAGCCTCCGCAATCCACTCCCATCCAACTTCACCAAATATAAATCGCCATAAGGCTGGAACTGGTTCG
Organism: Nicotiana noctiflora; assembly: GCA_032618575.1. NCBI lineage: Eukaryota > Viridiplantae > Streptophyta > Magnoliopsida > Solanales > Solanaceae > Nicotiana > Nicotiana noctiflora. Next base: position 111,196 of record JASVEL010014190.1, on the reverse strand, counting down.
GGAGTGACACGGGTTCTGCTGTCACTCCGCCCAAGTTGGCGGTGAATAGCAGCCACTCACAGTCCTTACTGAAGCACACGTGATTAAGCCTCTCCTTATCCGCTTCATCGGATCCCTCCGGTCCTGCCACGTGGATCCTCCGGAGACCTGTGCCATCCGGATGAACAACGTAGATGCTGAAGCAAGTGATATTATCCGGATTGTGCCTGTTGGAAGAAAATGCAATCAGCTTTCCATCAGGTGACCAGCTCGGCATTGTATCAATCCATGGTCCCTCCGTTAGCTGACGGATTTCTCCTCCCTCCAACTCTCCCTTAACGACATCCACAATGTACAAATTTTTATGCCCCGAACGCCCTGAACGGAATACCACGTGCTTCCCGTCAGGCGAGCAAGAAGGGAAGGCATTATTTCCAGTCCCCTCTTTTGTGAGAACTTTTATTTCTACTGGAATTTCTCCAGTGCAATCGTCATTAGTAAGGTCTAACGAGTCGAATGAAACTCGAGCAATTTGCACCGTTGCTTTTACGGAGTCGAATACAGGTCCAACTGATGTAAGTATCACGTTGGGTTCAGCTGGTGACCAGGAGTTGCCGAAAGTTGTACGACCTTTGAACAATGTGCACCTCTTGGAACCATCTGATTTGACGATTTTGAGGCCTGAATTAGCATTAAAACCTTGATTGAATGCAATAAAATCACCTGAGGGAGAGAAGGAAGGGAATGATCCGTTAAGCCTCAGCATTGTCAGTCCTTTTGTTGGAGAAATAACTGGGTCCAAGTTGGGAATAGTTGTATCTCCTGGTGATGATTCACCCCTGAATCTGTGATAACTGAGAAACGTAGCTTCAGGAGAGAAGAAGGGATTGTAGTGGTGAGTGGTAGGGTTAAGCAACTCGGTCACGGGATAAAACTTGTGCGACTCAACATCGAAAATCTCAATGTGGCGATAGCTCTTACCACGTCTTCTGGTGGCAATAGCAATCACTGGTTTGGAGCTGTGTGTGGCAGCTGCAGGAGTAAAGCAGTGCACGCCAGGAGGAGTGACTCGAACCGGATCAGCGCATTGCAAAGTGGAGAGATCCTCTGGCAAATCAACTCTAAAAATACTCCACCAACCATCATCAGCTTGGCGGTGAAAATAAATAGTCGAATCACCAGACCAACATGGCCAGCCACCGTGTTGGCACACCACTATCCGCTTTTCGGGGTCGGAATCAGGGAAAACAACAATATCGGTGCTCAGATCATGGAATTCACCAGGCCACCGGCGGTCTCCGTAGGATGCAACTGCAATCAAGTGTCCAGATTGCGAAATAGCTGGACTGTAATCAACACAGCCGTAAGGCGTCAAGCGGACAGCAGTCTTTCCATCGTCGAGGATGGTGGAATAAAGAGCGGACCAGCTGGTGAAAATCTGCTTGGGCGTCTGGTGAGCGGAAATATAGTAGAGGCGTTTATTTCGAAGAAGAGGACGGTCGAGAAATAGGCTATCAAGGCTGCCATCAGGAACTTGTTCAATCATTAATTGGTCGGGACGTTGCAAGTAAATGCGAGGAGAGCCTGATCTCTCGGAAACAAAGACAAGAGTCTGATCTTCGTCAACAAACTGGCCGTTAAAATTAATAGAGATACCATCGGTAAGGCGGTGGTCCGCGGGATATTGGGTATTATGGAGCGGAGAATCATCAAGGAAAGAAAAGGGAGATTTGAGGGAGAAAACATCAAAGCCGTAATTGATTCTACCAACGGTAGAGAAGATAATAGAACCATGTAGTGACTCTGAATCCATAGTGTTGTTCATTTGCTCTGCAGCTGGTAAATGGTAACTGTTGTTATAGAGAAATCGGAGCTGCAATTTTAGTAGTTGAGAAAGGCGACGGGGCGTAGCTAGGTGGAAAGTGTTAGCGGTGGGCATGACGTCTGTTCTTTTGACCCCAATAGGAAAGAAAAGGGTTTCTTAATACTGACAAACGATATAAAGTGGACACGTCACATATGAAAAAAGATGCCTTATCCCCAAGAAAGAAACACAAGTTCTCTTCTTTTGTTAGTCGCTGGCTGCTCCTCCAAAGTCCACAATGTCCAGCTTTTAGTAAAGTTGTTGAACTTGGACACTGGTTCACGTATTAACACTTCAAGCCCTATCTACTCCACCAGTTTTAGTACTACTACTATGTGATAAGGGGTCCTCTACTCATTAACAATAGTGGTGTTAGATCCGATTTTATCCTTGACTGCGTCGATTCTCAGATATTAGAGCCTACACATATCTAAGGGATGCAAACAACCCCACTTTAGCGACTTTGTATTTACGCTTATTCCCATCGCACATGAAAATATGATACCTACTCCACACCAATGATGTGTTTGCATAAATAGTTGTCACATAACTTTAATTAGTATGCACTTAGCATATGTTGAAATGTGCAACCATGATAAATTTATTTAAAATGTGCATTTAATCGACATTTCATCCAAGCAATTTTGTCCATGCAGATGATGTAAAGATGAGAAACCAGATTCACGCTTAGCATATGTTGAAACTAATGTCAACACCTTCGAATTAATCGCCGCACTTCCTTTGGTTACATTTTATCCATGCAGCTGAATGCTAATAACATGAGAATTGAGAATCCAGAATCACACCATACGCAGAAAGTCACCCACAACAATCGCCAATACATATGGATGATTGCATCTGAAACTGTCAAGTGTGAAACTCCTAACATAAAGAGTATCGTCCTGACAAAAACTAAGACGAGGAAACAATATTCTAAATGGACAGTATTCACCCTTGCATTCTTGTGTACCATTGGACTTCAACAAGATGGAATACGTTTAAGTTCAATGGACGTCTAACAACAACAACAACAACCCAGTATATTCCCACAAGGTGGGGTCTGGGGAGGGTAATATGTAGACAGGCCTTACCTCTACCCGAGAGGGCAGAGAGGCTGTTTCCATTCAATGGACGTCTACTCACATGAAATTCAGAAGACTCAATTCATAGCCTTCTCTAACAAAGAGGGACTGACTTACAAAAATACGAGATGATACGGATAAGAAAGCAGAGCAAGTTCTTACTTGAGCTGCTATCCGAGACAAGCCTTTTTTTTATACCTGAGAAATCCTCAAGGGCAAAGGCACAAAGTTAGAGGGTAATGAGTCCGTTCGCCCCTCTACCCTACTCTGCTCAAATACCAAGCTCTATTTGCAATAGGGCTTGAACCCGTGACACGTGTCTAATCCACAAAACACGTGTTGCTCTTACCACTAGACCAAAGCTCTGGGGCCTGCCCAACCATTTTCCAACTGCTCCCTGTTGGTAAGTCCATCTAAATACTGCTAAGTTCCCTTGAGACAATTTTTTTACTAATGATGAGCTGAGATGGATCAGCTGTCTATTCCACTTGACCCCCCTCCTTTGACACTTCTCAAGTCTCAACTATCTTTAACCATGATCCTATCAAATCTTTTCTTGCCTATTGAATCTATATCGACAGACTTCAACCAGGTACTTGAGGAAGATGTGTTATTACTGGTATACTCTTCAATGTTTGTAGTAGAAATCAATTGAAGAAATGAATCAACTCAAATTTCTAATATTTATTCTCCTTGTGGTTAAAAAAGCAATGCTCTTTGTTGCAATCCCTTTTCAGCCTAAGGAAATGCATGAATAATTCAGGAGCATGGACATCAAAGGGTAAAATCATCAAAAAGTCAGCTTTCATGTATCAATTAATGAAGAAAGAAAAATACAGACTACCTATCAAGCTACATATGAAGAAAATGAGAAAGAGGACAAGTGCAAAAGCTTTCCATCAAAATGAAAAATGAGAAAGAGGACAAGTGCAAAAGCTTTCCATCAAAGACACAAGTGAGTTTCCCAGCATAGAAAAAGATTATGTACACTTGTAGGTTAAGTAGACAACCTCAGGAAAGGTTTAATTCATGAGTATTAGAGAGATGACATCTCACTGTGACAAAAATTGGAAGAAATGAAGAAGATGCATAATAATGGCTTGCCTGATCCTGCTATGAATTTTTTCCTACTAGGCATATGGAATGAAGTTACATTGGCCAGAGAAAGATGAATCGAAATCATAGATTTCAGGGGGGCTGTCTTATGAATTCTAGGTTCAAGATCAAAAGGAAAACTCTTTTACATACAAGAGCGAATTTAATTGTCTTGTCACATTACCATACCATACTTCTATTAAAGTTGACACTTACATGACACAAAAGTAACCTGAAAATGCAACCTTGAAGGACATTTAATGGTCAATGAATTCAAAGGAATAAGATAGTTTGGACCTCCTGGTTCATTTTCTGAAGAAAAACTAGTAATCTAAAAGCACATATAGATTTTCTTATATTAAATGTTGCCACAGTTCATAGGCTAATACTACCCAAAGAGTGACCTTACTGTACACAAACGCACCAACATTTGTCAACAAACAAATCCAGAAACATAAAGAAGGATAAAATTAGGAATATAAGATTCATATTAATAATCAAAAACTGAGAACAATCCAGTAAATACTGTTTACTGAAGTTTCCAAATAACTACAAAATATGGTTCGACAATATAGAGCAAATCGACGACATCACAAAAACATGGGCTAAATAGAAGAGGAATCAGTCGGCGCCGGCCTTGTTGTAAACGTAAGTGAGGCCACACTTACCACAGTAGTGACGGTCAAAGTGGTTAGCCATGAAAGTACCAGCACCACATTCAGCGTTAGGACACTCCTTACGAAGCCTCTGAACTTTTCCAGAATCATCCACCTTGTAAAACTGCAACACAGCAAGCTTAACCTTCTTCTTCTTGTGCTTAATCTTTTTAGGCTTGGTGTAAGTCTTCTTCTTCCTCTTCTTAGCACCACCACGGAGACGAAGCACCAAATGGAGAGTGGACTCCTTCTGGATGTTGTAATCAGCTAGGGTTCGGCCATCCTCAAGCTGTTTTCCGGCGAAAATGAGCCTCTGCTGGTCCGGTGGGATGCCTTCCTTGTCCTGGATCTTTGCCTTCACGTTGTCGATTGTGTCGGAGGATTCGACCTCAAGGGTGATGGTCTTACCCGTCAGGGTTTTCACGAAGATCTGCATCTTCGCTGTTCGATGGCGAAATGGGATTAGGGTTTGTCAGCCGCCTCTCGCCTTTTGCTTCTGTTAATATACAGGGGAAGAGGAAAAGGGGACCCGACACTGGTTTATTAGGGTTTTACGAGTTGGGCCTGGCTCAGGCAATGGACCACTTATTGCCCTTCCGGCATGCATTTTGGGTTTAGGCCCGCTGGATAAAACAGAAGAAAGAGAAAACTATCTTTTATAGCCCCTTAAAATTTTAATAGCTTATGTTTTGGGTTATTTATTAAAAATAGCCTTTCGGTCCAAACATATTACATTTAGTAGTCCGAAAGGAATGATCATGAAAATAAAAGCGTTTGTAGCTCGATGAATAGAGTGTTGTTTCGTAAGCAAAATGTCGCAGGTTCGATCCCTACCTGGCGTAATAGAGTAACCTTTTTTTTGCTACGGTCTATTTTCTATATTTTTGTATAGCGACGGTATATTTTATATATTTATAGTGACACCCTATTTAGTATATTTGTATATTGACAGTATATTTTGTATATAATTTGTATAGTGACAATCTATTATATATAAACTGTATAGTGACAGTTTATTTAGTATATTTTTGTATGGTGACAGTCCATTTTGTATAGTGACAGTTTATTTGTATATAATTTATATAGTGACAATCTATTGTACATAAATTATATAGTGACAATTTATTTAGTATATTTCTGTATAATGACAATCTATTTTGTATATATTTTGTATAGTGACAGTCTATTTGTATATTTTATGTATAATGACAGTCTATTTTCGTATATCTATTGTATAAAAATTTTATAGTGATAGTCTATTTTTGTATATCTTGTATAGTGACAGTCTATTGTTTGTAATTTGTATAGTAACAGTTTGTTTTGTATAATGTTTGTATAGTGACAATCTGTTTTATATATCTTTAGTATATGTTTTGTATAATGACAGTTAATTTTATATATACTTTGTATAGTTACAGTCTATTGTATATAAATTGTATAGTGGCAGTCTATTTAATATATATTTTGTATAGTGAATTTCTACTTAGTTTATTTATTGTATAATGACAGTTTATTTTTATATATGTTTTGTATAGTAACCCTATCTCTTTTCTTAAACACGAGAAATTTATTTTTAAACATGAGAGATTTATTTTTTTACATGTAAAAGATATAAAAAGGACATTTTCTTAATTTCAACATTGTAAAAAGCGCGCAAACCCATCAAAAAACTTAATTCAAGTCCCATTATTATATATTACTACGATTAAAGCATAGAGGTGCGCATAATATTATCCTTTAGGCGGGTTCCTCTTCTACGGTTTTTTTAGTTTTAAAAAGAAAAGTTCTTGATCGCTCACTGTGCCAGTTCTGATACCAAAAACGTAAAAGGAATCTTCTTATATAGTCATTTGAACAAAACGTTAAGAAATTTCTCATCTTTTGTTAGTAGCTTTCTTTTTCTTCATAAAGATTCTTATTTAGGAACCAATTCTGAAGTACCTAATTCTTTAACAAAATACATAAGCCAATTGACTATTACGATGTCTTTACAAATATAAGCCAGAACTCGATAAGGTATGAAACTCTTCCATACCGAAAGTGGTTCCCTCCATTACAGCGTCCTCCAATATGCCAAGTACAGATTTATATGTATCACACTTGTTTGTTTCCAGATCTAAGGGTTCATTATTTATTTTAGGGAGCGGCTATGTTCCATTAGTGCTTGCTCCAGTATTTATCAATGCATATTTTGATTAATTAAATGTGTCCAGGAGAGGAACGAAGGAGGAATCTCGATGCTGGACTTTGCTAAGGCTTTTGGGTTGGTGGTGGCTAACTCATGCTTCCCGAAGAGGGAAGAGCATTTGGTTACTTTCCAAAATGTAGTGGCAAAGACTCAGATTGAATATCTCCTCATCAGGAGGCATGACAGAGGTTTGTGCAAAGATTGCAAGGTGATCCCAGGTGAGATACTCGTCACATGCCATAGGCTCTTGGTGATGGACGTTGGTATTACGCTGAAGAGGAGGAAAATGTCTGCTCGAGGAAGACCGAGAATCAGGTGGGGATCCTTGACTAAGGACAAGGCCCAAGAGTTGGAAGAGCGATTGTCAGTTATGGGAGCTTGGAGGAGCAACGGTGATGCAAATTCTATGTGGTCAATGACAGCAAACTATATACGAAAGGCTGCGAATAAAGTGTTAGGGGTCTCGATGGGCATCTCTGGCAGGCATAGAGGAGACTGGTGGTGGAACAAAGTGGTACAAGGCAAAGTGGAAGCAATAAAGGAGGCATACCGAAACTTAGTGGGGAGTATAAGTGAGGGGGAAAAACGAGAATACATGGAGAGGTATAAGGTAGCTAGGAAGGAGGCGAAGCGGGCAGTCTCAGAGGCTAAGACTGCGGCTTATAGTCGTATGTACGAGGAACTAGGGGAGAAAGGGGTGAAGAATAATTTATTTAGGCTAGCCAAGATGAGAGAGAGGAAAGCCCATGATTTAGACCGAGTCAGATGCATCAAGGACGGTGATGGTAGAGTATTGATGGATGATTCCCAAAATAAGAGGAGATTGCATACTTACTTCCAAGAACTTCTCAATGAAGTAGGGGATCGGGATATTGTGCTCGGTGAATTGGAATATTCCGAGAGTCATGGTGACATTGGGTACTGCAGGTGCATTAATGTCGAGGAGGTAGTGAGAGCTATGAGCAGGATGAGCAGGGGTAAAGAGACCGGGCCTGATGAGATCCCGATAGAATTTTGGAAGTGTGTGGGGAAAACAGGGTTGGAGTGGTTGACTAGGTTGTTGAATGTTATTGTTTAAGGCGAAGAGGATGCCGGATGAATGGAGGTGGATTACGATGGTTCCACTATATAAGAACAAAGGCGATATACAGAATTGTAACAATTATAGGGGTATCAAATTAATGAGTCATACTATGAAAGTATGGGAGAGGGTGGTTGAAGCAAGTTTGAGGATGTCAGCATCCGTTTCGGACAACCAATTTGGTTTCATGTCGGGTCGTTCTACTACAGAGAAGCTTTACACCTTGTTAGAAGGTTGGTTGAACACTACATAGATAGAAAGAGAGATCTGCACATGGTGTTTATTGACCTAGAAAAAACGTATGACAAGGTTCCTAGAGAAGTTCTCTGGAGGAGCTTTGTGACGACCCAAAGGGTCATCACTTATTTTATTAATCATTTCGAGCTTCTAAGGCCTTGAAAACCTCATTTTATGTTGCCTCGATTTACGTGCATGATCCGAGCATGTAGCCGGAAAGATTTTGTGATAGAAAATATGAATTCTATGAGAAATTTGGATAAAAATGATATTAATATTGATATGGTTGACTTCGGTCAACATTTTTGGTAAACGGACCCGGACCGAGATTGGATGGTCCCGAGAGGTCCGTAGGAAAATATGGGACTTGGACGTGCGTCCGGAGTCGAATTCCGAGGCCTAGAGCCCAAGTTATGAATTTTTATGTGAAATTGTTTTTGATGTAATTGTTAAAGGAAAATGAATTAATTGACCTTGGTATCGGGCTCGTATTTTGGTTCCGACGCCCGGTACAAGTCTTAAATATTATATATGTGATTTCTGTAAAGTTTGGTGACATTCGGATGTCGTTTGAGATGTTTTGGACCTTGAGTTCCAAGTTAAGAAGTTTTGAAAATCAAAAGTATGAAAATCATAAGTTTGAGGCTTGATTTGATTAAAATGAAGTGATATTGGCGATGTGATCGCACGAACAAGTTCATAATGTGTTTTTGAGGTTATGTACATGTTCGGTTTGGAGCCCGGGGGGCTCGGGTAAAGATTTGATAGGCCGTTGGATGAAATTCTGAATTTTTGAACTGCTGGTTTTTCACCCAGCTGTTGGCTTCGCAATTGCGAAGTATTTCTCGCAATTGCGAAGGGGACGGTGTAAGGCAAGGCTCGCAAATGCGAACCATTATCGCAAATGCGAAGCCCCCTTTGACCCAGCCTTGTTCGCAAATGCGAACAATTGTTCGCATTTGCGAAGGTCCCCAGTGCCTGCCTATGTTCGCAAATGCGAACCATTGTTCGCAAATGCGAACACTGCCTTATACAGCCTGTGTTCGCAAATGCGAACATTAGTTCGCAAATGCGAACACCCCTTTGTCTGCCAGTGATCGCAAATGCAAACAAATGTTCGCAAATGCGAACTTCCCAGCCTTAGCTTATTTTTCAAACTCCAGAAATTGGTCGGGGTTCGCAATTGCGAACCCATGTTCGCAAATGCGAACACAGAGACCTGTAAAACACGAATTTCAGTCATTTCTTCACTTTTTACAAAACAAAAACACCCATTTGCGATTCTTCACGGATTTCTTCTTCATCAAAACGATTGTAAGTCACTTTTTACTTAATTCTTTCAATTCCTAACATCATTAAACATGTTTTTCATAAGAAATCAAAGATTTTCATGGTAGAATTTCTTGTTTTTGTTAGAAAATAAGGTTTTTCATAAATTGGGGAATTGGACCTCGAATTGAGGTCCGATTTTGAAACAAATTATATACGTGAACTCGTGGGGGGATGGGTAACCGGATTTTGGTCCTAACCCCGAATTCCGACCATGTGGGCCCGGGGTTGAAATTCACTATTTCGGGCGGAATGTTGTAAAAGATGTATTTGGTCTTAAGAATTAGTTTGTTGAGTAGTATTGATGATATTAAATCAATTATGTATAGATACGATTGGATTGGAGCCAAATTTGAAAGAAAAAGACATTTCCACGGATTGAATTGTTCATAAACACTCGAGGTAAGTGTTTGTTCTATCCTAGCTTGAGGGAATAGGATTATGTGCTATGTGTTATGTGATCGAGTGCGGTGTATGGGTTGTGGTGACGAGCATCCATACACTGGCGTCTAGTATGACCGTGAGTCGTTGGAAATTGATTATTTTGAGATATATTACAGATGAATTGTTATTGTTCTCCCTTGTTGGGACTCGTTGTGAAGATAATTATTGATTGCCCTTGATGGGACGGTTTATTAATTACTGTTTCTTTCTTTGCCCTTAACTGTGATTGTTATTTGGGTGAGGAAGAGTGATAATGCACGAAGGGTGATGCCGTGCCTTGTTTATTTATTTATGCACGAAGGTTAATGCCGTGCCATGTTTTATTGATTATGCACGAAGGATCATGCCGTGCCCTGTTATTGAACCATGTACGAAGGATCATGCCGTACTATGGATGTGAGGATGAGAGTAAAAGCACGAAGGGTGATGCAGTGTACTTTATTTGTTTATTTGGTGAGGATGAGAGTAAAAGCACGAAGGGTGATGCCGTGCAACTGCTTGCTATTTCTTGAATTGATATTACTTGTGTTTACATTATACTTTGCTTTTCCTTGTGAATTTATTTAATGTTGTTAATTGTGGAATTCTTTGAGATATTTCTTATTGTGTTATTACCTGGTTATTTCTTGTTATTCTGTGGTATACATAGATATTGAATTGCACAGGTTTATGTGAGTGTCTGGTCCTAGGCTTGTCACTACTTCGCCGGGATAGGCCAGGCACTTACCAGAGCACATGGGGTCGGTTGTGCTGATACTACACTTCTGTGCGTTTTTGCAAAGGTCCAGGTTACGATCAGGAGCAGCAGCAACAGTAAATAGATTGCGTGGGAGTTGATCATAATTGAGACCGAGGTAGCTTGCAGACGTCCGCAGGCCCGGCGTCTCTCTCTTTATTTATGTTATTAGCTGGAGTCTCTTTGTTCCGAGACAAACAGAATTGTGTTATATTTCTTTCAGACTTTTATGTGTAGTATTCCATAGTAGTTTGTGAGTTGGTGACTCCACGTCTTGGGTAGAGAATTTCAGTATGATTTTCACTTTGTAATTAGTTATTTCTATTTCGATAAAGTATTCCGCATTTATTTAATTAAAATTGTGTTAAAAACAGGATAGTATGAATACGGTGGCTTGCCTAGCTACCACGAGTAGGCGCCATCACGATCCCGATGTTGGGGGAAAATCCGGGTCGTGACAAGTTGGTATCAGAGAGGCATGTCGGTTCCCTATATTATGGCAATTAAGGATATGTATGATGAGCCAAAGACTCGGGTTAGGACAGTAGGAGGCGACTCTAAGGATTTTTCGGTTGTTATGGGGCTACACCAAGGTTCTGCGCTCAGTTCGTTCTTATTCGTCCTGGTGATGGATGCGTTAACACATCACATTCAAGGGGATGTGCCTTGGTGCATGCTATTTGCCGATGACATAGTTCTGATTGATGAATCGCGAACAGGTGTTAACGAGAGGCTGGAGGTTTGGAGACAAACTCTTGAATCTGAGGGTTTCAAGCTTAGCAAGACAAAGATGGAATACCTAAAGTGTAAGTTCAACACTGAGCAGAGTGAAGTGGGCGTGGATGTGAGGCTGGAATCACAAGTCATCCCGAGTAGAGATAGCTTCAAGTACCTTGGATCAGTTATCCAAGTGGAAGGGGAGATCGATGATGATGTTACACACCGTATCGGGGTAGGATGAATGAAGTGGAGGTTAGCATCCGGAGTACTGTGTGACGAAAGAGTGCCACTGATTCTCAAAGGGAAGTTCTATAAAGCGGTGGTCATGCCGGCCATGATGTATGGGGCTGAGTGTTGGCCGGTTAAGAAATCACATATCCAAAAGATGAAGGTAGCAAAGATGAGGATGTTAAGGTGGTTATGCGGGCATAGTAGGATGGATAAGATCAGGAATGATTTTATTAGGGAGAGGGTGGGCGTGACTTCCATTGATGACAAGATGCGGGAAGCAAGGCTCGGGTGGTTTGGGCACGTTCAGAGAAGAAGCCTAGATGCCCCGGTAAGAAGGTGTGATCGACTGGTTGTGGAGGTCTCGAGAAGAGGTAGATGGCGGTCCAAGAAGTAGTGGGGGAGGTGATAAGGCAGGATATGGCGAGCTCCAGATTTCCGAGGACATGGCACTTGATAGGAACTCGTGGAGGTCGAGTATTAGGGTTATAAGATAGGAGGTAGTTGAGTTTTGCCTTATGTCATAACTTTGTGGTAATAGTTTGGCAGGGTTACTATTTTGCTTTTGCGTTATATCATCTTTTTATTTTCATGTTGTTATATCTTTCCTTTATATATATATATATATATATATATATACTTATTTATTATTTATATATATATATATTTGTTTACTTATTTATTATTTATGTGGTATTACTAACGCTATCTTTCTTTGTCTTTTTTGGTCGTCTTGAGCCATGGGTCTCCCGGAAACAGCCTCTCTACTCCTTCGGGGTAGAGGTAAGGTCTGCGTATACACTACCCTCCCCAGACCCCACTAGTGGGATATCACTGGGTCGTTGTTGTTGTAAATGTGTCCATGTGAATCTTTGAATGATGGATTGTTTTTGTTAATTCTCTATTATGCTTATATATTCACGTTTATAGTAATAATTGAAGAAAAAGAGAAAAAACTAAAATTTGTGAACGATGATACCACTAGCTACATTGTATCTATTAAATTGCTATTTATTTCATAGTCAGGTGAATATATTTATTTATTCTGAAAATAGAGTAATTAGTATTACATAATTTTTTAGCTTGATTTTTTGTATAGGGTAAAATTGGTTCATATTAAATGCTCGTATAATATAGTGATACATGGAACCAGAGACGAATGAAAAATTAGATAGGTGAAAGCCAAGACCGGAGAAAATAGTCTCGGCTAGCACCGGGAAGCCCCCCAAGGGAATGTTGCTCTTGAAGACGAATGAATACCTATCACTCCATAGCATTCAATGAGGAATATTCTGCATATTAAATGCATTGTCCTTTTATAGAATACGACATTCATAGGCTGCCGTTACACATTCTTCAATGGCCACATAATCCTAAGACCTTGTTTCCTACATTATAAATAAGGATCTAACAACCACTGCAGGGACAACAAATTTTATAAAAACTTATGCTATATGTTGTTTAAAAGCTCAATAATATTTTATTTTCTTTCTTCTTAATATTGTTATTACTACCTTCGCAACCTCCGCCCCCGGAACCAAGCTCCTCACTATCTTATCGAGATTTCAACGCTAAGTCTTACATTCTTATTTAATTTACTTATTATTTTGAGATCAAATTAATTCGCTTGTCTATAAACCATGTATAAATTTAATTGTAGCGTTTTACGGATAAACAAATTTATTTGTCAATGTTATCTTTATATAAGTTTAATTACTTATTATATTCGTACTGTAAAGTAGGAAGTATTAATCGACTTTTTTGGTTATAACTTACTACTAACGGAAATATAAGCATAATAATAGAGAATTAACAAAAGTAATCTCATCCTTTAAAGATTCACATAGACACGTGTAGTTAATATAAACATAAATTGATAACCACTGGAGCAAACACTAATGGAGCAAGGATGGTTTTGAGCAATGATAAATCAAGCATTCCAAAAAAGAATTCTGGATTAGTAATAATTTGGCAAAAATGAATCAAGCATCCCAAAAAATCACTAGAAAATTCCTTTAGTTTGCAGAAAATAATTTTTTACCATGAAAATCATACGCCCAAGAGATAAACGAAGCAAAGATGGTTTTGGGCTAGCCCTTGAAATAGGTTTTGGGCTAGTAATTGTATAGCTTATTTTGTGGCTATCTATTGCCATTAGTTTTTTTTCGAATGGCTATAAATGAAGTTTGCTCTAGAAGAAATGACATATCCAAGTAGATACAAAATGCATGGGCGTCCTATTTGGTTGCCCCCATTTAACATATACGTTTTTTTTAAAAATTTTTACTCACTTTCTAAACAACTTCAGGCCTCTTTCTCCTCATCGTTTCTTATTCTCCTTCTTCTTCTTCTTTCTTCTTCGGGTGACAATGATCATTCTTTTATGATTCATAAAAGTTGTTCATTTCTTGCAAACTTGTAAGAACAGTACAATACCAATTTGAAATATAATACTGCTTTAAAGGCTAGATATCTGTTGATATAATATAAACATGCATATTCTTATCTAGCTCGCTTCTAAAAATAGTAATATCATAGAAACAATTCAAATTAGTTCCAGATGTAGCAATTTAAATTTGTAAGAGCTCCTAAGAATGCTATATTTCAACAAATATAAAGCAAACTTATGCTCCTAGAATGTTGAAATTCAGCAAATACAAAATAAACTTCAGCTCCTAGAATGCTTAAGTTCATCAAACACAAAACAAACTTCAGCTCCTAGAATGTTGAAGTTCAGCAATTACAAAACAAACTTCAGCTCCTAGAATGCTTCAGCAATTACAAAACAAAAATTTCAGCCAAAACATGTAGTAGTTTTATGAACTGAAGTTTGTCATTGCATGTAACGACCCGGCCCGTCGTTACAGGAATTTCCACCCCATTACCTTGAATTTACATATATTATGCTTTTAAATCAGTATTAGAATATATCAGGTGAGTTAGGAGTGAATTGGATTGAAAATGAAACAAATAGCATGTTTAAAGAAAGCTTGAATATGAGAAGTCAATCAAGAGTTGACTATTCAGTTAGAGTGCTCGGAACCAGATTCTGATGACTCGACTAGTTCCGGGGGATCATTTATGACTTAGAAGAACAATCGGAATTGAATTCAGAAGTCCGGTGTAGTTTTAGGCTTGAATTGGCGAAGGTTGATTTTTGGCGAAAACCGGATGGTAGGTGATATTTTGATCCGGGGGTCGGAATGGAATTCCGACAATTTCTGTAGCTTCGTTATGTGATTTTGGATGTGTCCGCAAATTTTCAGTTCATTCGGACATCGTTTGATCGGGTTTTGGATTGAATGTTAGTTTTGAAAGTTTTGAAGAAACTTAGGCTTGAATCCGTGAGTAAATGGAGATTTTGATGTTTAGTATGGTGTTTTTATGATTGGAACAAGTCCGTATCATGTTTTGGAGTGCGTTGGTGGTTTTCGTTGGGGTCCCGGGGGCCTCGAGATGATTTCGGACCATCAACCGGGCATGTGGGACTTGGCAAAATCTGCAGAAAACTGCAGGTTTCTGCCCAGTCATTTTGACCTTCGTGTTCGCGTGGCATGGCCGCGTTCGCGAAGGCCAGGAAGATCAATGCATCGCGTTCGCGGACGGGGTGTCGCGTTCGCGTAGGCCAGGGATCGTGTGCATCGCGTTCGCGTTCTTTGGGTCGCGTTCGCGTAGGGTCGTGGAAGTTGTGCTTCGCGTTCGCGGGAGGTTTATCGCGAACGCGTAGAAGGGAAATAGGTGGCTGGGAATATTGTTCTTCGCGAACGCGTGGAGTGGTTCGCGTTCGCGTAGGGTAAGTCAGAGGCGGGCATCGCGAACGCGTGGGATACGTCGCGTTCGCGTAGAGAAAGAGGGGCTGTTCATCGCGAACGCGTGAGGGCTCACGCGAACGCGAAGAGCAAAAGTCTCTGGCAGTGAATAAAATCCAGAAGCAGAGGGGTTACGGGTTTACACCCCCAAAACATAATTTTGAGCCCTAGAGAGAAGAAAATTCGAGGAAATCACTGAGAAGTCATCGGGTATTCGTCGGAGGTAAGATTCTTGAATCAAAAATATCATTTTATGGTAGTATTAACATCAATCTTCATGAAATTGGATTGAAATCTTGAAGAAATGTGGCCTAAATATTGAAAACGGGATTTTTGGATTTGGAAGGCCATTTGAACTCCGATTTCGATAAATTTTATATGCACGGACTCGTGGCGAGATAAGGATCGCGTTGGTACTAATTTCGGATTTTTCCGAGCAGTGGGCCCGGGGTCGGGTTTTACCAACTTAGTGTATTTATGCGAATTTCATGTAAATTAAAATGGGTTATGATTCTTTGACCCGTATTTGATATAATTATTGTTATTTGACTAGATTCTACACACGAGGCAGCGAAATTCAAAGGAAAAGGCATCGCGGACGAGTCTACGACCGGCTAGAGGTGAGTAGTTTGTGTATATGGTAGCTTGAGGGTTCGAAACCCCGGCTTAGCACATTGTGATGCTAGTAGGGCGTGGCTCGCACACCGTGGCAGGTGCGGGATTGATTGTGACTAGGGATTTAGACTTGGTCCATCCCGGATGTGAATAATATGTTGTTAGTGTTGGAAATACACTATATTTGATATATTTGTGGGCTGTAAGCCTTGTTTGGGGCCTTGTGCCGATCTGTAGCGTCCTTAGAGGACAATATTTATGTGATAGCTATAATTGCTTAAATCACTGATCTCAGTCCTGGAAATTGAAATCACACTTTTGAAATGTTAAGTCACCGGCTTTTACAAATTTAATAAAGTTAAAGTATTTTTCATAAATTATGAATTGAGAACTGGAATTAAGGAAAATGAATTGTTTTGTGACTTAATTGCTTATTGTGGACTGAGTATGGGATCGGGCTGCACGCCGCAGTGGTTGATATGAGGATCGGGCTGCACGCCGCAGCAGTATTGCGCTTGGGCCAGTGAGCGCCGTCGACGTTAAATTGGATCGGGCTACACGCCGTAGCGGTTATGTGCATTGCATTGCATCCGTATTTGTTGAATTACTCTGTGGTAGCTGTATTGTATTGTTGTTGCTAGTTCGTAGGAGATTCGGACCGTAGTGTAGCTTCATATTGTGGTATTTTGTGGATTTCTTACTGTCAGCTACATGTATATATTTTTTACTCACTGAGTACTTAGTACTCACCCCTACTCCCCGCACCTTTGTGTGCGGATTCATGTACGCTGGAGGTTTAGCTGAGGAGTCTCGTTTTACAGAGTTATCAGACTTGTTGAGGTAGCTGCTGACATTCGCAGGACCTGGCTACTCTTTATCCCAGTTTTATTTATATATATATATACTTTGAGACTTGAGTATTTCGTTCAGATATTATCTATTTCCTGTTGGGTTTTGTTAGAGGCTCTAGACTTGTGACTCCGGATCTTTGGGAGTGTCAGTATTTTGTTCAGTATTATTATTATTGGAGTTCTTAAACTCATATATTCTTCTGGGTTGTCCATTTGGGACTGATATCGTTGTGTTAATTAAATGGTTGGTCTGGCTGGCCTAGCTTGATTGTTGGGCGCCATCACGACCGGAATTTGGGTCGTGACAAGTTGGTATCAGAGCCTAGGTTATTAGGACTCGCGAGTCATGAGCCGGTTTAGTAGGCTTTCGCAGATCGGTACGTAGACGTCCGTATCTATCTTCGAAGGGCTACAGAAACTTTAGGAAAAACCTCATTTTCTTGGATTCATATCGTGCGATTTGTGTTATCATGAAATTAAATTTTTCCATATTCTATTCTCTCGCAGATGGCGAGAACACGTGCTAGCGGACGTGGCGGACGACCACCATTGGCACCCAGAGGCCGTGGTCGTGGTAGAGGTAGGGCAGCAGTACCAGCACCTGCTGATCCACCAACTGACTAGACTCAGGGTCAGATTCCTGCACCAGTGGCCCATGCTCAAGACCAGATTCCAGCGGCAGACGCTCCGGCAACTCAGGTTCAGGCACCGGCATTGCCTATTGTGATACCAGGTCTTCAGGAGACCTTGGCTCAGATCTTATCCGTGTGCACAGGCTTGGCTCAGGTAGTTGCAGCTACTGCTGCAGTATGTTCTTCACAGGGAGGGGGAGGAAATCAGACCCCCGTGGCTCACACACCCGAGGCAGTCCAGCCAGTTGCGTCCGTTGCACCAGCTCCTACTTATATGGTTCCAGTTATGCCCGACGATGAGCAGCGTCATTTGGAGATATTTGAGAGGCTACAGCCTCCGACATTCAGTGGTACTGAGGGCGAGTACGCCCAGGGTTTTCTTGACAGATGTCAGTGCATGCTTCGCACCGCGGGTATTCTAGAGTCCAGCTGTGTTTCATTCACCATTTTTTAGTTCACAGGTGAAGCATTTCAGTGGTGGGAGGATTTCGAGAGCCGTAGGCCCGCTGGGGCAGTGCCCCTCACTTGGCAGCAGTTCTCCACGGTATTTTTGGAGAAGTACGTGCCTCATTCTCAGAGAGAGGAGCTGCGATGTCAGTTCGAGTGGTTGAAGCAGGGAGAGATGACAGTTAATCAATACGAGATGAGATTCACACAGCTGGTCCGTCATGCCATGTGGATGGTTCCTACGGACAGAGAGAGGATTCGGAGATTTATCGATGGCCTTATTTATCCCATCCGCATATCGATGACCAGGGAGAGAGTTTCGGCAGTTACCTTTGAGGAGGTGGTTGATGCCGCCCGTCATATTGAGACAGATCGCCGTAGAGAGCGGGAGGAGAGAGGCTAAGAAGCCTCGTGGTACCGGCAGTTTACGGTGGTGCTCCGTCTGGGGGCCAACCTCCAGGATAGCAGAGGTCGCTCTTTCGAGTCTCATCGGTCCGGACGTGCGAGTCCGGCCGGGGTTTCATCGGATCGCGGTCGGTAGGGCCATCGAGGTTATCGGTGGCCGCAGAACCGTCGGCAGAGTCGACCTACACCGAGTGCTCTTCCGGCTCGTAGCTCGCTCCCGCTTCCTCAACACGGGGTTTATCCGCAGCGAGGGTCCTCGGCAGCCCCTTCTTCCATCTTCGGGCCGTTGTTTTGAGTGCGGTGATTTGGGCCATATCACGAGAGAGTGTCCTCAGTGGCTTCGTAAACGGTCTCAGCAGAGGGATCAGCCTTCGTCTTCTACTCCTGTTTCTTCAGCGCCAGCACAGTCGGCTAGGACTGGTGGCCAGGTATCCAGAGGTCGCCCTAGGGGTGAGGATCGTACTGGTGGAGGCCAGGCTCGTTTTTAAGCTCTTCCGGATAGGAAGGATGCTAGTGCTTCAGATGCGATCATTTCAGGTATTATCTCAGTCTGCCACAGGGATGCTTCTGTCTTATTTGATCCCGGATCCACCTATTCTTATGTCTCTACTTATTTTGCACATCATTTGGGTACGACCCGTGGTATTCTTGCTTTGCCCGTACATGTGTCTACCCCAGTGGGGGATACTGTTGTTGTGGATCAGGTATATCGATCCTGTATTATTACTATTGGGGGTCTGGAGACCCGAGTTGATCTATTACTACTGGGCATGGTAGATTTTGATGTTATTCTAGGCATGGATTGGCTATCTCCTTACCATGCGATTCTGGACTGTCATGCCAAGACAGTCACACTAGCTATTCCAGGTAATCCGAGGATCGAGTGGCGTGGCTTGACTGATTATGTGTCCGACAGGGTGATTTCTTATATAAAGTCCCAACGAATGATTGGTAAGGGTTGTTTATCTTATTTGGCCTTGATTAGAAATGTTGAGGCTGAGACACCCAGTCTTGATTCGGTCCCCATTGTGAGGGAGTTTCCGGATGTATTTCCAACAGACCTACCAAGCATGCCGCCTGACAGAGATATTGACTTTGGTATTGACTTGGTGCCGGGCACTCAGCCCATTTCTATTCCTCCCTATCGCATGGCACCAGCAGAGTTAAAAGAATTGAAAGAACAGCTTCAGGAACTCTTAGATAAGGGTTTCATTCGTCCGAGTGTGTCACCTTGGGGTGCACCCGTGTTGTTCGTGAAGAAGAAAGATGGCACAATGAGAATGTGCATTGATTACAGGCAGTTGAACAAGGTAACAGTGAAGAATAAGTACCCGTTACCTCGTATTGAGGACCTATTTGATCAGCTCCAGGGAGCCAGTGTATTTTCTAAGATTGATCTTCGATCGGGCTATCATCAGTTGAAGATCAGGGACTCGGATATTATGAAGACAGCGTTCAGGACGCGTTATGGGCACTACGAGTTCCTGGTGATGTCTTTCGGGTTGACTAATGCCCCAGCAGCATTCATGCACTTGATGAATAGTGTATTTCGGCCGTACCTTGATTCTTTTGTGATTGTGTTTATTGATGATATCCTGGTATATTCACGCAGCAGGAGGAGCATGCACAGCATTTGAGGGTGGTATCGCAGAGGTTGAGAGAAGAGAAGCTTCTATGCGAAATTCACTAAGTGTGAGTTCGGCTTGATACCGTCGGTTTTCCGGGACATATAGTGTCCGAGTGATGGTATTCGGGTTGATCCACGGAAGGTCGAGGCAGTGCAGAATTGGCCCAGACCTTCCTCGGCTACAGAGATTCGGAGTTTTCTTGGCTTTGCAGGCTATTATCGCCGGTTTGTTCAGGATTTCTCATCTATTGCTTCACCGTCGACTAAGCTGACACAGAAGAATGCTCCATTTGTGTGGTCTGATGAATGTGAAAAGAGCTTTCAGAAGCTCAAGGAGGCTTTGACCACCGCTCCAGTACTTGTGTTACCATCAGCCTCGGGGTCATATACGGTGTATTGTGATGCTTCTAGAGTTGGACTCGGTTGTGTGTTGATGCAGGAGGGTAGAGTTATTGCATATGCTTCTCGCTAGCTAAAGCCCCACGAGAAGAACTACCCTGTTCATGATTTGGAGTTAGCTGCTATTGTTCATGCCTTAAAGATTTGGAGGCATTACCTATATGGTGTATCTTGTGATGTATATACGGACCACCGCAGCCTTCAGCATTTGTTTAAGCAGAAAGATCTAAATTTGAGGCAACGGAGATGGCTTGAATTGCTTAAAGACTATGATATTACTATCTTGTATCATCCCGGGAAAGCCAATGTAATGGCTGATGCATTGAGCCGGAAGGCTATTAGTATGGGCAGTTTGGCGTATATTCCAGTTGGGGAGAGACCCCTAGCAGTTGATGTGCAGGCGTTAGCTAATCAGATGGTGAGGCTGGATATTTCTGAGCCCAGTCGGGTGATGGCTTGTGTAGTAGCTCGTTCTTCTTTATATGATCGTATACGAGAGCGTCAGTATGATGATCCACACTTACTTGTCCTTAGGGACATAGTTCAGCATGATGATGCCAGAGATGTCACTATTGATAGTGATGGTGTATTGCGGATGCAGGGCCGGATATGTGTGCCCAATGTTGACGGCCTTCGTGAGTTGATGTTGGAGGAGGCCCACAGCTCGCGGTATTCTATTCATCCAGGAGCCGCGAAGATGTACCAGGATTTGAAGCAGCATTACCGGTGGAGAAAGATGAAGAAAGATATTGTGAGCCACGTGGCTCGGTGTCTAAACTGTCAGCAGGTCAAGTATGAGCATCAGAGACCTGGTGGTGTATTCCAGCGTATTGATATTCCGGAGTGGAAGTGGGAAAGAATAACTATGGACTTTGTTAGTGGACTCCCTCGGACAGCGAGGAAGTTTGATTCAGTTTGGGTGGTGGTGGATAGGTTGACTAAGTCAGCTCACTTCATCCCAGTGTGTACTACCTATACCTCAGAGCGGTTGGCAGAGATATTCATCCGTGAGATAGTGAGATTGCATGGAGTTCCTATTTCCATTATATCGGACAGAGGTACCCAGTTCACATCTCAGTTCTGGAGGACATTTCAGCGAGAGTTGGGTTCACAGGTAGAGCTGAGCACAGCATTTCATCCACAGACGGATGGGCAGTCTGAGCGTACTATTCAGATATTAGAGGATATGTTGCGTGCTTGTGTCATTGATTTTGGTGGTTCATGGGCTGATTATTTGCCTTTGGCGGAGTTTGCTTATAATAATAGCTATCAGTCCAGCATTCAGATGGCACCGTATGAAGCTTTATATGGGAGGCGGTGTAGGTCTCCAGTCGGTTGGTTTGAGCCTGGTGAGGCTAGATTATTGGGGACAGAGTTAGTCCAGGATGCCTTAGACAAGGTGAAGGTGATTCAGGAGAGACTTCGCACAGCTCAGTCGTGTCAGAAGAGTTATGCGGACCGGAAGGTCCGAGATGTGTCTTATTCGATGGGCGAGAAGGTGTTGCTAAAGGTTTCGCCGATGAAGGGTGTTATGAGGTTTGGAAAGAAAGGAAAGTTGAGCCCAAGGTTCATCGGACCTTTTAAGGTGCTTAGGAAAGTTGGGGAGGTGGCTTATATGCTTGCTTTGCCACCCAGTTTGTCGGGAGTTCACCCGGTGTTCCATGTATCTATGCTCCGGAAGTATGCCGGAGACCCGTCTCATGTGTTGGACTTCAGCACGATACAGCTAGATGAGGATTTGACTTATGATGTGGAACCAGTAGCCATTTTGGGTCGACAGGTTCGTAAGCTGAGATCTAAGGACATAGCTTCAGTAAAAGTGCAGTGGAGAGGTCGTCCCGTGGAGGAAGCAACTTGGGAGACCGAGCAGGAAATGCGGAGCAGATATCCACACTTGTTTGATGCTCCAGGTATGTTTCTTAACCCGCTCGCGGATGAGCGTTTGTTTAAGTTGGGGAGAATGTAACGACCCGGCCCGTCGTTACGGGAATTTCCACCCCGTTACCTTGCATTTACATATATTATGCTTTTAAATCAGTATTAGAAAATATCGGGTGAGTTAGGAGTGAATTGGATTGAAAATGAAACAAATAGCATGTTTAAAGAAAGCTTGAATACGAGAAGTCAACCAAGAGTTGACTATTGAGTTAGAGTGCTCGGAACCGGATTCTGATGATTCGACTAGTTCCGGGGGATCATTTATGACTTAGGAGAGCAATCGGAATTGAATTCGGAGGTCCGGTGTAGTTTTAAGCTTGAATTGGCGAATGTTGAATTTTGGCGAAAACCGGATGGTAGGTGATATTTTGATCCGGGGTCGGAATGGAATTCCGACAATTTCTGTAGCTTCGTTATGTGATTTTGGATGTGTCTGCAAATTTTCAGGTCATTCGGACATCGTTTGGTCGGGTTTTGGATTGAATGTTAGTTTTGAAAGTTTTGAAGAAACTTAGGCTTGAATTCGTGAGTAAATGGAGATTTTGATGTTTAGTATGGTGTTTTTATGATTGGAACAAGTCCGTATCATGTTTTGGAGTGCGTTGGTGGTTTTCGTTGGGGTCCCGGGGGCCTCGAGATGATTTCGGACCATCAACCGGGCATGTGGGACTTGGCAAAATCTGCAGAAAACTGCAGGTTTCTGCCCAGTCATTTTGACCTTTGCGTTCGCGTGGCATGGGCCGCGTTCGCGAAGGCCAGGAAGATCAATGCATCGCGTTCGCGGACGGGGTGTCGCGTTCGCGTAGGCTAGGGATCGTGTGCATCGCGTTCGCGTTCTTTGGGTCGCGTTCGCGTAGGGTCGTGGGAGTTGTGCTTCGCGTTCGCGGGAGGTTTATCGCGAACGCGTAGAAGGGAAATAGGTGGCTGGGAATATTGTTCTTCGCGAACGCGTGGAGTGGTCCGCGTTCGCGTAGGGTAAGTCAGAGACGGGCATCACGAACGCGTGGGAGTCGTCGCGTTCGCGTAGAGAAAGAGGGGCTGTTCATCGCGAACGCGTGAGGGCTCACGCGAACGCGAAGAGCAAAAGTCTCTGGAAGTGAATAAAATCCAGAAGCAGAGGGGTTACGGGTTTACACCCCCAAAACATAATTTTGAGCCCTAGAGAGAAGAAAACTCGAGGAAATCACTGAGAAGTCATCGGGTATTCGTTGGAGGTAAGATTCTTGACTCAAAAACATCATTTTATGGTAGTATTAACATCAATCTTCATGAAATTGTGTTGAAATCTTGAAGAAATGTGGCCTAGATATTGAAAACGGGATTTTTGGATTTGGAAGGCCATTTGAACTCCGATTTCGATAAATTTTATATGCACGGACTCGTGGCGAGATAAGGATCGCGTTGGTACTAATTTCGGATTTTTCCGAGCAGTGGGCCCGGGGTCGGGTTTTACCAACTTAGTGTATTTATGCGAATTTCATGTAAATTGAAATGGGTTATGATTCTTTGACCCGTATTTGATATAATTATTGTTATTTGACTAGATTCTACACACGAGGCAGTGAAATTCAAAGGAAAAGGCATCGCGGACGAGTCTACGACCGGCTAGAGGTGAGTAGTTTGTGTATATGGTAGCCTGAGGGTTCGAAACCCCGGCTTAGCACATTGTGACGCTAGTAGGGCGTGGCTCGCACACCGTGGCAGGTGCGGGATTGATTGTGACTAGGGATTTAGACTTGGTCCATCCCGGATGTGAATAATATGTTGTTAGTGTTGGAAATACACTATATTTGATATATTTGTGGGCTGTAAGCCTTGTTTGGGGCCTTGTGCCGATCTGTAGCGTCCTTAGAGGACAATATTTATGTGATAGCTATAATTGCTTAAATCACTGATCTCAGTCCTGGAAATTGAAATCACACTTTTGAAATGTTAAGTCACCGGCTTTTACAAATTTAATAAAGTTAAAGTATTTTTCATAAATTGTGAATTGAGAACTGGAATTAAGGAAAATGAATTGTTTTGTGACTTAATTGCTTATTGTGGACTGAGTATGGGATCGGGCTGCACGCCGCAGTAGTATTGCGCTTGGGCTGTAGGAGCCCCTCCGGAGTCTGTACACACCCCCAGTGAGCGCCGTCGACGTTAAATTGGATCGGGCCACACGCCGTAGCGGTTATGTGCATTGCATTGCATCTGTATTTGTTGAATTACTCTTTGGTAGCTGTATTGTATTGTTGTTGCTAGTTCGTAGGAGATTCGGACTGTAGTGTAGCTTCATATTGTGTTATTTTGTGGATTTCTTACTGTCAGCTACTTATATATATTTGTTACTCACTGAGTACTTAGTACTCACCCCTACTCCCTGCACCTTTGTGTGCAGACTCAGGTACTCAGGAGCAGTAGGCAGGCATTTCCGCGGTTGCAGTGTCATATCGAGTTGCTGAGGTAGCCTACGTTCGCAGAACCTAGCTTCTCCTCTCATTTCCAGTTGTTATTTTGTATTTTGTATTCAGACCTAAGTATTTATATACAGTACTCTCTACTCCTGTTGGGTTTTGTTAGAGGCTCTAGACTTGTGACTCCGGATCTTTGGGAGTGTCACTATTTTGTTTATTATTATTATTATCGGAGTTCTTAAACTCATATATTCTTCTTGGGTTGTCCATTTGGGACTGGTATTAGATGTAATCAGAAATGGTTGGTCTGGCTGGCCTAGCTTGCTTGTTGGGTGCCATCACGACCGGAATTGGGTCGTGACATTGCACTATAAACTGAAGTTTGCGCGATTGCCTTTACTACTTCAGGCCCGTATGTCATTACGCGAAAAACGGGTATGCTTGTAATTTTTTTGCAAAGTGGGTATAAGTAAAAGGTGGTCCAAAAACTAGGTATAGATGCAAATACCCCTCCAAGTAGAAGTGACACCATATAGCCATTCTAAAGAAGTGGTATTTGGGTATTAGCCAGTCCACCTCAATTTTTCAGGACAAAAATATCATAAATTATCCTCAAATTAAGATTATTACATTAAATTCCAAGGCAAAATAAATACTAACTAATTTGTAAATATCTGACACCATAGTCCAATCTCACATCGACAAAACATGGGAGAAATACTAGGTATATAAGTAAACAAGCCTTAAACCCTAGTGACACGTTTTAATACCGTGCGGGCCTAGGTCCAAAGTGGACAATATCACTAGTAGGCTAAGTTGTTGTATGAGATAACATCCGTAAGAATAGGGATGTTTAAAATCAAATTGTAATCGCTAATCAAATT
Organism: Nicotiana noctiflora; assembly: GCA_032618575.1. Lineage (NCBI taxonomy): Eukaryota > Viridiplantae > Streptophyta > Magnoliopsida > Solanales > Solanaceae > Nicotiana > Nicotiana noctiflora. Next base: position 85,551 of record JASVEL010014190.1, on the reverse strand, counting down.
GTAAACAATATCACTTGCACTATGTACACATACACCATAGGAAGAGACAAATTTTATATAGTGCATATTTGATCAACTAATGACTTGTTATTATCCATATGAACCTACTTCATGGGATCTCCAATCACATAGGTTGGGTTACCATCATTGTTGATACATCTCAAATTGGCAAAAGTCTCAACCCTCGATGTTTCACTTATAAGTCAAAGGATCGGCCAAATCCTCTTTTGACTATACATAATATGTATAAAAATTCTCATCTCTAAGCAATTGCTTTATCACATAACGTCTCGAGATATATACACTTCCCATTGAGAGATTTATTTTCTTACAATGGTTATTGTGCCTTGGCAATCACAATTCATCGACAAATTATTGTTCCTTTAACTCCTGGTGGAATATTGCGCTTTGGCAATTACAATTCATCGACATAATTATTGTCGGTTTAACTCAACAAAAGGTTGCTTAATCAACCTCACTTCCAAGCAATTTTAATACCACAATACCTACCAAAACGTGATCACACAATAGTTAGCTAGTTTTTTCTCATATGAATCAGAGATTCAATATCATCACCGTATCTTTCTAATACAGTGGAAAATTCGCATACAAAATACTAACGTGTAGTATGTCTCAAATAAAGTATAAAATCATCTCAAATGAAATAAAACTTGACTTCTATACTCATGCCTTTTGAAACATCTTTCAACTCATGAAAATTTATTTTCTTTATGTATCTTCCATAGTCAAGCACCAAAATAAAATTTTCAACAATATAGAAGCAACTTTAACTTCTACAGAAATATCTCAAATCAATAGGAACTGAATCATAATTCAATGATTTCTTCATCACCCAGAGATCCATAATGAAATAACTTTTCGAATCCAAATTTACACCATACTTTTGATCTTCCAATATAATTTTTTTCCACAAAAAAAAAAAAACTCATTTTTGTAAGGCTTTATTATAACATTAATAAACAATTTTTATCTTCTTTTTATTTCTTAGGATCATGCTATATAACTCTGGACATCAAGGTCCCCCACATTTTCGAAAATTTCAGGCTAAGGAGATACCTTTTCACCACTCATAAAGAGTTTTATTTTATAAATAACAAGCAAATAATATAAGTTCACTCAAATATTTTGTCTCAAATATATATATATATATATATATATATATATATATATATATATATATATATATATATATATATATATATATATATATATATATATATATATATATAGAGACCAAATTCATAATAAAAGATCGCCAACCTTTAAATAATATTTAAATATACACACCATTTCAATGATTTGACGAGAGAGGCTAAACGTAATAGTGGTAACATAAATTATCTTCTCGTCATTTAGTCCAAACAAATTTAAACTTATTATCTTAGGATTCTCAAGATTTTTAAAATGCATAATTGAGGATCATACCTTTACTTTTTCTGAAGAAAAGAATAAATGGATGAAGAATTTTTATATCACAAGGTGAAATTTAAACGGAGACCCTTGCCAAATTAATTAGTGAAGTGTAATTGTGGATTCCTCATCCATAAAGAATACTAGTCATCTTCCTTTAGCTTTCCACCAAAGGAGGTGACACTTTAGCTTCTCAATGAATAGGTGGTGTTCAAGACTTTTAGTTGTAACATATTTATTCATAAACGCTCCAACAACTGTTACATTATTCTCCATTACAACAACGTGATAATATCCTTAAGATTGTTGAAAAAATTAAATGATTATGGAGAATAAACGATTTAGCTTGAGGCGTGTCAAAGACACTGTCCTTAAAGATATTTCGCCTACACCGGGATGAATAATATTAGGCGTATCCCCCAGGATTCAACAAGCTCTTCCAGTATAAACTAGGAGCAGAAACAACAAAGATTAACAAGAAGAAAACCCAACACAAAAAAATAGAATAAAAGTTTTAACTTTGTTGACTCTTATTTCTCTATTCTATTTTTCTTCCTCTCGTTCAACATTGAAATAGAATATATATATAGGATAAATTGATAGAAGTTATAACTCTCAAATTTTATTATGAATAATTAGCCATTATGTCTATTCAAGAGTAATATCAAATTTCAGTTACAAAATTATTGTTATGTTTGAAAATACATTCCAATTAATTAGCATAATGAAGATCAATTAATATATATTAAAAGATTGAATCTGGACACTAATTTGTATTTTTTTTTGAGTTAGTAAATTATTTTACCAACACAAAGAGGGTAAGGAAACTTCAATGTGCACTCATTTAGAGATTGAACTATAAGAACTTGTGTTTTGTTATAGTTATTTGCTATAGGAATGAGAAAAAAGCTTTGTAGCCTTTAAATAGATTATAAGTATATAAATAGCATGTCAACAAACATGTGTGGTGGAAGTCCTTTTGTGTTAAAATATTTTAGTATGTATTTCTATCATCTTTTACGGATCAAAACTAAGAAGAATTTTACTTTCACACAATAATTTTACAATCAATATCTCTATCTAGTTTACCGATATATTCATCTTTACTAGGTATTATAGTTGTTGTCGTATTATGGAGAATTTACTGTAATGATCCGGCAGATCATTTTGCATAATAAAACCTCGTTCCCTTAAATAAAAACTTCCCGCACCTGTTTTAGCTAGCTTAGGACCTGCGGGGATGGGTGGTTCGGAAGTTGGAAGATTTTTGAGTAAGAATATATATCCATTTTCTTCTTTAAGTTTTTCAAAAATGCCAAGTTTGCCTTCGGTCAATTTTTTTGGGAAACGGACTCAGATTCGTAATTTGACAATCCCAGAGGGTCTGTGGGAAAATATGGGACCTAGGCGTATGTCCGAAATCAAATTTCAAGGTCTCTAGCCCGAGTAATAAATTTTTCTATGAAATTGTTAAATTAAAGTTTTAAAGATATAAATAAACTAAGTAATTGATTTTCTAGGTATCGGGCTCGGATTTTGATTTCAAAACTTGGTACAGGTCCAAAATCTCAGTTAAGACTTACCCATAAAATTTGGTTTCAATCCGAGTAGTTTAAAGGCATTTTGACCCTTTGGAAGAAAATTAAGAACTTGAAGTTCAATGACTTGATATTTGGTTTTGGGGCTTGATTCCTCGATTTAGCGTTGTTTTGAGTGTTTCGAGGGTGCGAATAGATCCGCCTCATAATTTCAGACTTGTCGGTATGTTCGGGCGGGCACGGGAGCCCCGAGCGTCAAACGAGCGAGGCTCGAGTGAAGTTAGAACTTGAAAAAGGACTAAAGTATGTTGCTTCTGTCATAACCGCATCTTCGGTTCTTTGACCGTATATGCGGTCGGGACTCCGCAGAAGCGACCAAGGCAGCCCAGAGGAAAAACTGCAGAAGCAGTCATGGAACCACATAAGTAGTTCCGCATACGCGGTATTTTGACCGCAAAAGCGATCCAGCCATCTTAGGCCAGAATTGTAGAAGCGGCCCTTTTCCGCAGAAGCGGAAAGCCCACCGCAGAAGCGGAAACAACTGGGCAGAGGGGTTCATTTAATTCGAACCCAAAGCCATTTTTATCATTTTCTCACTCCACACTTTGGCGATTTGGGTGCTTTCAAGAGGGGGGTTTCCACGTAACTTGGTTAGGTCAGTAATTCTCCTTTATCCTTCGCTTAAATACATGTAAATTAGGTAGATTAAATACTAAAAATTAAGTAAAATCAAGGGTTAGAGCTAGAACTAGGGTTTTAATAAAACTAAGATTTAATCATATAATTTGCCATGTAATGAACTAGAAATCATATATTTATGATCCATATGTGATAGAGAACAACTTTCTTCGAAAAATCTCGGAATCCGGGGACGTGGGTCCGGGATCGAAATTTAGAAAACTTGTGGGAAATGTTAGAAAATAATGTTAATTGCTTGGGTAGTTAGGACTCACATCATGCCTAATTAGGGAATATCTCTAATTTTAATTGCTAATATGATCATTTATGAATTGCTAGAGACTTGGGAAAAATAAAAAGTGGACATATAAACGGTTAAACCTTGGTAGGAGTTTTCTTGTATATGAATGAGTCTTTGTGTGCCTTCTTGATATTTTCTTGATAATTATGGATTTGGCCGATCGCCTCAGTGAGAATAGATGCATCATTTGACCCTCAGCAATGCATAATTTATTTTCTATTGGAACGGACCGTCGACCTCGGCATGATTGCACATGAGATATATGCTTAAGTTTAGACATTACATGATTACTTGTTAAGTATGGAAAAGGAAAAATGGTAATTAAATTATGGTCAAGAACATGAATATGACTTTCCTTTTAAACTTGTGTTATTGGAGATCCTTCATGTTGTATATCTCACATTATTATTATATTATCTTGAGCTTAGCAAGTATCAAGTCGACATCTCGTCTCTACTTATTCGAGATTAGACTGGATACTTACTGGGTACATGTGGTTTATGTACTTATGCTATGCTTCTGTACTTAAATGTATATAATTTGAGGCAGGTGGATCTTGATATCATCTTGGTGCGCACCAGTGAGTATGCTTGGGACTTCTACGGTGAACTGCTTCTCTTTCATGCCGATCTGCAGCCGAAGAAGTCCTTCCTTATACTTTTGTTTCTATCTATCCTGATTCAGTAGGATAGTATATCATTCTTTTGTGTATATTCTACTAGCCGCCCGTAGCTTGTGACACCAGGTTTTGGCACACACAGTAGTAGATAGTATTTTGGGGTTGTATTGTTATTTTGATACATTATGATCTTTGCTGGTCTTACCTTTAATTCGAAAATCTATTTTAATTGTCTTTGGTTAAAGTAAAATGAGAATTAATCACATTTCCGCACCGGTTAACCTGATAATTGTGTCTGGCGCCATCACGACCGATTATAAAAAATGGATCGTGACACTTACATTTTTAATTAATGTTGAAAATTATTAAAAAAATCTACCACTACCATAATTGTTGGGATTGATAACCAATTATTTTGGAAGGAGACCAAATCATCTCTTCTTATACGCTCATGCATAATCATCATGAGTGCTAGATCTATTCTAACTGATCTTGTATATATTGTTGGCTGAATCTTTTTTATTTAATGTTAGAAGTATGATTTTAGCAAGCCTCTATTTATATTCTTCGCCCTCGGCGATTTTAGAACTACTTGTAACATTTGATGAAAATTACCTCCAAATCTCATTACTTTTCATCAAAAGATTCATCAATCTTCATTATACCTCTAAAGCTCTTGTTAACTATTTCGATTGACTAACGCTTAACTATAAGTACTTCATGCCAAATTGTTAAATTTTATTTTCTATCCCTTTTAGCACCACCACTATGCTTTAGCACAATTGTAATGGTTATTTTAGTTGTTTGAAAAAATATATTATATCTATTGCGAATAAATTATTCAAAGCAATTAAGTGTTAAGTGTACACATATTCTAAGAACCTTTTTAACCAAGCACTACAAAGATACATTGCTAACAATATTCTTGGGCCTTTTTATTTTTATCTGAATATAAATTTGAGAAAATTACCCTCTATAGCCCTTCAAAATTTTAATAGCCCATATTTTGTCCTACTTACAAAAAATGGCCCTTCGGCCCAAATGTATTACATATAGTAGCCGAAAGGAGCAAGCACAACATAAGTGTTTGTAGCTCAGTGGTTAGAGCACTTGTATCCTCACCTAATGGTCGCGGGTTCAACCCACACTTGGCGCAATAGGCAGCTCTTTTTCGCGGGTTCAACCCACACTTGGCGCAAATGTCTATTTTTGTATATTTTTTGTATACTAATTTCGTATATTTTTTGTATAATAAGAGACTATTTTTGTATATTTTTTGCATAGTTGCAGTCTATTTTGTATAGTTTTTGTATAGTAACAGTCTATTTGTATATTGACAGTCTATTTTGTATTTTGTATATATTTTGTATAGTGAGAGCTAATTGTACATAAATTGTAAAGTGGCAGTCTATTTAGTATATTTTTATATAGTGATAGTCTATTTGTACATATTCTATATAATGACCGTCTATTTAATATAATTTTTTGTATAATGACATTCTATTTTTGTATATATTTTGTATAGTGACACTTTATTTGTATATAAATTGTATAGTGACAGTCTGTTTTGTATATTTTTGTATAGTGATAGTTTGTTTTATATATTTTTTGTATATTGACAGTCTATTTTGTATAGTGTCAGTATATTTCGTATAATTTTTATATAGTAACAGTTTATTTAATATATTTTTTATATAGTAACGATCTAATTCAGAGAGGGGCAAAATAGGTAAGGATTCAGTGCCTAATCCTACTAAGATATCACAAGAAAAACGCGATGACCTCTAGGTAGGCCATTAGAAAAATCTCGAAGATTATAGATTCAAGGGATTAAAAACAAAATTAACTTTTTAAACACTCCAATGGACCACAGCACCACTCATATATAAAAAAAAGTCAAAAATAAAGGCATCCAAATTCAATAAATAGGACGTGTATTAGTAGCAATCAGTATTATCAATTCTGAAATTTCTTATTCTTCTTCTCACTTGCTTTTCATAACAATGGCGAACGAAGAGGTGATTCTGTTGGATTTCTGGCCTAGTATGTTTGGGATGAGGCTGAGGATTGCATTAGCCGAAAAGGAGATAAAGTATGAGTACAAAGAAGAGGACTTGAGGAACAAAAGCCCTTTGCTTTTACAAATGAATCCTATCCACAAGAAAATCCCAGTGTTGATTCACAATGGAAAACCCATTTGTGAGTCTATTATTGCAGTTGAGTATATTGAAGAAGTTTGGAAAGACAAAGCCCCTAATTTGCTGCCTTCTGATCCTTATGACAGAGCTCAAGCAAGGTTCTGGGCGAGAATCAATGGCATCCCAAATGGGTCGAACTCTACTCTTCAGTATGGTACCAGCTAACCCGAACTTGGACACCATTTTCCATTCATTTGAGAATTGGATGCAATCGGTGATTTCCATAGGGTGGTCGCTTCTCTTTCTGTTATCCGTCTTTACAGATCTGAGCCTCAATATTTTTGGGCTAGCCACTAGAGTTAGTTTTGGGCTATAAAATGTATATTGTAATTTTTGGGCTACCATATGAAATATGTTTGGGCTGGCCGGCTATAAATGAAGTTTGCTCTATAAATTTACTAAAAATCCCGAATTTGGAGACCATTCATGGCATAAGCGCATTTAATTTAATTGTGAAAATAAGCCAATCAAAGAAATATTATAACTCGACATTTCATTTCCCTAATCTAACATGCATCGGTCTGCTCTGAAAACTTTTTAAGAAAAATTGGTGCTTGCAAAATAAATATTTAACGACAAATTAAAGAGAAAATAAAAGGCTATCCCTTCTCCAAATATCTGAAATTCGCACATTTTAGAATTGCCACAGCAAAGGAAAAGTTAAGAATATTTCGTTTTAGGTTTTTTAGTTTCATAATTATAGCTAAATATCGGAATAATATTTTAGTTGAAGTTAAAATTATTTGATATGTTACAATTTATTAAAAGTAATTATTTTCATTAAAGAAATATATCAAAGGATATAAAAATCAGTCAATTAAACTCATAATAAGATGTTTAAAAAAAGAAAAAAATCCTCGGCCCATGCACAATTAGAGATCAACAAGGAAGGCTACAACCAAACATACACGGAAAGCACAATCAAGTCAAACAAAGGGGCAATCAGTGCCCCACAGATTGCAAACTCTCCTGCTGTCTCCTTTCATAATCTCACATCAATGATTTCACAATTTTATTCATATCAATTTCAATGGCGATTTCGATCGCTTTCCACCCTTATTACCTCAGCCACCCTTATTACCTTGGCCACCCTTATCACCCCAACCCACACCTTATTACTTCGTGTTGCGGCGCGCAACCCGATCCCACCGTACAGTTTCAAATCACAACAATCACAAACAACAAACAAAAGCATTACACAAAGATCACAAACAAGGGCAATAAACAACTTACAAATTGGTTCATGTTTTCCAAATACCTTTCAAGCTGGTACCACATCAAGGTTACAATGTTTCCATATTCGAGATTATCAATACCATTATGTTCAACAGTTCATCAACAATTCGAGTTGTTTCGTTAGTTTTTCACAACAAGCCAAGTATGCCATCACTATTATTATCCTCAATTTTTTACCAATTATGATTTCCTTTTTATCAATCGGTTCACACCTCATACCACACAACACATAGTTACCAATCGAACACCCACAACTAAATTAAAGAATTTCACAATAATTCTCATAACTTTCACATACCAAATAATTTGTACACATAAGGGAAATTTCACGAGGATCAAAGTTAGCCATATATACCTGGAGTCAAATTTACTTCCTTCAATCTCCTATATTAAGTTCACCCAAGTTATCCTATGTTGCCAATTCAATTTTTGCAAACTCTTACTCCTACCCACTCCTTCTTACTAATTTTCAAGTTTAAAGAACATGCATGAGTGTTAAATTCTATTTTCAAAAGCTAATGCATGAAAATCTTCATTTCCCTTTGACAACTAAAAATTAAAGAAAATGGCTAGGGTTTTTACCTTTAGAAGTTGGGGAAGATGACACTTTCCCTAGGACTTTCCGGACCAAGCGATTAGAGAATGATCCTTGAAGATTGTTAGGTTTCTCTCTCAAGAATCTCTCTTCCCTCTCTTTTGTTTTGCTAAGAAAATATGAGGAAATGAAGTTTTGAGGTGTTTTATTTAAGAAGGAATCAGGTTAAAATTTTATAAAAATCTGGGCCGAGTCAAATATGCGGTGGCATCTGCGATCGCAGAATCAACATGCGGTCCGCATAATGGACCGCATAATTGCTCCCAAAAAATCACCTGTTCTATTACGATATGTGACCAGAATGCGGTCCGCATTCGTGTTCTGCAGTCGCATAATGCACCGCAGAATTGACCTTCAAAAATCCTTAAGGAATTATACGATGGTTTTACGGTCCGCATTTTGGTTATGAGATCACATATTTGACCGCACTTTCAACACCAATTTTAAAAAATACTCTGTTACACTCTGCGGTAGGAATGCGGTCCGCATAGCAGATCTGCGAGCGCATTCTTAACTGCAGAATTGACATTTTCTGAAAAAATTTATTCTTTCAATTTTTAAAGCTTAGATCACTACCAAGGGTCCGAATCGCGGCGAGTAAGATCGCCGCAAAGAATTCTACATATTCCTAACACATTATTCGGACCATGACACCACGGGCTACTAGGTTTTGAGCACAAAAATTTTACGGGGCCTTACAACAGCCATATTCAGCTTTGCTGTCTAACTACGTTTAGGATCCGTGTGTGTTGGGCTTACCTCACCCGTTAAGATATCGGGGCCGAGTCCCAACCCGATATGCGTAAATGATAAACGAAACATGTTGTGTTTTGTTTGTAAATTATCCAGCATGCGTGATATGAAATTAATACGGGACGATCCCGGTCTTTCAAGTGGTAATGCTATATGTTATCATCCCTTCCTCATGAGTGAAGGCACAAGTCGATATACATGGTGTATACACCGCGTGGGATCGTGGTTATGCCAAGCACATAATGACCATGGTCCCACTCAAATCGTGCGCACGACCCGCTAAGCCTACCATTACGTGCGGGGCACGGGCTTTGTATAAACATCGTTCATGATTTTTATTTTTTGTAAAGATCCAAACTTGATTGATACGTTCATTTCAAGAACTTATCTATCACTCTTTTTAGGATGGCGTTGTCATCGAGGTGGTGAGGTTGTGATAGCATGGAAACAATACTTGGCTAGTTCTAGATCTAAAGGAAACTAAAAAATTTGGCTAAGAAATCTCCACAGACGGCGCCAAATTATTTAACCAAGAAATTGTTAAACCCTTCAACTAAACTAATTAATAGAGAGATAGAAGGTAAATCTTAACCAAACATAATTAACTCTTGAACAAAACATACTGAGTACAAAAATTGGAGGAAAACAAGCTGATTTAATATTTCTTAAAATGATTGTCATACATCAAATATAAATGATAGGCTTACATTTATGATGGATTTGCATTATAATTGTAAGAGCACAAAAGGGAAAATGAGAGAGAGCTATTGATGGCTTAAGAGATCCCCCTTGATAGTTCCGTACGATGACTATAATCTTCTCCCTTTATTTGGATCCCCAGCCTACTTATATATACTAACAATTTATCCCTTTTATCCAATGGTCTTTGACCGACGTGCTTTCTCGTGACCGTATCCTTCAGTACTTACCCAAATATTACACTTGTTCTGCGATGTAAGCTTTCTAACAGCTTGATCCCGATAGGGACCATGGTGTTTGCCGCCAGCACGCCTCGTGGGCACGACCGTGGCTGGGTCGACCTCTTATAGTACCCTTTAATGATAACTATCTAGTGGTCATATTTTGACCAATACAATTATATAGGTACATAGGTGTTACGCGTCATAGTACATACATTTAGAGTATGGACTTGGATTTGAATATCATCTATACTTAGTCACATTTAGAATTTACATCAAATGATATCAATTTATCATATTTAAGTTATAAGATAAGGTAAAAATATATTTTAACTAAGGGCCCGTTTGGACATAAAATTTGATGGAAGATTTTTTCATTTTTTTTCGAAATCAGCATTCTCATAAAATTTTCAATTTTCACTTGAAGATACATTTTGAAAATTTTTAAAAATTTAAAAAACTGTAAAAAGCTATTTTTTAAAATTTTCACTCAAATCACTCGCAAAACTTCAGAAATAACCCAAACTGAAATTTATGTCCAAACACAAATCTAAAATTTAAATATCATTTTTATTTGAAATTTTTTTTCGCCACCATCTCGAATTTTACAATTCTTATGTCCAAACGTCACTTAGTGTTTGTTTTTTATTTGGGTCTTTGATAATTGTGGGTCGAAAACCGGCTCATTTCGATAAATTTTCAGCAAAATACAAATTAGGGGTGTTCGTGGTTCGATTTGGATCGATTTTTCCCTTAAAAAAATACTAAATCAAGTAAGTCGATTTTTCAAATAATAGAACCAAACCAAACCAAACCAAACCAAACCAATTATGTCGGTTTTTCATTTTTCCGGTTATTTGTCAGTTTTTTCTTAAATATAAGATATACACTACCAATTATTCTCGCGACCATATTTTCAATGTAACACTATCAAATTAATTGCCCTTTGAGAAATCTATTATTTACCAAGATATATTGATGATAATTGAATCAAATAATGATGAATAATTTAAGAACTCAATTAAAAATATGTTATTATTAACACGAAATGGATTCTTATACTAAATAAAAGAAAACTACAAATCAAACCAGAATGTAAAGGTAAATAACTATATTAAAAGTGTAAATTATTAACATTTACCTTAATTTTTTTAAAACTTTGTAAAATAATATACATATATACAAGTGTAATAATAAATTTGAAATAGCTGCTCCTATGATCGGTTTGATTCGATTTTTTTCTGATTAAAATCAAAACCAAACCAAATTTGATCGGTTTTTAAAATTCAAAACCAAAATCAATTTAAACCAAAAAGTATTGATTTTTTTTTGATCGATTTGGTTTATTTTCGATTTTTTTCGAGTTTTTATGAACACCCCTAATACAAATATATTCACTACAAACAAACAACATTTCGCAATATTTTAGGCAAAGTAGGGTATTTGGTTTTCTGCCATCTGCCTTGTCATTCAAGCTAATTAAATGATGTATAAATATGACGGCTTCCAGCTCTTCCCCAAAACCCTTCCTATACCCTATATTTCTTGTTCCTCTTCTTTCCAATGGGAACGCCAGAAACTTCTAGAGAACCATGTCCAGATCGCATCCTCGACGATCTCGGCGGCGCGTTCGGCATGGGCGCTGTAGGCGGCTCCGCGTTCCACTTCATCAAAGGAATCTACAATTCACCCAAAGGCGAGCGGTTCATCGGCGGAACACAAGCGGTTCGAATGAACGCGCCGAGGATCGGCGGTAGCTTTGCCGTATGGGGCGGTTTATTCTCCGTGTTTGACTGTACCATGGTTTACGTCCGACAAAAGGAAGATCCTTGGAACTCTATTTTCGCAGGCGCCGCCACCGGAGGTTTTCTTCAGATGCGACAAGGTGTACGTGCAGCGTCAAGATCAGCGATCTTCGGTGGAGTACTCCTTGCGCTCATTGAAGGTGCCGGTATTATGTTGAATAAAGTTATGGTTTCTCCTCAGGAAGCCCCAATTTTTGTTGATGATCCTTTAGGGTTACCAGGTGGGGTCCAAGCCCATGTTCCTGGTAGTCAGACCCCACAAGAATCAGTGGCGTCATCTTCGTCTTCATCGTCATGGTTTGGAGGGTTGTTTGGGCAAGGAAAGAAAGAAGAAGAGAAAAAGCCTGGCGGAGGATCCAATGTGGAGATTTTAGAGAGTTTTGATTCGCCTATACCTCCCACTTTTGAATTTAAGTGAAATTACAGATGATGTGATTCAAGCTAGTAGCTGTTTTGGTTTGAATATTATGGGAATGAGCTTCTATTCAGTGGAAACAATTTAAAGCACTGATCTTTGTTGTAGAATAAATGTGTTTCACTTTAATTTGTAGAAAAGAGCTGCTTATTCTTACCTAGTCGAGTACATTCATTAGTTTGCATATCATTATTCTGTTTGCTTAAACTGTGTTCATAAGTATCACAAGCTTGAGGTAGGTTGTTTAACAGCAACCCTGAAATTGGACTCATCTAAGCATTGCTTTTGGGCAGTCACATGGTCGTAAGAGTAAGCACCATTGGTATTATATTGAAGTTTTTTTAGTACAATCGTGTCACCGAGAAAAGAAATTATATATGGTTTCGTGTATATGCATACAACAACCACCTCGAATTAGAGTACTTTTTCATCCATAAAGATAGATGGGCATGCTTGCAGTATGCCAATGCTATAGCGATCACGCCGTGAAGTCTAAACTCCGTGTTATCCTATATCACACCAATATGACCAAGAAAATCTTGAAGATTTAGAGATCGAAATGGGAAAATTTTCATAAAGGCAGGAGGATCAATAATATGACCTAAGAAATGCCTGTGGAAACATTCTCGAGAACAGTCGGCCTTTTGCTTTGATAAGCAGAGCATATATTCCATAACAGGGGATGTGGACCACAGCCAATCCAAGATACCTGAAACCAACTTTTCCATTTAGGATATCTAAATTGTAAAGGAACCAAGAATGTCAACAGAAAAGGCATGTCTTTAGTCGTTACCACAAAGGTGCCCATGGAGTGTTAAGTTCCAAGAAAGGATACGGCCACCTGCACGACAAGGAACTTCAATTAACCACAGAAAAAGAATGCTTTTTTACACATGAATGTGCGTATGGTGGTACATGTTTATTTACCAATTTAAGCAGCACGCGTGTAGAGTCCACTGGAAAACAATATAACAACAGCTCCACAGTACAAAATATGTGATACCAAACCAAGTAAATTGCTGAAACGCAAAACAGCCATCTCATTTTAGATCTTACATGATATTGACTACTTGTAGCAAGCACTGTAAGGGTCTCCAAAAAGCTTACAAGATTGTTCAAGACTGAATCAAGAAGAAGAAAAATAGCATTTACAGAGTGCATGCATCCAATTAGCTGCCATGTCAACAAAAGTTAACAATTAGAGAAGTTTTTGAGTAAAATAAGCAGCAATTTGAAAATGATTCAACCACTTCCATTAAAAAGAATGTCCCTGCAAAAGTGTAACGACCCGGCCCGTCGTTATGGGAATTTCCACCCCGTTACCTTGCATTTACATATATTATGCTTTTAAAACAGTATTAGAGTATATCGGGTGAGTTAGGAGTGATTTGGATTGAAAATGAAACAAATAGCATGTTTAAAGAAAGCTTGAATATGAGAAGTCAACCAAGAGTTGACTATTGAGTTAGAGTGCTCGGAACCGGATTTTGATGATTCGACTAGTTCCGGGGGATCATTTATGACTTAGGAGAGCAATCGGAATTGAATTCGGAGGTCCGGTGTAGTTTTAGGCTTGAATTGGCGAAGGGTGATTTTTGGCGAAAACCGGATGGTAGGTGATATTTTGATCCGGGGGTCGGAATGGAATTCCGACAATTTCTGTAGCTTCGTTATGTGATTTTGGATGTGTCCGCAAATTTTCAGGTCATTCGGACATCGTTTGATCGGGTTTTGGATTGAATGTTAGTTTTGAAAGTTTTGAAGAAACTTAGGCTTGAATCCGTGAGTAAATGGAGATTTTGATGTTTCGTATGATGTTTTTATGATTGGAACAAGTCTGTATCATGTTTTGGAGTGCGTTGGTGGTTTTCGTTGGGGTCCCGGGGGCCTCGGGATGATTTCGGACTATCAACCGGGCTTGTGGGACTTGGCAAAATCTACAGAAAACTGCAGGTTTCTGCCCAGTCATTTTGACCTTCGCGTTCGCGTGGCATGGGCCGCGTTCGCGAAGGCCAGGAAGATCAATGCATCGCGTTCGCGGTCGGGGTGTCGCGTTCGCGTAGGCCAGGGGTGTTGAGCATCGCGAACGCGTTGCTTGGGTCGCGTTCGCGTAGGGTCGTGGGTGTTGTGCTTCGCGTTCGCGGGAGGTGTATCGCGAACGCGTAGAAGAAATATGGGCGGCTGGGAGCTTGAACATCGCGAACGCGTGGGAGGCGTCGCGTTCGCGAAGGGTAACTGGAATTGAGCATCGCGAACGCGTGGTAAGCGTCGCGATCGCGAAGAGTAAGGAGGAGCTGTTCTTCGCGAACGCGTGGGAGCTCACGCTAACGCGAAGAACAAAAGTCTCTGGCAGTGAATAAAATCCAGAAGCAGAGGGGTTAGGGGTTTACACCCCCAAAACTCAATTTTGAGCCCTAGAGAGAAGAAAACTCGAGGAAATCACCGAGAAGTCATCGGGTATTCGTCGGAGGTAAGATTCTTGACTCAAAAACATCATTTTATGGTAGTATTAACATCAATCTTCATGAAATTGGGTTGAAATCTTGACGAAATGTGGCCTAAATATTGAAAACGGGATTTTTGGATTTGGGAGGCCATTTGAACTCCGATTTTGATAAATTTTATATGCACGGACTCGTGGCGAGATGAGGGTCGCGTTGGTACTAATTTTGGAATTTTCCGAGCAGTGGGGCCCGGGGTCGGGTTTTACCAACTTAGTGTAATTATGCGAATTTCATATAAATTGAAGTGGGTTATGATTCTTTGACCCGTATTTGACATAATTATTGTTATTTGACTAGATTCTACACACGAGGCAACGAAATTCAAAGGAAAAGGCATCGCGGACGAGTCTACGACCGGCTAGAGGTGAGTAGTTTGTGTATATGGTAGCCTGAGGGTTCGAAACCCCGGCTTAGCACATTGTGACGCTAATAGGGCGTGGCTCGCACACCGTGGCAGGTGCGGGATTGATTGTGATTGGGGATTGAGACTTGGTCCATCCCGGAAATAAATGATATGTTGTTAGTGTTGAAAATACACTGTATTTGATATATTTGTGGGCGGTAAGCCTTGTTTGGGGCCTTGTGCCGACCTGTAGCGTCCTTGGAGGACAATATTTATGTGATAGCTATATTTGCTTTATCACTGATCTCAGTCCTGAAAATTGAAATCACACTTTTGAAATGCTAAGTCACCGGCTTTTACAAATTTAATAAAGTTAAAGTATTTTTCATAAATTATGAATTGAGAAGTGGAATTAAGGAAAATGAATTGTTTTGTGACTTAATTGCTTATTGTGGACTGAGCATGGGATCGGGCTGCACGCCGCAGTGGTTGATATGTGGATCGGGCTGCACGCCGCAGCAGTATTGCGCTTGTGCTGTAGGAGCCCCTCCGGAGTCTGTACACACCCCCAGTGAGCGTCGTCGACGTTAAATTGGATCGGGCTACATGCCGTAGCGGTTATGTGCATTGCGTTGCATCTATATTTGTTGAATTACTCTGTGGTAGCTGTATTGTACTGTTGATGCTAGTTCGTAGGAGATTCGGACTGTAGTGTAGCTTCGTACTCTGTGGTATTCTATGGATTTCTTGCTTTCAGCTATTAATATATACTTATTACTCACTGAGTACTTAGTACTCACACCTACTCCCTGCACCTTCGTGTGCAGATTCAGGTACACAGGAGGATTAGACGAGCACTCCAGCTTATACCAGAGTATTTCGAGTTGCTGAGGTGGCTGCCGACGTTTGCAGAGCCTAGCTTCTCTTTCTATTCAGTTATTTGTATATGTTTCAGACTTGAGTATTTCTATATCGTACTCTCTATTTCCTGTTGGATTTGTTAGAGGCTCTAGACTTGTGACTCCGGATCTTTGGGAGTGTCAGTATTTTGTTCTTTACTATTATTATTGGAGTTCTTAAACTCATATATTTCTTCTGGGTTGTCCTTTTGGGACTGATATCGTTGTGTTAATTAAATGGTTGGTCTGGCTGGCCTAGCTTGATTGTTGGGCGCCATCACGACCGGATTTGGGTCGTGACAAGTTGGTATCAAAGCCTAGGTTATTAGGACTCGCGAGTCGTGAGCCGGTTTAGTAGGCTTTCGCAGATCGGTACGTAGACGTCCGTATCTATCTTCGAAGGGCTACAGAAACTTTAGGAAAAACCTCATTTTCTTGAATTCATATCGTGCGATTTGTGTTATCATGAAATTAAATCTTTCCATATTCTATTCTCTCGCGGATGGCGAGAACACGAGCTAACGGACGTGGCGGACGACCACCGTTGGCACCCGAGAGGCCGTGGTCGTGGTAGAGGTAGGGCGGCGGCACCGGCACCCTGCGTCGACCCGGCCGGCCGACCGGACTCGAGGACCGGATTCCGGCGGCGGACGCTCCGACAACTCGGGTTCAGCACCGGCGGTGCCTATTGTGATATCGGGTCTTCGGGAGACCTTGGCTCGGATCTTATCGGTGTGCGCGAGGCTTGGCACGGTAGTTGCGGCTGCTGCCGCGATGTCTTCTTCGCGAGCGGGGGGAGGGAATCGGACCCCGTGGCTCGCACGCCCGAGCCGGTTCGGCCGGTTGCGCCCGTTGCACCGGCTCCTGCTATATGGTTCCGATTATGCCCGACGATGAGCAAGCGTCGTTTGGAGAGATTCGAGAGGCTACAGGCCTCCGACATTCGGTGGTGCGAGGGCGAGGACGCCCGGGGTTTTCTTCGACGGATGTCGGCGCGTGCTTCGCGCGCGCGGTATTCTGGAGTCCGGCGGTGTTTCATTCACCACTTTTCGGTTCGCAAGGTGCGGCATTTCGGTGGTGGGAGGATTTCGAGAGCCGTAGGCCCGCTGGGGCAGTGCCCTCGCTTGCGCGACGATTCTCCGCGGTATTTCTGGAGAAGTACGTGCCTCGGTCTCGGAGAGAGGCTGCGACGACGGTTCGAGTGGTTGAAGCGAGGAGAGATGACGGTTAATCGGTACGAGATGAGATTCACACAGTTGGCCCGTCATGCCATGTGGATGGTTCCTACGGACAAAGAGAGGATTCGGAGATTTATTGATGGCCTTATTTATCCCGTCCGCATATTGATGACCGGGGAGAGAGTTTCGACGGTTACGCTTTGAGGAGGTGGTTGATGCGCCCGTCACGTTGAGACGGATCGCCGCGAGAGAGCGGGGAGGAGAGAGAGGCTAAGAGGCCTCGTGGTGCGGCGATTACGGCGGTGCTCGTCCGGGGCCAATTTCGACGCAGCGAGAGGTCGCTCTTTCGGGTCTCATCAGTCTGGACGTACGAGGTCCGGTGGGGTTTCATCGGATCGTGGTCGTCGAGGCCGGCGGGGTTATCGGGGTCGGCGAGCGTCGGCGCTCGGCACGCGGGTGCTCTTCCGGCTCGGAGGCTGCGCTCTCGCTTCCTCGGCTCGGGGTTCGTCGGTAGCGAGGGGTCCTCGGCGGCCCCCTTCTTCCGTCTTCGGGCCGTTGTTTTGAGTGCGGTGATTTGGGCCATATCAAGAGAGAGTGTCCTCAGTGGCTTCGTAAGCGGTCTCAGCAGAGAGGGATCAGGCTTCGTCTTCTACTCCTGTTTCTTCGGCGCCGGCACAGTCGGCTAGGACTGGTGGCCAGGTATCCAGAGGTCGCCCTAGGGGTGAGGATCGTACTGGTGGAGGCCAGGCTCGTTTCTATGCTCTTCGGGATAGGAAGGATGCTAGTGCTTCAGATGCGGTCATTTCAGGTATTATCTTAGTCTGCCACAGGGATGCTTCTGTCTTATTTGATCCCGGATCCACCTATTCTTATGTCTCTACTTATTTTGCACATCGTTTGGGTATGACCCGTGGTATTCTTGCTTTGCCCGTACATGTGTCTACCCCAGTGGGGGATACTGTTGTTGTGGATCAGGTATATCGATCCTGTCTTATTACTATTGGGGGTCTGGAGACCCGAGTTGATTTATTACTACTGGGCATGCTGGATTTCGATGTAATTCTAGGCATGGATTGGCTATCTCCCTACCATGCGATTATGGACTGTCATGCCAAGACAGTCACACTAGCTATTCCAAGTAATCCGAGGATCGAGTGGCGTGGCTTGACTGATTATGTGTCCGACAGGGGTGATTTCTTATATAAAGGCCCAACGAATGATTGGCAAGGGTTGTTTATCTTATTTGGCCTTCATTAGAAATGTTGAGGTCGAGACACCCAGTCTTGATTCGGTCCCCATTGTGAGGGAGTTTCCGGATGTATTTCCGGCAGACCTACCAGGCATGCCGCCTGACAGAGATATTGACTTTGGTATTGACTTGGTGCCGGGCACTCAGCCCATTTCTATTCCTCCCTATCGCATGGCACCAGCAGAGTTAAAAGAATTGAAAGAACAACTTCAGGAACTCTTAGATAAGGGTTTCATTCGTCCGAGTGTGTCACCTTGGGGTGCACCGGTGTTGTTCGTAAAGAAGAAAGATGGCACAATGAGAATGTGCATTGATTACAGGCAGCTGAACAAGGTAACAGTGAAGAATAAGTACCCATTGCCTCGTATCGAGGACTTATTTGATCAGCTCCAGGGAGCTAGTGTATTTTCTAAGATTGATCTTCGATCGGGCTATCATCAGTTGAAGATAAGGGACTCAAATATTATGAAGACAGCGTTCAGGACGCAGTATGGGCACTACGAGTTCCTGGTGATGTCTTTCGGGCTAACTAATGCCCCAGTTGCATTCATGCACTTGATGAATAGTGTATTTCGGCCGTACCTGGATTCTTTTGTGATTGTGTTTATTGATGATATTATGGTATATTCACGCAGCCGGGAGGAGCATGCACAGCATTTGAGAGTGGCATTGCAGAGGTTGAGAGAAGAGAAGCTTTATGCAAAATTCACTAAGTGTGAATTCTGGCTTGATACTGTGGGTTTTCTGGGACATATAGTGTCCAGTGATGGTATTCGGGTTGATCCTCAGAAGGTTGAGGCAGTGCAGAATTGGCCCAGACCTTCCTCAGCTACAGAGATTCGGAGTTTTCTCGGCTTGGCAGGCTATTATCGTCGGTTTGTTCAGGATTTCTCATCTATTGCTTCACCGTTGACTAAGTTGACACAGAAGAATGCTCCATTTGTGTGGTCTGATGAATGTGAGGAGAGCTTTCAGAAGCTCAAGGAGGCTTTGACCACAGCTCCAGTACTTGTGTTACCATCAGCCTCAGGGTCATATACGGTGTATTATGATGCTTCTAGAGTTGGGCTCGGTTGTGTGTTGATGCAGGAGGGTAGAGTTATTGCATATGCTTCTCGTCGGCTAAAGCCCCACGAGAAGAACTACCCCGTTCATGATTTGGAGTTAGCAGCTATTGTTCATGCCTTGAAGATTTGGAGGCATTACTTATATGGTGTATCTTGTGATGTATATACGGACCACCGCAGCCTTCAGCATTTGTTTAAGCAGAAATATCTAAATTTGAGGCAGCGAAGATGGCTTGAGTTGCTTAAAGACTATGATATTACTATCTTGTACCATCACGGAAAGCCAATGTAGTGGGCGATGCATTGAGCGGAAGAGGCTATTAGTATGGGCGAGTTTGGCGTATATTCCGAGTTGGGGAGAGACCACTGCGGTTGATGTTCGGGCGTTAGCTAATCGGATGGTAAGGCTGGATATTTTCGAGCCCGGTCGGGTGATGGCTTGTGTAGTAACTCGTTCTTCCTTATATGATCGTATTCGAGAGCGCCGGTATGATGATCCGCACTTACTTGTCCTTAAGGACAGAGTTTGACATGATGATGCTAGAGATGTCACTATTGATAGTGATGGTGTATTGCGGATGCGGGGGCGGATATGCGTGCCCGATGTTGACGGCCTTCGTAAATTGATAATGGAGGAAGCCCGTAGCTCGCGGTATTCTATTCATCAGGAGCCGCGAAGATGTACCGAGATTTGAAGCAGAATTACCGGTGGAGAAAGATGAAGAAAGATATTGTGAGCCGTGTGGCTCGGTGTCTAAACTGTCAGCAGGTCAAGTATGAGCATCAGAGACCTGGTGGTGTATTCCAGCGTATCGATATTCCTGAGTGGAAGTGGGAAAGGATTACTATGGACTTTGTTAGCGGACTCACTCGGACAGCGAGGAAGTTTGATTCAGTTTGGGTGGTGGTGGATAGGTTGACCAAGTCGGCTCACTTCATCCCAGTGTGTACTACCTATACCTCAGAGCGGTTGGCAGAGTTATTCATCAGTGAGATCGTGAGATTGCATGGAGTTCCCATTTCTATTATATCAGACAGAGGTACCCAGTTCACATCTCAGTTCTGGAGGACATTTTAGCGAGAGTTGGGTTCACAGGTAGAGTTGAGCACAGCATTTCATCCACAGACGGATGGGCAGTCTGAGCGTACTATTCAGATATTGGAGGACATGTTGCGTGCTTGTGTCATTGATTTTGGTGGTTCGTGGGCTGATTATTTGCCTTTGGCGGAGTTTGCTTACAATAATAGCTATCAGTCCAGCATTCAGATGGCACCGTATGAAGCTTTATATGGGAGACGGTGTAGGTCTCCAGTCGGTTGGTTCGAGCCAGGCGAGGCTAGGTTGTTAGGGACGGAGTTAGTCCAAGATGCCTTAGATAAGGTGAAGGTGATTCGGGAGAGACTTCGCACAGCTCAGTCGCGTCAGAAGAGTTATGCGGACCGGAAGGTCCGAGATGTGTCCTATTCAGTGGGTGAGAAGGTGTTGTTGAAGGTTTCGCCTATGAAGGGCGTTATGAGGTTTGGAAAGAAAGGAAAGTTGAGCCCAAGGTTCATTGGACCTTTTGAGGTGCTTAGGAAAGTTGGGGAGGTGACCTATATGCTTGCTTTGCCACCCAGTTTGTCGGGAGTTCACCCGGTGTTCCATGTATCTATGCTCCGGAAGTATGTCGGAGACCCGTCTCATGTGTTGGACTTCAGCACGATACGGCTAGATGAGGATTTGACTTATGATGTGGAACCAGTAGCCATTTTGGGTCGACAGGTTCGTAAGCTGAGATCCAAGGACATAGCTTCAGTGAAAGTGCGGTGGAGAGGTCGTCCCGTGGAGGAAGCAACTTGGGAGACCGAGCAGGAGATGCGGAGCAGATATCCTCACTTGTTTGATGCTCCAGGTATGTTTCTTAACCCGCTCGCGGACGAGCGTTTGTTTAAGTTGGGGAGAATGTAATGACCCGGCCCGTTGTTACGGGAATTACCACCCCGTTACCTTGCATTTACATATCTTATGCTTTTAAATCAGTATTAGAATATATCGGGTGAGTTGGGAGTGATTCGGGTTGAAAATGAAGCAAATAGCATGTTTGAAGGAAGCTTGAATATGAGAAGTCAACCAAGAGTTGACTATTGAGTTAGAGTGCTCGGAACCGGATTATGATGATTCGACTAGTTTCGGGGGATCATTTATGACTTAGGAGAGCAATCGGAATTGAATTCGGAGGTCCGGTGTAGTTTTAGGCTTGAATTGGCTAAGGTTGAATTTTGGCGAAATCCGGATGGTAGGTGATATTTTGATCCGGGGTCGGAATGGAATTCCGACAATTTTTGTAGCTTCGTTATGTGATTTTGGATGTGTCTGCAAATTTTCAGGTCATTCGGACATCGTTTGATCGGGTTTTGGATTGAATGTTAGTTTTGAAAGTTTTGAAGAAACTTAGGCTTGAATTCGTGAGTAAATGGAGATTTTGATGTTTAGTATGGTGTTTTTATGATTGGAACAAGTCCGTATCATGTTTTGGAGTGCGTTGGTGGTTTTCGTTGGGGTCCCGGGGGCCTCGGGATGATTTCGGACCATCAACCGGGCTTGTGGGACTTGGCAAAATCTGCAGAAAACTGCAGGTTTCTGCCCAGTCATTTTGACCTTCGCGTTCGCGTGGCATGGGCCGCGTTCGCGAAGGCCAGGAAGATCAATGCATCGCGTTCGCGGTCGGGGTGTCGCGTTCGCGTAGGCCAGGGGTGTTGAGCATCGCGAACGCGTTGCTTGGGTCGCGTTCGCGTAGGGTCGTGGGTGTTGTGCTTCGCGTTCGCGGGAGGTGTATCGCGAACGCGTAGAAGAAATATGGGCGGCTGGGAGCTTGAACATCGCGAACGCGTGGGAGGCGTCGCGTTCGCGAAGGGTAACTGGAATTGAACATCGCGAACGCGTGGTAAGCGTCGCGATCGCGAAGAGTAAGGAGGAGCTGTTCTTCACGAACGCGTGGGAGCTCACGCGAACGCGAAGAACAAAAGTCTCTGGCAGTGAATAAAATCCAGAAGGAGAGGGGTTACGGGTTTACACCCCCAAAACTCAATTTTGAGCCCTAGAGAGAAGAAAACTCGAGGAGACCACTGAGAAGTCATCGGCTATTCGTTGGAGGTAAGATTCTTGACTCAAAAACATCATTTTATGGTAGTATTAATATCAATCTTCATGAAATTGGGTTGAAATCTTGAAGAAATGTGGCCTAAATATTGAAAACGGGATTTTTGGATTTGGGAGGCCATTTGAACTCCGATTTCGATAAATTTTATATGCACGGACTCGTGGCGAGATGAGGGTCGCGTTGGTACTAATTTCGGAATTTTCCGAGCAGTGGGGCCCGGGGTCGGGTTTTACCAACTTAGTGTAATTATGCGAATTTCATATAAATTGAAGTGGGTTATGATTCTTTGACCCGTATTTGACATAATTATTGTTATTTGACTAGATTCTACACACGAGGCAACGAAATTCAAAGGAAAAGGCATCGCGGACGAGTCTACGACCGGCTAGAGGTGAGTAGTTTGTGTATATGGTAGCTTGAGGGTTCGAAACCCCGGCTTAGCACATTGTGACGCTAGTAGGGCGTGGCTCGCACACCGTGGCAGGTGCGAGATTGATTGTGATTGGGGATTGAGACTTGGTCCATCCCGGAAGTGAATAATATGTTGTTAGTGTTGGAAATACACTGTATTTGCTATATTTGTGGGCTGTAAGCCTTGTTTGGGGCCTTGTGCCGATCTGTAGCGTCCTTAGAGGACAATATTTATGTGATAGCTATAATCGCTTAAATCACTAATCTCAGTCCTGGAAATTGAAATCACACTTTTGAAATGCTAAGTCACCAGCTTTTACAAATTTAATAAAGTTAAAGTATTTTTCATAAATTATGAATTGAGAACTGGAATTAAGGAAAATGAATTGTTTTGTGACTTACATGATTGTTTTGGACTGAGGATGGATCGGGCTGCACGCCGCAGTGGTTGATATGATATGAGGATCGGGCTGCACGCCACAGCGATATTGCGCTTGGGCTGTAGGAGCCCCTCCGGAGTCTGTACACACCCCCAATGAGCGCCGTCGACGTTAAATTGGATCGGGCTACACGCCGTAGCGGTTATGTGCATTGCATTGCATCTATATTTGTTGAATTACTCGGTGGTAGCTGTATTGTATTGTTGCTGCTAGTTCGTAGGAGATTCGGACTGTAGTGTAGCTTCATATTGTGGTATTTTGTGGATTTCCTACTGTCAGCTGCCTTTATATATTTATTACTCACTGAGTACTTAGTACTCACCTCTACTCACTGCACCTTTTGTGTGCAGACTCAGGTACTCAGGAGCAGTAGGACAGGCATCTCCAGCGTTTGCAGTGTCATATCGGGTTGCTGAGGTAGCTGCCTACGTTCGCAGAACCTAGCTTCTCCTCTCATTTCCAGTTGTTATTTTGTATTTTGTATTCAGACTTGAGTACTTCTATATCGTACTCTCTATTTCTGTTGGGTTTTGTTAGAGGCTCTAGACTTGTGACTCCGGATCTTTGGGAGTGTCAGTATTTTGTTCTGTACTATTATTATTGGAGTTCTTAAACTCATATATTCTTCTTGGGTTGTCCATTTGGGACCGATATCTTTGTGTTAATTAAATTGTTGGTCTGGCTGGCCTAGCTTGATTGTTGGGCGCCATCACGACCGGATTTGGGTCGTGACAAAAAGAAGCTAAGAGAACAAAAAGAATAACACCTTCGCCGTGTCAACTAAGTGAATTCTTTCAACGACTAGGAAAACATATCAACTAACATCAAAGATTATTGAATTCCAGTCATTTGCGGTGGCGAAGTTAGAAATTTCCTCAAGGGTATTCAAACTTTAAAGATATTAGAATATTTCCGACAAAGGGTGTTCAATATATGTTATATACCTCTACAACTTAATATTTTACTTTTATATACAATGTAATTTTCTGATGAAGGATGGTTAATCCTTACCAGAGTGTAGCTTCGCCCCTGGTCTTCTGATAGAGCCATACGTGCAAGTTCAACAATGGAACTCCATTTTTCGCTGAAAGCATGCAATCTTAATTTGTAGTCACAACAGTATTTGCTGATTTCAGTATTATTACAATAGCAAGTTGAATTCCCTTTGCTTTGACTTTGTAAATTACATACTTGTGCTCAGAAAGAAACGAATTCTTAATCAACCATCATGGTCCCTCTCTCTCTCTCTTCACTGTTTAAGAGTAATAAGCAACACTTGCAATGGATGATCACAAATTCCAAAGGGAAATCACAAGCTTCTCAGATTTTTTGAATGGTGTTATGTCGAATGTGTGCACAGTATTTGGATAGAAAGAAATCTTTGAGAAATCAAGTAGAGGATGGGAAAGTATTGCCAGGGAGATTGCATATATTTGCAATGTTAGAGCCTCATCTAGAATAAAACTTGTACTGCAAAAATATATGTTCTAGCTAGATAGCGAGGTTCCTGATTTGGTTTTGTTTGTTTCTTAGTTTCTTTGGATAGCTAGCTGTGTTGGCTAAGCTATGGAATTGTATTGCTGGTTTGGTAATTAATAAAATTTGTAGTTACCAAAAACAGAGTCGTTGACCTAATGTTGCTTCATTTTTCTGTTATCTTAAAAGGAAAATGCAACTGGTTACCTAATAAAGGACAGGCATTTCGAATCATCTATTTACTTTGAGTTAGAGCTGTATTTTGAACGATACATTTGAGGTTGTAACTTCAGTGTTGCACAGTCCGATAATGTTATCAGAACAATGGAGTTTCATCTTTATGAAGTTGTTTCAGGAAATAAAGTTTAATCTAGTAACTATAGAGTTTAATCATTAAAAAGTTGGTATTCAGAATGCAAAATGCTATTTTCCCAGCAATAGTGTAAATTCTTAGACGGTTAGGAGGCAAGCTTGCAACTAGTTAGTAAGTATGCTCAGTGTTCTAAGAAGACAACAATTTCCTCAAGGATGTTAGGGAACAAAAGCATTGTGGTCATCTAAAGTTCCAAATTTCTCATGCAAATACCATGATCATAGCTGAGTTCGCCCGTCCCCTTCCTCTTTCTCTTCCTTCTTTCCAACCTTTCTTCCTCTGCGAGAGCTTTGTGTAACAGTTGAACAATATCACTAGATTTGGTGCATAGACTAGACTGTCCTAGATAGAACACGTGAAATAACTGATGCTTTGAGTCATATTGACTGCTATAGTCAACTATTGGACATGGAAAGATGTGTGCCTTGCTAGAAACTTGAACTAAAAGATTCTCTTTAGATTAAGAGGGGAAGAGTAATATTCTAAAGGGAATGCAGTGAAAGCAAAACATCATACATATAATGCAGCATTCAAATATATTAAAGATGACTCACCAGGGTGAGCTTAAAATTTTCGCCAGTCATAAATGGGAGCAAAAGACACCAAAAGACAATATCTGTCAGCATAACAGCACCTCCACCAGTCTATGAAAACAAAAAAAAATTGTGTCAAATTTCTAACAGTAAACTCATGTGAGTTGATCAATTTAAAACAGCTTTTAGCTATTCAGATTATCGTTGTAAGACCCAAAATTTAGATCTAGGTTTTTATACAATCAGATCTATACTAAAAAGGGTTAATCTTAGTCAATATTAATGTCCAAATGACAGATTTGTGTATTATGAAGAATATCGCACGTGTACTATTGGATAACAATAGTATGGAGCGATAATGGAGTAATAAATGATTCAAGAATATGAAAGAAAACAATAAATGGTAATAAATGACATTTAAGTAAATAATAGAGTAAAGTTCACCAAGGGTGAGAATTTCCCAATGATTCTTCTGACTATGATGGATAATGATAAGTCTTTTCTTCTTAGATCAGGGTAGAAAAGACAGAGAGATAAGTAATAAAGTTAAACTTTGTATGTACGTGACAGAGAGAATATTAGAGAATGTCAATATTATTTGAAAAAATTACAAGAAAATACACTTGACATCGCACCATAACAAAAAATAGCCCATATTATTAAGTTTTACCCTACCTAGCCCATATTGTTATTTTGAAAGCACTAGCAAATCAAAATTTATAGAGTTAAATTTGTGATCTCACAAACATTACATTTACTCTCTTTTCTTCTTACTCCTTCTACATATGCTTCAAGGGGTCATCTGCTATTATTGTTTCTCCCATGTGTCATCTGATTGCAATGTAAGAAAATTGAAGAGTAGAAGTTCACCATTAAAGGCTATTCAAAGCGTTGCTTTTGAAAATTGGATTTTTTGAGTTTGTTAGTTTTTGGGTTGGGTGTTGTTCTAATTGATTGAAAATATCATAAGGAGTTCAAACTTTCAATTTGAAGTGATTTTGAGTAGATTTGAACAAGATTTGAGTAAAATTTTAGAAAAAACGCAAGGAAGAAGACACAGTTAGTTTTTTGTATAATTATGTATAATCTTGTATAATAGTGTATATGAGTGTATAAACACATCTTATACACTATTATACACTTTTATACACCTTTATACAAATGTCTGTAGACGAACTTCTTCCACGATTTTTAGTTACAATTCTTGTTCAAAACAGTTCAAATCTCCATTAAATGACTTCAAATTTTATATACAACCTCCTCGTACTATTTCTAATAATTCTAAATAACACCCATTCTAAATTTCTCACAAAATCAAATGCGGAACCTAAACCCACATATTTAAGCTTGTTAGAATCTAATTTTCACAATTTAAATGGATTTGGTTTGTTGAACTAATATTTGAGTTATAATTGCTGATTCGAAAATTAACTTAAAGCTTGAGCAATCTTTTTTAAAAATTAAATAGTAATTTTGAGAATTTATTGTAGTTGGATGTAGAAACTTAGCTTATTATTTTTGGGTTAATTAGTTGTAAATTGAAATATGGGCTATAAAATTGAAAAGTAGGAATCCCAGTTGTTGATATGTGAAATTTTCTCATATTATTTCTCTATAAAAGTATCAAATCCCCTTCTATAACTACATATCTTCCTCTTTATAAGGGTACATGGGCCACGAAACCCTAGATAGTACAACTGGGAAGAATATTCGTTAGAATATTCTCTTGGAAATATAAATCTTGGAACTAGTCGTTACTGCATGCCTAAGAGAGGTGCTCGTCCTCGTCCATGGATCTTGGACCACCTCGACCTCGTCAACGACCCGCCATCTTGTCATGACGTCAACCTTTTGAAATCAAGTTAACATGTCATAGAAACAACAGTGGCAGCCTCCAAAGGTTTCATTTCCGTTGACTTAGTCAACATATGATATGAAGTTTTTTGCCCATACAATCGAGACAGATTAGCTCATAGATCAGAGATAATTTAGGAAGTACTATATTATGTTAATTCAATTGTTGCTGAATTAAGCAGTTGTTATTGCAATTAGGCTAGCAAAGTTGTTTCAGACAATCCACCAAACAATATTCACAAGAAAAATTCTGCCTTTCTAACTTGCTAAACTTAGGAATTCATACAAGAATCATTGCAGCTATCCCACACTTTCAATAACTGTATGCTCCCCAGGACCTTGGGAACTTGTGAAAACATATAAATTTGATAGTAGTTTCTAATGCTAACCTGATAAATAATTTGCATACAGTTTTCCCAAAATCCAAGTCGTTGGTCAGAGGATGCCCCATTGCTACTATTCTCTTGAGCAGCTGTTTTAAGGAATTTCTCTATCTCCCCGCGCCGAGAGAGGGGATTTCTTGTATATAACCAGCATCCCCGCGCCGATATAATGGTTCCCAGCTGCAATGCAAGCACATATTGTGGTCAGCTATCAACCGCAAAACATATTAAGTATTCACTAAAAATTGAGCAGCAAGAGAAGACTGATATTGTGTGTCCATACAGCAAAATAGACCCCAACCAAAGCAAACGTCCACCTAGAAATTAAGCAATTAATTAGAATATCAGATCGGTTATATAGTCTGAATTTTAAATATACACAAATATATGTAGAGAATTAGGAAGATGGCGCAGCTGATTAAGTACTGTGTGTAGAAGAAGAAGTCGAAGAAGCCAAAGCTGGAAACAGTCTGAAAAAGCAAGAAGGACATGGCAACAAAGGCGAAAGCTCTGAAGAAAAGAAGCCAAAGAGGATGGAGATTTCGCCAACAGGGTACCCACAGATCTGTGGACTTAGTAGGATACTCTGCGTCCTTTCGCTGCCTATTGATGAGCCTCAAAGCTACAGTAGTAGGGATGGTAAAGATTAGAGCACACACGGCAACTTGCCATTGAAGCCAGTACTCTAATCCCAAGCTTTCTTTGGCCGACATAACTGTTTATCTTCTTTGGAGCAGATCAATTAGTTGATGAAAAAGAAAG
This sequence comes from Nicotiana noctiflora, assembly GCA_032618575.1. NCBI lineage: Eukaryota > Viridiplantae > Streptophyta > Magnoliopsida > Solanales > Solanaceae > Nicotiana > Nicotiana noctiflora. The sequence continues at coordinate 56,450 of JASVEL010014190.1, read as the reverse complement.
AAATAGTAGCAGCAGGTTACTAGCTGAGCTACTCGGTTGAATTTTCTGCCATGGAATTGGAGATAGGAGGAGGAGTTTCCATCATGTTACTACTTTGGAAATTTCAGTTTGGTACAGGCATCTTGAATCCAGCGCACGACAACCGAAAAACGATGGTTGTTAGTTGTCATTTCTGAATTTCTGGATTCAAACTTTTTTTTCCCTTTGTTTTTCAAGAGGAGAAAATAGGGGTGATGCAAGGCCAACAACGTTGTTTAATTTTTTTTTTTTATAAAAAAACAATAGGGATATATAATTTTTTTTTTGGTAAACAAAGATAATATATTAATAATACTAACTGCGTACAGAGTGTTGATGTCTTTATGACATTCTATTACAAACTAAAGATAAAGTACTAGTAGTATTCACATTTGTCACGGTCATCCTATTGGAATTATCATCATGAAATGTTGCCGTGCTGGATATCAAGCTTGTCAATTTCAAAATTTAGCTCCGCAAAATGAGGGACACTGTTAAAAACCATTGGCAAAAGATTTTCTTCAAAATGATGACCCTCCTTAGCTAACTGATCAACTACCATATTTTGACCCATGTACGCATGCTTGACTACTGGTTTACCTAGCGCGTCCAGGTAGTACCTGCAATCCGCAATTAAGTTAGATAATTCAATATTTTGGGACTGTAAAAGTAGTACAAGTCCATTCGCATCTACCTCTACTTCCAGTGGTGTTAATTGATATTTATAGGCTAATTTTAATCCTTGTAGTAAAGCATATAATTCAGAGAAAATAGATGATACATTAGGACAAGATGCAGTAAACCCTATTATCGAGTCAGCATTTGAGTTCCTAATTAATCCTCCTATGCCTGCTCCTTTATTTGAAAAAGCCCCATCAATATTGAGTTTATAGAAATTATTGTGAGGTGGTTTCCATTTGATATCCTTGTTCACCTGTGATTTAAACTTAGGTTTGAAGTGATAAGAGGTTAAGCAAGTAAACTTTGCTGCTTGTTGTGTAATTTGAGTAAAGGAAATGGAATTCTTCTTTTGATTGAAAAAGTTATTATTTCGAGTAATCCAAATATTCCATAATGTATAAGCAAGATATATTTCATGATTAATGGTGTAAGGAAAGAAAGCATGCTTATTGAAAATTAGTTGATGAACCCAAGTATGAGAACTTTGAAGATGTAGTATAGAATCAATTTGGTACTTGAAACCTAAGTGTTGCCACAGTTGTTGAGCATTTGTACAGGTCAAGAATATATGCTTTATAGTTTCATCCTCCTTTTCACAAAATAAACAAGTAGCATTGTAATAATATTAATTTTGTTTAGGTACATTCTTGTTTGTAATCTATTGTGACAAAGAAGCCATATAAAACCTTTGATTTTTGGGTGAATTGGAAGCTGCCAAATCCATTTAAAATTATTGTTTTGAGGTATAATATTTGAATGGTCTGTCTCTAAATGAGTATACATAGACTTTACTAAAAAGGTGCCATCATGTGTCAAACCCCAGCGAAGAAAGTCATTATTAATGCCAGCATGAGAAATGTATGTAGCATTTATCAAATTTAAAATTGTACGATCTAATACAAATGGAATCCTATCCATGTGCCAACCTAACTGGCTTATAATTTCAGAAATTGATAGAGCTTGTTGATCCAAAGTTAAAGGCCCTTGAATTAATGATCTCAAGGTTGTACTTGGTTTAATCCAAGGGTCATTCCAAAGATTAATATGTTTTCCATTCACAATTCTCCATTTTATGCCCTTTTGGCAACAATTCCACCCACTCAGGATATTATTCCAAGTTTTTATATTTATTTTATTATTATTATTTATATTTTTATGTAAGTATTTGTTAAGGAGAATACTTGCCCACATAGCTTTGGGTGAATTAAAAACTCTCAAAGCCAGTCCCGCTAGAAGTGCATTATTTTTAAGACGAAGTTTTTGTATCCCTAGTCCCCCAAGAGCTTTATTAGTAGTTACTGCATCCCAGTTGAGTAGATATAATTTCTTTTTAGTCAAAGTGGTTCCCCAGAGGAAATTCCGCTGATATTTCTCCATGTTATTAATAATCTTGTTGGGTATTTTGATATATTGCATAATATGATTTGGTAGATTATTAAGAGTTGATTTTATTAAGGTAGAGCGAACAGTCATTGTTAGAAATTTTTTTTTCCAACCTGCTAGTCGATTTTTAAAATTATCTAGGAGAAATTGAAAGTTCTCATTCTTAGGCTTATCAGTGAACATCGGGAAGCCCAAGTATTTATCAAAAGAAGTACCTTCCTTAATAGCGAAAGATTCAGATATATATTTCCTATCATTGAGTGTTGCATTTTTAGATAAAAAGACTCTAGATTTATCAAAATTAACCTTTTGGCCAGAGCAAGATGTAAAGTGTTCTAGTACATCAATTATAGAATGGTAGCTTTTTGTAGTGATTTTTGATAACAACACAATGTCATCAGCAAACAGGAGATGTGACTAGGGGGTCCCTGAGTTGTTAATCTAATAGGTTGCCACTGTAGATAATCTACTGATAGTGAAATGCTACGAGAAAGCATTTTCATACACATGATAAATAAGTAGGGTGACAAAGGATCCCCTTGATGAATACCTCTTGTTGGAGTGAAAAAAAGAGTCCTATTTCCATTTAGAAGAATGGAAAAAGAAGAGGTTGTGACACAAGACATAATTAGCTTGATCATTGGATTGGATATTTCAAAATATATAAGAGTTTTTCGAATAAAATCCCATTCTAATCTATCAAAAGCTTTTTCTAAGTCTAGCTTTAAAAGCATGTAAGAAGCTTTGCTTGTGGTTTTTTTAAAAGTAATTTAAAATTTCCTGCACTATTATAGCATTATCCGAAGCACATTTCCCTTTTTGAAAGCTAGATTGTGTAGGCTCTATAATTTTGGAAATGATTAATTTTAACCTAGCAACAATCACCTTAGTTATCAATTTATACAAAGTATTACATAAACTAATGGGTCGATATTGTTGAATAGTAATATGATTCTTAACCTTAGGAATAAGGCAAATAAAAGTTTGATTAAGTTCATAAGGCATTTGCTTATTTGCCAAAATGTCTAAATAGAAAGGGATAACTTTATGACTAACCTAAGTCCAATATTTCTGATAGAAAAAAGGATGGAGTCCATTCGGCCCAAGAGATTTAAAAGGCTTAAAGCTAAATAATACATTTATAATCTCATTATAATTAAAGGGTTGATTTAAAGTATTTTGGTCCGAATAAGTTATACAAGATATGTCATTGTAATTTTTTATAGAAATTAATTGGTTAATAGTGTATAAGGAGTGATAAAAATTAGTGATATGATTTTCTAATTCCGTCTGTTGGGAAATCCAATTACCTACCGAGTCACGAAGAGTAAAAATTCTATTCCTTCTACGTCTATTAATAGTTGTTAGATGGAAATATTTTGTATTGGCATCTCCATCATTTAACCAATTTATTCGAGATTTTAATTTCCAAAATTGTTCCTCAAGTTGTAACACTTTACTATATTCTAAAGAAAGATCTATTTCAAGTTTATGTAGAATAAACTTGTAGGATAATGAATCGAGGATTGAATACCTGCTAATCAAGCCAACAATTTCTTTTTTTGTGTAAAAATATTTCCAAAAGTTTGTTTATTCCAAATAGTGGTAGCATCTTGGAATATTTTAGTGGTTGTAGGAAGGGAATGATTACCCGACCATATATTACGAACCAAGTTTGAAAAATGTGGGTGTGTTGTCCACATTGTTTCAAACCTAAAATTTTTTGTTACATGTCTATTAATAGGTATTAAGTTTAGTAGTAATGGACAGTGGTCCGAGTAGATTCTAGGTAAATGATTTACCACAATATTAGGATACAAATTTATCCAGTCATAATTTGCAAGGCATCTATCTGGTCTTTTGTCACGACCCGGATTTCCTACCACCGGGGTCATAATGGCGCCTACTAATGGAAGCTAGGCAAGCCAAATATTAATTACACCTCCATTAATTATCGAATTCTTATTAAGACATTAAAATTAAAAACATATAATTTACAGCGGAATAATCAAACTTAGCGGAAGACTTAGTCAAATATGATAAAGAAAACCCAAACATGATACACTACCCAAGGCTGGTGTCACAATACTCACGAACTTCTAAGAATAATACACACAATTGTCTGAAAGAAAATATAAGTTGTTTATCTCGATTAAATGAGATAACGGAATGAAAAGGATAGATAGAAGAGACAACGGGTCTCGCGGACGCCCGCAAGGCTACCTCGTAGTCTCGAAGTCGGAAAATCCACAAATCCCTACTGCCGCTGCTGCTGTCCGTAACCTATATCTGCGCAAAAAGAGCGTAGAGTGTAGTATCAGCACAACCGACCCCATGTCTTGGTAAGTGCCTGGCCTATCCCGGCGAAGTAGTGATAATGCTAGGACCAGTCACCCACATAAACCTGTACAATTGCAATATATATATATATATATATATATATATATATATATATATATATATATATATATATATATATATATATATATATATATATATATATACTCGCTCTGAAATAATAGTCAATAATTCGTGATATCCAGAATAATCTAATCAACAGAATAAATCTTACTTTCATGTCTCAATTCCTTTTCATTTTATATCTCGTGGTAGGCGTACCACCCGCTCCCAACTATCACAGTAACTACATCTTGTGGTAGGCGTACCACCCGCTCCCAAATATATCAATAGGCTACCGGCAACTATGACCAATGCTAAGATTTAAATTACTTTGTGGTCGGCGTGCCACACGATCCCATTTCTTATTATATAAGTGGTCGGCGCGCCATACGATCCCAATTCATAAATATATATATTACCGGCATTTAGCCAATAATCTCTGCATCAACAATATTTATAATTACTGGTTTTAAATCAATAATTGATAATAATTTCAACAATTTATCTCCATTACCGGTATAACACCAATAACTCTTAATCAACAATTTATTCATAACTAAATTCCTATTCCTTCAAGCTAGGATAGAACAAACAATTACCTCGAAAGTTTACGAACAATTCAATCTGTGGCAATGCCTTTTCCTTTCAAATTCGTCTCCAATCCAATCGTATCTATGCACAATTGATTTAATATCACCAATACTACTCAACAAACTAATTCATAAGGCCAATTTCAACTTTTACAACATTCTGCCCAGAATAGTGAATTTCGACCCCGGGCCCACATGGTCGAACTCGGGGTTCGGACCAAAATCCGGTTACCCATCCCCCCACGAGTTCAAGTATATGATTTGTTTCAAAATCGGACCTCAATTCGAGGTCCAATTTCCTAATTCATGAAAAACCTTATATTCTACCAAAAACAAGAAATTCTACCATGAAAACCTTTGATTTATATTGAAAAACATGTTTAATGTTGTTAGGAATTGAAAGAATTAAGTAAAAAGTGACCTACAATTATTTTGAAGAAGAGGGAATTCGTGAAGAATCGCAAATGGGTGTTTTTGGGTTGTGAAATGTGAAGAATGAAGCTGGAAATCGTGTTTTTCAGGTCTCTGTGTTCGCATTTGCGAACATGGGTTCGCAATTGCGAACCCCGACCAATTTCCGGAGTTTGAAAAATAAGCTAAGGTTGGGAAGTTCGCATTTGCGAACATTTGTTCGCATTTGCGAACAAGGAAAAAACTGGGAAGTTCGCATTTGCGAACTATTGTTCGCAATTGCGAACAGAGGCTAAATATGGGGAAGTTCGCAAATGCGAACTATTGTTCGCATTTGCGAACACAGGCAGACTATTGGGGAGTTCGCATTTGCGAACTATTGTTTGCATTTGCGAACACAGGCAGATTATTGGGGAGTTCGCATTTGCGAACTATTGTTCGCAATTGCGAACTCTGCAGACCAGGTGCTGACAGCAACTTCTAACATGAGAAATTGATCTCGTGGCCTATCCAAAGTTCACCCGAGCCCTCGGGGCTCCAAACCAAATATGCACACCGACTTAAAAACATCATACGAACTTGCTCGCGCGATCAAATCGCCAAAATAACATCAAAATCAATGAATTGAGCCTTAAAACTCAAGAATTCTTTCAAATTTCATAATTTCCAAAATTTCCAAATTAAGGCCAAAACACGTCAAACGACGTCCGTTTTCAACCAAACTTTACAGGAAGCGCTTAACCAATATATTTGACATGTACCGGGTGTCGGAACCAAAATACGAGCCCGATATCACCACTTTTCAATCAAATTTCAGTTTCATTTTCCTTAAACATTTTCAGAAAACAATTTAACAGAAAAATTCTTTTACCGGGGTTCTAGACCTCGGATTTCAATTCCGGGCATACGCCCAAGTTCCATATTTTTCTACAGATTTTCTAAGACCGTCAAATCATGGGTCCGGGTCGGTTTATCAAAAATGTTGACCAAAGTCAACCATATCAATATTAATATCAAAATTTCCTCAAATTTTTCACATATTTCACATATTTCAACATAAAATTTTTCCAGCTTCGTGCTCGAACTGTGCACGCAAATCGAGGCAACTATAAATGAGATTTTCAAGACCTCAGAAGCTCGAAATGATTAATAAAATAAGTGATGACCCTTTGGGTCGTCACAATCTCCACCTCTAAAACAACCGTTAGTCCTCGAACGGACAAAAGAAAGAAGTACATGAGTCAAGGAATAGATGAGGATATCGGCTCCGCATGTCAGACTCGGACTCCCAGGTCGATGCCTCAGGAGGCTGACCCCTCCACTGAACTGGCACAGAAGGAAAAATCTTCGACCTCAACTGTCGAACCTGCCGATCTAGCCTCATAGGACAGATCTTTGTCAAATTGGACAGTGCTGAAATATAACACGTGCGACGGATCGCCGTGATATTTTCGAAGCATTGACACATGAAACACCGGATGTACAGCTGATAAGCTAGGTGGCAAGGCAAGTTTATATGCCACTTCTCCCACACGATCAAGAATTTTGAATGGCCCAATAAACCTAGGGCTAAGTTTGCCCTTCTTTCCAAATCTCATTACGCCCTTCATAGGCGACACTCGGAGCAATACTCGCTCCCCAATCATGAAAGCTATATCTCGAACCTTGCGATATGTATAGCTCTTTTGTCTAGACTGAGCTGTGCGAAGCCTATCTTGAATAATCTTGACCTTATCTAAGGCCTCCTGAACTAAATCCGTACCCAATAACCGAGCTTCTCCCGGTTCAAACCATCCAACCGGAGAACGACACCGCCTACCATACAATGCTTCATAAGGAGCCATCCGGATGCTCGATTGATAACTATTATTATAAGCAAACTCTGCCAACGGCAGGAATTGATCCCACGAACCTCCAAAATCAATAACACACGCCCGTAGCATATCTTCCAATATCTGAATAGTCCTCTCGGACTGAACATCCGTCTGGGGATGAAAGGCTGTACTTAGCTGAACTTGCGTTCCTAACTCTCGTTGAACCGACTTCCAGAAATATGAGGTAAACTGTGCACCTCGATCTGAAATAATAGAGATTGGCATGCCATGAAGGCGAACGATCTCCCTGATATAAATCTCAGCTAACCTCTCGGATGAATAGGTAGTGGCAATAGGAACAAAATGAGCTGACTTGGTCAGCCTATCAACAATCACCCAAACAACATCAAACTTCTTCCGAGTCTTCGGAAGTCCGGAAATGAAATCCATCGTGATTCGCTCCTACTTCCATTCAGGAAGTTCAATTCTATGAAATAAACCGCCAGGTCTCTGATGTTCATACTTAACCTGCTAACAATTATGACACCGTGCCACATAAGCCACAATATCCTTTTTCATTCTGCGCCACCAATAATGTTGATGCCAATCTCGATACATTTTTGCTGCGCCTGGATGAATGGAATACCGCGAACTGTGAGCTTATTCTAGAATCAATTCTCTAAGCCCATCAACGTTTGGCACACAAATGCGCCCTTGCATCCTCAGGATCCCATCAGCATCTAAGGTGACCTGTTTAGCACCTCCTCGCTGAACCGTATCTCTAAGGTCACATAAATAAGAATCATTATATTGTTGATCACGGATACGCTCCAATAATGAAGAGCGAGAAATCGTGCAAGCTAGTACTCGACTAGGCTCAGAAATATCCAACCTCACAAATCGGTTGGCCAATGACTGAACATCCAAAGCAAGTGGTCTTTGATTGACTGGAATATAAGCAAGGCTACCCATACTGGCTGACTTCCTACTCAAAGCGTCGGCCACTACGTTTGCTTTTCCCGGATGATATAAAATGGTGACATCATAATCTTTTAGCAATTCTAACCACCTTCTCTGCCTCAAGTTCAACTCTTTCTGTTTAAACAAATATTGAAGACTCTTATGATCGGTGTATACTTCACATGCTACACCATACAAATAATGCCTCCAGCTCTTCAATGCGTGAATAATCGCCGCCAATTCTAGATCATGCACTGGATAGTTCTTCTCATGAATCTTCGACTACCTCGAAGCATAGGCAATAACCTTGCCATCCTGCATTAACACTGCACCAAGCCCAAGACAGGAAGCATCACAATAAACAGTGTAAGGTCCCGTACCTGTGGGTAAAACCAATACCGGTGCTATGGTCAAGGCTGTCTTGAGCTTTTGAAAGCTCGCCTCACATTCATCGGACCATTCAAATTGAACACCCTTCTGGGTCAATTTGGTCAGTGGGGTTACAATAGACGAAAATCCTTCTACGAATTGGTGATAATAACCCGCTAACCCCAAGAAACTCCGAATATCTGTGGCTGATGTTGGTCTAGGCCAGTTCTTGACTGCCTCAATTTTCTTCGGATCAACCTGAATACCTGCTGCCGTCACAATATGACCCAGGAATGCAACTGAACTTAGCCAAAATTCACACTTTGAAAATTTTGCATATAGCTGCCTATCTCTCAGAGTCTGCAAGGCCACTCTGAGATGTTGCGCATGCTCCTTCTGACTGCGGGAATATATTAATATATCATCAATGAAGACTATTACAAACAAGTCTAAATAAGGCCGGAACACCCGATTCATTAATTCCATAAAAGCTGCTGGAGCATTTGTCAACCCGAAAGACATGACCAGAAATTCATAATGTCCATACCGAGTGCGGAACGCTGTCTTAGGGACATCGGATTCCCTAATCTTCAGCTGATGATAGCCAGATCTCAAATCTATCTTTGAAAATACCTTGGCACCCTAAAGCTGGTCAAATAAATCATCAATTCGCGGAAGTGGATATTTATTTTTGATAGTCACCTTATTTAACTGTCGATAGTCAATGCACATTCTCATCGAACCATCTTTCTTCTTTACAAATAATATTGGTGCACCCCACGGCGAAACACTGGGTCTAATGAAACCCTTTTCAAGTAAATCCTGCAACTGTTCCTTCAATTCTTTTAACTCTGGCGGAGCCATACGATATGGGGGAATGGAAATGGGCTGAGTGCCTGAAGCCAAATCAATGCAAAAATCAATGTCCCTATCGGGCGGCATACCTGGCAAGTCTGAAGGAAATACTTCAGGAAATTCGCGAACCACAGGCACCGAGTCAATAGAAGGAACCTCGGCACTAGAATCACGGACATAGGCCAAATAAGCCAAGCATCCCTTTCCAACCATACGCTGAGCTTTAACATAAGAAATAACATTAAGGCTAGTATGACCTGAATTTCCTTTCCACTCTATACGAGGCAAATTCGGCAGAGCTAAAGTCACGGTCTTGGCATGGCAATCTAAAATAGCATGATATGGAGATAGCCAGTCCATGCCTAGTATAATATCAAAGTCCACCATATTTAGGAGTAATAAATCAGCACGGGTCTCGATACCCTCAATTACTATAATACATGACCGATGAACTCGATTAACCACAATAGAATCGCCTACTGGTGTAGACACATGAACAGGAACACTCAGTGGATCACTGGGCTGAATCAAGTATGGTGCAAAATAGGAAGACACGTACGAATATGTAGACCCAAGGTCAAATAATGCTGATGCCTTTCTATCACAAACCAAAATAATACCTGTAATGACGGCATCAGAAGACTCAGCCTCTGGTCTGGCGGGAAGTGCATAACATCGGGGCTGTGCCCCACCACCCTGAGCAGTATCTCTAGGACGATCAGCTGCTGGCTGGTCTCTACCTCTATCGGTCCGAGCTCCACCTCTATGACCTCTACCTCCACCTCTATGTCCTCTACCTCCGCCTCTAGCCGGCTGGGCAGGCTGTGAGGGAACTGGGGCCTGAATCATGGCACGAGAACCCTGCTGGTGAGATCTGTCAGAAGCTCGAGGGCAATACCTTGCAATGTGCCTAAGATCACCGCACGTAAAACAAGCCCTCGGTTGTTGAAAATGGCGAAGTGGTGGTGCACTGATAGGCTGCTGATCAGAGTAGCGTGGCTGAGAATTACGATCACCTGAAGCATCATGAGAAGCCTGAAGAGCTGACTGATAAGGCCTAGAAGGATGGCCTCTATCATAAAAATCTCTATCTCCAGACGAGGTACCACTGAATCTACCCGAATTACGAGATCTCTTATCTGATCCATGTCTTGCTCCCTGTGACAGAGCCATCTCGATCCGGCGGGCTGCATTAGCCGCCTCCTGAAAAGTGAGTTCGGTTCCTACCCCCAAAGCCATCTGTAGTCGAATCGGCTGATTCAACCCATCAATAAACCTTCTCACCCTTTCCCGATATGTAGGAAGTATGATAATAGCATGACGAGCCAGGTCCATGAATCTAGTCTCGTACTGTGTGACAGACATAGAACCCTGATGAAGACGCTCAAATTGTCTGCGCATAACCTCCCGCTGAGTTGCTGGAAGGAACTTTTCCAAGAATAATTCCGCAAATTGCCCCCAAGTCAAAGATGATGATCCCGCTGGCCTGGATAGACAATAATCCCTCCACCAAGTCTTGGCAGAACCAAATAATCGAAAAGTAGCAAAGTCCACACCATTAGTCTCCACAATGGCCATAGTACGGAGAACCTCGTGGCAGCTATATAGGAAATCCCGTGGATCCTCTGAAGGAGTGCCACTGAATGTGGTAGTGAACAACTTGGTAAACTCGTCCAATCTCCATAACACGTCAGCGGACATAGCTGCACCATCATTAGACGGTGTCACAATAACAGGCTGAGCTGCTTCAACTGGCTGAATCACAGGAACCTGAGCTTGGGGAATTACTGGCTCTGGAGTGCGCGTAGCAGGAGTCTGATTACCTCCTCCAGCCTGAGAAGTGGCTGGTGCTACTAGTAATAAACCTGCTCTGGTGATATTGTCCATAAAACCTGCTATCCGGACCAAAGCATCCAAAAGATCCGGTGGAAACATAACTCCTCCTGGGACCTAAGCTGGGTCTACTGGAGCTGCTGGGACTGGAACCTCCTCCTCGATATGAGCCTGAGGTTCTGTCACTTGTGCTTCTGCTCGGGGCTGAGCTCTGCCCCTACCTTGGCCTCTAGGACGACCTCAACCTCGGCCTCTACCCCTAGCGGGAGCTGGGCTGCTGGTCACTAGATGAAGATGCACGTGTTCTTACCATCTGCGGAAGAACAGAGTAGAAATTCAATTAACATTTGAAAGATCAAGTCGCACGATTGGAAAGAATAAAGGGAATATTTTCCTAACTCTGTAGCCTCTGGAGGATAAATACAGACGTCTCCGTACCGATCCTATTGACTCTACTAAGGTTGTTCATGAGTTGTGAGACCTGTGCAACCTAGTGCTCTGATACCAACTTGTCACGACCCGGATTTCCCACCATCGGGGTCATGATGGCGCCTACTAATGGAAGATAGGCAAGCCAAATATTAATTACACCTCCATTAATTATCGAATTCTTATTAAGACATTAAAATTAAAAACATATAATTTACAGCGGAATAATCAAACTTAGCGGAAGACTTAGTCAAATATGATAAAGAAAACCCAAACATGATACACTACCCAAGACTGGTGTCACAATACTCACGAATCTTCTAAGAATAATACACACAATTGTCTGAAACAAAATATAAGCTGTTTATCTCGATTGCATGAGATAACAGAATGAAAAGCATAGATAGAAGATACATCGGGTCCTGCGGACGCCTGCAAGGCTACCTCGTAGTCTCAGAAGTCAGAAAATCCACAAATCGCTACTGCCGCTGCTGCTGTCCGTAACCTGTATCTGCGCAAAAAGAGCGCAGAGTGTAGTATCAGCACAACCGACCCCATGTGCTGGTAAGTGCCTGGCCTATCCCGGCGAAATAGTGACGAGACTAAGGCCAGTCACCCACATAAACCTGTACAGTTGCAATATATATATATATATATATATATATATATATATATACAAAACATTTATAAGGAAAGACTCTGCTCTGAAATAATAGTCAATAACTCGTGATATCCAGAATAATCTAATCAACAGAATAAATCTTACTTTCATGTCTCAATTCCTTTTCATTTCATATCTCGTGGTAGGCGTACCACCTCCCAAATATATCAATAGGCTACTGGCAACTATGGCCAATGCCAAGATTTAAATCACTTTGTGGTCGGCGTGCCACACGATCCCATTTCTTATTATATAAGTGGTCGTCGCGCCACACGATCCCAATTCATAAATATATAAGTGGTCGGCGCGCCACACGATCCCAATTCATAAATATATATATTACCGGCATTTAGCCAATAATCTCTGCATCAACAATATTTATAATTACCGGTTTTAAACCAATAATTGATAATAATTTCAACAATTTATCTCCATTACCGGTATAACACCAATAACTCTTAATCAACAATTTATTCATAACTAAATTCCTATTCCTTCAAGCTAGGATAGAACAAACACTTACCTCAAATGTTTTACGAACAATTCAATCTGTGGTAATGCCTTTTCCTTTCAAATTCGGCTCCAATCCAATCGTATCTATACACAATTGATTTAATATCATCAATACTACTCAACAAACTAATTCATAAGGCCAATTTCAACTTTTACAACATTCTGCCCGGAATAGTGAAATTCGACCCCGGGCCCACATGGTCGGAACTCGGGGTTCGGACCAAAATACGGTTACCCATCCCCCCACAAGTTCAAGTATATGATTTGTTTCAAAATCAGACCTCAATTCGAGGTCCAATTTCCTAATTCATGAAAAACCCTATATTCTACCAAAAACAAGAAATTCTACCATGAAAACCTTTGATTTCTATTGAAAAACATGTTTAATGTTGTTAGGAATTGAAAGAATTAAGTAAAAAGTGACTTACAATTGTTTTGAAGAAGAGGGAATTCGTGAAGAATAACAAATGGGTATTTTTGGGTTGTGAAATGTGAAGAATGAAGCTGGAAATCGTGATTTACAGGTCTATGTGTTCGCAATTGCGAACCCCGACCAATTTCTGGAGTTTGAAAAATAAGCTAAGGCTGGGAAGTTCGCATTTGCGAACTTTTGTTCGCATTTGCGAAGCTAAGGCAAATCTGGGGGCTTCGCATTTGCGAACTATTGTTCGCAATTGCGAACACAGGCTAAATATGGGGAAGTTCGCAAATGCGAACTATTGTTCGCATTTGCGAACACAGGCCGACTATTGGGGAGTTCGCATTTGCGAACACAGGCAGATTATTGGGGAGTTCGCATTTGCGAACTATTGTTCGCATTTGCGAATACAGGCAGATTATTGGGGAGTTCGCATTTGCGAACTATTGTTCGCAATTGCGAACTCTGCAGACCAGGTGCTAACAACAACTTCTAACATGAAAAATTGATCTCGTGGCCTATCCAAAGTTCACCCGAGCCCTCGGGCTCCAAACCAAATGTAAGGCCCCGTAAAATTTTTGTGCATAAAACCTAGTAGCTGTGGTGTCATGGTCCGAATAATGTGTTAGGAATGCGTAGGAATGCGTAAAGCTCGCCGCGGTTCGGACCCTTGGTAATTATTTAAGTTTCAAAAATGTAGAGAAATAATTTTTCCGAAAAAGTGTCAAATGTGCGGTCAAGAATGCGACCGCAAACCTGACATGCGGACCGCATTCTGACCGCAAATCGTTCCAGAGAGTTGCCCAAATCCGTGTCAAATGTGCGGTCGATATGCGATCGCATGTCAATCTGCGGTGCACTTTTGCGACCGCAGAATCAACATGCGGTCCGCATAGTGACCGCATGTCTTAACAGAACTTGCGTAATTTTTTGAGCCATTCTGCGGTCACTATGCGGACCGCATGTTGATTCTGCGGTCGCATAGTGACCGCATATTTGACCCCGGCCCAGATTTTTGTAACATTTTGACCCGATCTCTTCTTTAATATAACACCTTCCTTCTTCATTTTTATCATATCATCTCACCAAAATTAGAGAGAGAAGAGAGGGTTTTTGAGAGAGAAGTTCTTCATCTTCAAAGATTGTTCCAACTACTTAATTCCAAGGGATCCTAGGGCAAGGATTCAACTTCCCCAATCTTTTCAAGGTAAAAACCCTAACTATTTTCTTTGATTTTCAGTTTTAATTGGGTAAAGAGAGGTTTGCATATAATAGCTTTTGAAAATAGAATTTTTACACTCATGCATGATTATTGAACTTGATTTCTAGTAAAAAGAAGTGAGTAGAAGTAAGAGTCTTCAAGAACAAGGTTGGCAAGAGTAGGATATCTTGGGTAAGCATAAAGTAGGAGGAAAAATCATCACCAGGTATGTATGGCTAATTTTGATTCTTGTGAAATCGCCTATATGTGTGAAAATTGCTTGGTTAATGTTAATTTGACAAATTGTGTGAAATTGTCAAAGTTGTTGTTGAAATATGAGTGATGTGGTATAGAATATGAACCGAAAGTTAAATGAGAGTTGAATTGGGTAAAGAATTGTGAATAATGACTATGATGGCCTATATGGCACCTTGTGGAAAACAAACGAAACACTTGAGAATTGGTTATTGTGGAAAGAGATGAAACACTTGAATTGTGGAAATATTGTAACATGGTTGTGATATTGAATTGAGAAGAAATTGAGAACATGAACCAATGTGTAAGTTGCTTATTTGAACTTGTTGAAATTGTGTGTAGTACCTTATCTGCTGTTTGAAATTGTTGTGTTTTCAACTGTAAGGCGGGGTCGTGTTGCGCGCCGCAACGTGGTGAAATAAGGTGTGGGTTGGGGTGATAAGGGTGGCCGAGGTAATAAGGGTGGTCAGGGGCAATAAGGATGGAAAGCGATCGAAATCGCTATTGAAAATTGATACATAAATCAATAATGTGAAATTGTGAAAGGAGACAGCAGGAGAGTTTGCAACCTGTGGGGCACTGATTGCCCCTTTGTTTGACTACTTGTGCTTTACGTGATTGATTGGTTATTGTTAAATTGGTTGATTGTAGAAAGTGCTTTGTGTTGAGAATTATTTGAAATAAGAAAAATGTGGAAACATGGTTGGTTGGCTTAATTAATTGTTGATGTAATTTAATGGCTTGAGTTTACTTGGGACAAAGTTTGTCCATACATACCAGTACAATTCAAGTGTACCGACGTCCCTTTTGCCGGGGGCGCTACATTCGTGTCATGATTGTAGGTGGATCAGTAGCAGGCACTTCAGCTCATCGGCAGTAGTATCTTTCATCCTCCACTGCCCGTTTTTGGTGAGCCCCTTTCTTCCTCGGGGCCTTGTGTGGTTCATGCCACTCGGCTTAGATTTCATTTTGGTTTTGTAAGGTATAGCCGGAGCCTTGTTACCGGCAAGTATTGTATTTCCCTTTTGTATCCTAGAGGCTCTGTAGACATGTAAACTGTGGGACTCCAGTCTTATGTATATATATTGTGTTATGTCGGGCGTTGTAAAAATTGAAATCTTGTTAATGAATCACTCGTATCGTTTTATTTGTTTAATGTGAAATCAATTATGATTAGTAATATATTTGGTTAATGAGAAACGGTCAACACAGGGGTAACGCATGGGAATGAAAGGCACCCAGGTACGCGCCGGTCATGTCCCTCGATTTGGGGCGTGACACCAAATATGCACACTGACTTAAAAACATCATACGAACTTGCTCGCGCGATCAAATCGCCAAAGTAACATCAAAATCAATGAATTGAGCCTTAAAACTCAAGAATTTTTTCAAATTTCATAATTTCTAAAATTTCCAAATTAAGGCCGAAACACATCAAACGACGTCCGTTTTCAACCAAACTTTACAGGAAGCGCTTAACCAATATATTTGACCTGTACCGGTGTCGGAACCAAAATACGAGCCCGATATCACTACTTTTCAATCAAATTTCAGTTTCATTTTCCTTAAACATTTTCAGAAAACAATTTAACAGAAAAAATCTTTTACCGGGGTTCTAGACCTCGGATTTCAATTCCGAGCATACGCCCAAGTTCCATATTTTTCTACGGATTTTCTGAGACCGTCAAATCACGGTTCCGGGTCCGTTTATCAAAAATGTTGACCAAAGTCAACCATATCAATATTAATATCAAAATTTCCTCAAATATTTCACATATTTCACATATTTCAACATAAAATTTTTCCAGCTTCGTGCCCGAACTGTGCACGCAAATTGAGGCAACTATAAATGAGGTTTTCAAGACCTTAGAAGCTCGAAATGATTAATAAAATAAGTGATGACCCTTTGGGTCGTCACATCTTTCCAAAATAGTAGTACCAGGCTTACGTTTATTGGACCAAGTATAACGACTACCATTGAAGCCTAAATCTAACAAATGAGAATAATTGAGGCGACTAATAAACATGTCGACTCTAGTATTATTAATAGGAAGTCCCCCGAAGTTTTCAGAATGAGTTGTAATTTCATTAAAGTCACCTGCTAATAACCAAGGCATATTAAAATGTTTATTAACCTTAATCAAATTATCCCAAAGCTGTTGTCTTATAGAAGAATAATTACTAGCATAAACAGCAGATAATAACCAAGGATTTTTGAATGAACATAGCTGGACCAATCAGTGAATTTCTTGCTCTGAAGTTGTTAATTCTGTGACTGTGATACCCTCTTCTTTCCAAAGAACTACCAACCCCTCTAACACCATGGGCTGGAACTTGAGACATATGCGTAAAATTAAAGTCATCACGAAGCATAGAGTGGTCATGCATATGAGTCTCTAGTAGTATTACAAGTATACGCTTATGATTGCCTAATAAGGAACGAAAGTGACGCCTGAATTCTGGATTATGTGACCCCCTACAATTCCAGACTATCATATTCATAAAATTAGGGTAAAAGAGTGGTTCCACTGGTACTTGAGACCTTTGCATGGGAATTGCTGGTATCTGCTCTAGATTCACTATCTGAGAGTTCTGTCGAAGAGTTGGAATGACTACCATAGCATACTTTCCTATTGCTTGATTTTGAGTTTGTCGAAAATTGAGACTGCATGCTTCTAGATCGGGTGGATATTTGAGTATGAACTTTTTTTGTACTGCTCTTTTAGGTCGAAAAGTAAGATCCCCTTTAACCACCAGAATTCCGTCCTTGTTTCTCTCATCTCCAGTAGAGTTTGAGCTATTTCTCTTCTTGTGGGGCTGTCTAGTGTGGGTGGTGATTGTGGTGGTGTATGTGGGGGAGTCTCTGGTGGACTGAAAGTGGTCATAGGGCTTAGTGGACTGGCATATGGGGATAATAGATTGAAAGAGTTTAGTGATTGGATCCAAGGAGCAAATATTGGACCCATATGATGTGGTGGGTAGAAGGGTATTAGATTGATGATTGGATTCATGTGAAGGTTCCATGGATTCATTGGATGGTCCCATGTTTGGTTCGATGGTGTTGTTTGGGAGTATACTGGTAGAGGTGTTTGTGTTGTGAACCATTGGTTCTGAGTGTAAGCTTCCAACCCTAGCCTCATCCCTTCCGTCACTATCTCTGCTAGATGGGTCGGATTTTGTATAAGGAGAATCACCTCCTGGCCATTTAGTTCCATGGTGAAGGTCAGTGCATGGCCTTGTAATCACATCTCCAGCCATGATCGTAGTGGTTAGTCTGTGGCTATAACTTGGGAGGTGTAAACCAGTGGTGTCATTTGGTTGGGTAACTGGGGACCCTGCATGATCAGGTGTGGGAGATAAAATAGATCATTGTTTGTTAGGGTATTGTATTGCATGGTTGAATAGTAAGGGCTGTGTAGTAGGAATGGACGCTGCATTTTGTAATATTGAAGTCGACTGTTGTAGTATATGATGTGGTTGTGATAAGGAAGGAGATAGTTGGGTGCTTACTTGGTTTAAAATTGGTGCAAGTGTAGTAGGATTGTGCCGTGTAGGTAAAATTGCACATGAAGTGTAATCATCATGTTTCAAAGAAGGAGTGTTATTTTGGATTTTGCTATCAGACATTACTGTAGCATGCAGATTAGTTTTAGAATAACTAATTAGAGATGAAGAGGTGTCAAGTAGGGACAAAGCATGGGCAGAGTTGGCAAGCAATAATTGGCTCGGATATGTGGCAGTTTGGCTACGTGGATTGGGTAATTGAGGTGGCTGAGTAAGGTGAGTTTGAGTAGCTGTATAAAGTAATTGATTGGGAGAGAATTGAGGTAAATTAGGAGGAGTAATTATAGGTAATTCTCTTACTTGATTGGTGGTGCTAAACGGTTGAGTATTACCGTTAATAAATTGCCCAATTTGAGTAGTGTAAGGGTCATCTGTAATTAATGACTCATTAGGAAAATTAGGCAAGTTATTAATGCAATCATTAAGACTTATTTGATTTTGATTTATTCTATTCGAATTAATGAGACTGCTTAAATTACTACCTTGATTAATTTTGGACTGGGCCAATTTGGACTGATTTAATTTCGGATAGCTCATTTTTGACCCATGCAAGATGGGGTACTTACCTGTGTCCAACTGATGCTTTGTTGTGACGACCCAAAGGGTCATCACTTATTTAATTAATCATTTCGAGCTTCTGAGGCCTTGAAAACCTCATTCTATGTTGCCTCGATTTACGTGCACGATCCGAGCATGTAGCTGGAAAGATTTTGTGATAGAAAATATGAATTCTATGAGAAATTTGGATAAAAATGATATTAATATTGATATGGTTGACTTCGTCAACATTTTTGGTAAACGGATCCGGACCCGAGATTGGATGGTCCCGAGAGGTCCGTAGAAAAATATGGGACTTGGACATGCGTCCGGAGTCGAATTCCGAGGCCTAGAGCCCAAGTTATGAATTTTTATGTGAAATTGTTTTTGATGTAATTATTAAAGGAAATAAATTAATTGACCTTGGTATCGGGCTCGTATTTTGGTTCCGACGCCCGGTACAAGTCTTAAATATTATATATGTGATTTCTATAAAGTTTGGTGACATTTGGATGTCGTTTGAGATGTTTTGGACCTTGAGTTCCAAGTTAAGAAGTTTTGAAAATCAAAAGTATGAAAATTATGAGTTTGAGGCTTGATTTAATTAAAACGAAGTGATATTGGCGATGTGATCGCACGAACAAGTTCATAATGTGTTTTTGAGGTTATGTACATGTTTGGTTTGGAGCCCGGGGGACTCGGGTAAAGATTTGATAGGCCGTTGGATGAAATTCTGAATTTTGAACTGCTGGTTTTTTCACCCAGCTGTTGGCTTCGCAATTGCGAAGAATTTCTCGCAATTGCGAAGGGGACGGTGTAAGGCAAGGCTCGCAAATGCGAACCTTGATCGCAAATGCGAAGCCAGCCTTGCTCGCAAATGCGAACAATTGTTCGCATTTGCGAAGGTCCCCAGTGCTGCCTTGGTTCGCAAATGCGAACCATTGTTCGCAAATGCGAACACTGCCTTATACAGCATGTGTTCGCAAATGCGAACATTAGTTCGCAAATGCGAACATCCCTTTTGTCTGCCAGTGTTCGCAAATGCGAACAAATGTTCGCAAATGCGAACTTCCCAGCCTTGGCTTATTTTTCAAACTCCAGAAATTGGTCGGGGTTCGCAATTGCGAACCCATGTTCGCAAATTCGAACACAGAGACCTGAAAAACACGAATTTCAGAGTCATTTCTTCACTTTTTTCAAAACCAAAACACCCATTTGCGATTCTTCAAGGATTTCTTCTTCATCAAAACGATTGTAAGTCACTTTTTACTTAATTCTTTCAATTCCTAACATCATTAAACATGTTTTTCATAAGAAATTAAAGATTTTCATGGTAGAATTCTTGTTTTTGTTAGAAAATAGGGTTTTTCATAAATTGGGGAATTGGACCTCGAATTGAGGTCCGATTTTGAAACAAATCATATACATGAACTCGTGGGGGAATGGGTAACCGGATTTTGGTCCTAACCCCGAGTTCCGACCATGTGAGCCCGGGGTTGAAATTCACTATTCCGGACAGAATGTTGTAAAAGTTGTATTTGGTCTTAAGAATTAGTTTGTTGAGTATAATTGATGATATTAAATCAATTGTGTATAGATACGGTTGGATTGGAGCCAAATTGAAAGAAAAGACATTTCCACGGATTGAATTGTTCATAAGCATTCGAGGTAAGTGTTTGTTCTATCCTAGCTTGAGGGAATAGGATTATGTGCTATGTGTTATGTGATCGAGTGCGGTGTATGGGCTGTGGTGACGAGCATCTATACACTGGCGTCTAGTATGACCGTGAGTCGTTGGAAAATGATAATTTTGAGATATATTACAGATGAATTGTTATTGTTCTCCCTTGTTGGGACTTGTTGTGAAGATAATTATTGATTGCCCTTGATGGGACGGTTTATGAATTACTGTTTCTTTCTTTGCCCTTAACTGTGATTGTTATTTGGGTGAGGAAGAGTGATAATGCACGAAGGGTGATGCCGTGCCATGTTTATTTATTTATGCACGAAGGTTAATGCCGTGCCATGTTTATTTATTGATTATGCACGAAGGATCATGCCGTGCCCCGTTATTGAACCATGTACGAAGGATCATGCCGTACTATGGATGTGAGGATGAGAGTAAAAGCACGAAGGGTGATGCCGTGTACTTTATTTATTTATTTGGTGAGGATGAGAGTAAAAGCACGAAGGGTGATGCCGTGCAACTGCTTGCTATTTCTTGAATTGATATCACTTGTGTTTACATTATACTTTGTTTTTCCTTGTGAATTTATTAACTGGTGGTTAATTGTTGAATTCTTTAAGATATTCCTTATTGTGTTAATACTTGATTATTTCTTGTTATTTTGTGGTACACATATATATATTGAATTGCACAGGTTTATGTGGGTGTATGGTCCTAGGCTTGTCACTACTTCGCCGGGATAGGCCGGGCACTTACCAGAACATGGGGTCGGTTGTGCTGATGCTACACTTCTGTGTGTTTTTGCACAGGTCCAGGTTACGATCAGGAGCAGCAGCAGCAGTAAATAGATTGCGTGGGAATTGATCACAGTTGAGACCGAGGTAGCTTGCAGACGTCCGCAGGCCCGGCGTCTCTTTCTTTATTTATGTTATTAGCTGTAGTCTCTTTGTTTCGAGACAAACAGAATTATGTTATATTTCCTTCAGACTTTTATGTGTAGTATTCCATAGTAGTTTGTGAGTTGGTGACTCCACGTCTTGGGTAGAGGATTTCAGTATGATTTTCATCTTGTAATTAGTTATTTCTATTTCGATAAAGTATTCCGCATTTATTTAATTAAAATTGTGTTAAAAACAGGATAGTATGAATACAATGGCTTGCCTAGCTACCACGAGTAGGCGCCATCACGATCCCGATGTTGGGGGAAAATCCGGGTCGTGACAAGTTGGTATCAGAGCTCTAGGTTACATAGGTCTCACCACTCACGAACAAGCTTAGTAGAGTTTGAGAGGTATGTATGGAGACGTCTGTACTTGTCCTCCAGAGTCTATTGAGTAAGGAAAGAGTCTCTCATTTGTTCTTTCTTGTCGTGCGACTTGTTCCTCAATTACTTATTGAATTTCTATTCTGTCCTTTGGCAGATGGTGAGGACACGCGCTTCTTCGTCCGCTGACCAGCAGCCCGAGCCCCAGGCAGCTCCCGTGAGGGGCGGGGGCCAAGGCCGTATCAGAGGCCGTGGTAGGGGTAGAGCTCAGCCCCAGGCAGCTACCCCAGACGTGGAGCCTCATATTGAGATTGACGAGGAGGTTCCAGTCCCAGCAGCTCCAGTGGGCCTAGCTCAGTTCCCAGGAGAGGCTTTATTTACCCCGGATCTTCGGGATGCTTTGGTCAGAATAGCGGGATTTATGGACAGCATTGCCAGAGCGGGTTTATTATCAGTTGCCCCAGCCGCTTCTCAGGCTGGAGGAGGGGCCCAGACTCCTATTGCTCGTACTCCGGAGCCAGTAGCTCCTCAGCCTCAGGCACCAGTGGTTCAGCCAGCTGTGGCCACTCAGTCAGGTACCACGGCTTATGCCGGAGATGGAGCGGCCATGACTTCTGATTCTTTTTGGAGACTTGATCGGTTCTCCAAGCTGTTTACCACTACATTCAGCGGTGCCACATCAGAGGATCCTCGGGACTTCTTATTCGGTTGCCATGAGATTCTCAAGACTATGGGGATCGTGGAGACAAACGGAGTTGACTTCTGTACATTCAGGCTTGCAGGATCCGCCAAGACTTGGTGGAGAGATTATTGCTTGACTCGACCAGCAGGGTCCCCAGCTTTATCATGGGATCAGTTTGCGGAACTATTTATGGAGAAGTTTCTCCTTGCTACTCAGCGGGATGTACTTCGGAGGCAGTTTGAGCGCCTCCATCAGGGCACTATGACGGTTACACAGTATGAGATGCGATTTGTCGACTTGGCTCGTCATGCAGTGGTGATACTTCCCACTGAGCGGGAGAGGGTCCGCAAGTTTATAGATGGGCTTAATCATCCGATTAGACTCCAGATGGCTATGGGCGTGGGGAGTGACATATCATTTCAGGAGGCAGCCAATGCGGCACGCAGAGTTGAGATGGCTCTTGCTAGGGGAGGCGGTTATTCTTCAGATAAGAGGCCTCGTCATTCGGGTAGGTTTGGTGCTTCTTCCTCTGGTAGCAGAGAATCCTTTGATAGAGGCCAGTCCTCCAGGCCTTTTCATTCCGCCCTTCAGGCTTCACAGGGTGGATCAGGTGATCGTGGTTCTCGGGGGCATTATTCAGACCAGTCTCCTATTAATGCTCGGCCTCTTCAGAGTGTTCGTGGAGGCCATTCAGGTCGTCAGGGCCAGCAGCCCTATCAGTCTAAGAGTTGCTACGGTTATGGTGACCCAGGTCATTTTATCAGGAATTGCCCTCTAGCGACGGGCAACACTCAGCAGCGGGGCCCTTGTCCCATTATTCAGGCCCCAGCTGACCCTCAGCCTGCCCAGCCAGCCCGAGGCGGGGGTAGAGATTATAGAGGTGGAGGTCGAGACCGTAGAGGTGGAGACCGTCCAGCCAGAGGTAGAGGTCAGCCAGTTGATGGCCATCCTAGAGACGTAGCTCAGAGGGGAGGTGCAGATCCCCGATTCTATGCTTTACCAGCCAGGCCAGAGGCAGAGGCATCAGATGCCGTGATTACAGGTACCATTCTTGTGTGTGGCAGAGGTGCTTCAGTATTATTTGACCTTGGATCTACATATTCATATGTGTCTTCCTACTTTGCACCGTATTTGGCCGTGCCCAGCTATGCTCTGGATATTCCAGTTTATGTGGCTACACCGGTGGGTGACTCCATTGTAGTCGATCGGGTGCATCGTTCGTGCGTAGTTATATTTGGGGGTCTTGAGACCCATGTTGATCTGTTGCTCTTGGATATGGTAGATTTTGATGTCATATTGGGGATGGACTGGTTGTCCCCATACCATGCTATTCTTGATTGCCATGCTAAGACGGTGACCTTAGCCTTGCCCGAATCACCCCGACTAGAGTGGAAGGGTACCTCAAGCCACTCCGTTCGCACTGTTATTTCCTATGTTAAGGCTCGACGTATGGTCGAGAAGGGGTGTCTAGCTTATCTGGCTTATGTTCGTGATTCCAGCGCAGAAGTTCCTTCCATTGAGTCGGTCCCTATTGCACGGGAGTTTCCGGAGGTTTTTCCTTCAGACCTGCCGGGCATGCCACCCGACAGGGATATTGATTTCTGTATTGATCTGGTACCGGGTACTCAGCCCATCTCTATTCCACCCTATCGTATGGCCCCGCCGGAACTAAAAGAGTTGAAAGATCGGTTGCGGGACCTTCGAGAAGGGTTTTATCGAGCCCGAGTGTTTCCCCGGGGAGCACTCGTATTATTTGTAAAGAAGAAGGATGGCTCGATGCGGATGTGTATTGATTACCGGCAGTTAAACAAGGTAACTATCAAAAATAAATATCCCCTGCCGAGGATTGATGATTTGTTTGACCAGCTCCAGGGAGCGAGGGTATTCTCTAAGATAGACTTGAGGTCAGGCTACCATCAGCTGAAGATCAGGGCGGCTGACATTCCTAAGACAACCTTTCGCTCTAGATATGGGCATTATGAGTTCTTGGTCATGTCCTTCGGGTTGACCAATGCCCCAGCAACATTCATGGAGTTGATGAATCGGGTATTCAGGCCTTACTTAGATCTGTTCGTGATAGTCTTCATAGATGACATCCCGGTGTACTCCCGCAACCAGGAAGAGCACGAGCAGCACCTCAGAGTGGTTCTTCAGACTCTCAAAGATAACCAACTATATGCCAAATTTTCTAAATGTGAGTTCTGGCTGAGTTCGGTAGCATTTCTGGGTCACATTGTATCAGTGGAAGGTATTCAGGTAGACCCAAAGAAGATTGAGGCAGTCCAGAATTGGCCTCGACCAGCTTCAGTGACGGAGATCCGGAGTTTCTTGGGATTAGCAGGTTACTACCGTCGATTTGTAGAGGGTTTTCTTCTATTGCAGCCCCGATGACCAGGTTGACCCAGAAGGGTGTCCAGTTTCAGTGGTCAGAGGAGTGTGAGGCGAGCTTTCAGAAGCTCAAGACAACCTTGACCACCGCACCGGTGTTGATACTACCTACAGGTACAGGGCCTTATACAGTTTATTGTGACGCATCTCGTACAGGGCTTGGAGCGGTATTGATGCAGGATGGTAAGGTTATCGCTTATGCTTCGAGGCAGTTAAAGATACATGAGAAGAATTATCCGGTTCATGATCTTGAATTAGCAGCAGTGGTTCATGCCTTAAAGATCTGGAGGCATTATCTATATGGTGTGACATGTGAGGTGTACACTGATCACAAAAGCCTACAGTACTTGTTCAAGCAGAAGGAGTTGAATCTACGACGGCGGAGATGGTTAGAGTTGCTAAAAGACTATGATGTTACTATCTTATATCACCCAGGTAAGGCCAATGTGGTGGCCGATGCTTTGAGTAGAAAGTATACCAGCATGGGTAGTCTTGCATACATTCCGGTCAATCAGAGACCATTAGCTCTAGATGTCCAGGCCTTAGCCAACCGGTTCGTGAGATTAGACATTTCTGAGCCTAGCAGAGTGTTAGTCTGCACGGTCGCTCGTTCTTCTTTATTAGAGCGTATCCGTGAGAGGCAATTTGATGATCCTCATTTGCGTGAGTTGAGAGATACGGTACAGCGGGGAGGTGCCACACAGGGTAAATCTAGATGATGATGGGGTATTGAAATTGCAGGGTCGAGTTTATGTACCCAATGTCGAAGGAATTCGAGAGTTGATCTTAGCAGAGGCCCCACAGTTCGCGGTATTCTATTCACCCGGGCGCCGCGAAGATGTACCGGGACTTACGGCAGCACTATTGGTGGCGCAGAGAATGAAGAAAGATATCGTTGCGTATGTCGCTCGGTGTCTAAATTGTCGGCAGGTGAAATATGAGCACCGGAGACCTGGTGGTGTATTCCGGAGGATTGAAATTCCCGAGTGGAAGTGGGAGCGGATCACTATGGACTTCGTTACTTCTGGACTTCCTTTGACTCGGAGGAAATTTGATGCTATTTGGGTCATTGTTAATAGGCTGACCAAAGTCAGCACACTTTATTCCAGTATTCGTCTCCTACTCGTCGGAGAGGTTAGCGGAGGTTTACATTAGGGAGATTGTTCGTCTCCATGGGGTGCCGGTATCTATTATCTCCGATCGGGGAACGCAGTTTACCTCGCGGTTCTGGAGAGCGGTCCAACGGGAGTTAGGCACCCGAGGTTTAGTTGAGTACAACATTTCATCCTCGGACGGATGGCCGGTCCGCGAGAGGACTATTCGGATTCTCGAGGACATGCTTCGAGCCTCGTGTTATTGATTTCGGAGGCTCGTGGGACCGGTTTCCGCCATTAGCAGAGTTCGCCTACAATAACGGTTACCGATCTAGCATCCAAATGGCTCCGTACGAGGCGTTGTATGGTAGGCGATGTCGATCACCGGTTGGATGGTTTGAACCGGGAGAGGCTCGGTTGTTGGGTACAGACTTAGTTCAGAGGCCTTGGATAAGGTCAAGACTATTCAGGAGAGATTGCGTTCAGCTCAGTCCAGGCAGAAGACTTATGCGGATCGTAAGGTTCGAAATGTAGATTTCATGGTTGGTGAACGAGTATTGCTCCGAGTGTCGCCTATGAAGGGCGTGATGAGGTTTGGGAAGAAGGGCAAGCTCAGCCCTAGGTATATTGGTCCATTTGAGATTTTAGACAGAGTGGGAGGGGTGGCTTACAGATTAGCTTTGCCGCCTAGCTTATCAGCCGTGCATCCAGTTTTCCACGTATCTATGCTTCGGAGATACCACGGCGATCCCACACATGTGTTAGACTTCAGTACTGTCCAATTGGACAATGATCTATCTTACGAGGAGGAGCCGGTGGCTATTCTAGACCGGCGGGTTCGACAGTTGAGGTCGAAGAGTTATCCTTCTGTGCGTGTTCAGTGGAGAGGTCAGCCTCCTGAGGCATCGACCTGGGAGTCCGAGTCCGATATGCGGAGCCGCTACCCTCATTTGTTCCCTAACTCACGTACTTCCCTCTCTTGTCCGTTCGAGGACGAACGATTGTTTTAGAGGTGGAGATTGTGACGACCCAAAGGGTCATCACTTATTTTATTAATCATTTCGAGCTTTCGAGGCCTTGAAAACCTCATTCTATGTTGCCTCGATTTACGTGCACGATCCGAGCATGTAGCCGGAAAGATTTTGTGATAGAAAATATAAATTCTATGAGAAATTTGGATAAAAATGATATTAATATTGATATGGTTGACTTCGATCAATATTTTTGGTAAACGGATCCGGACCCGAGATTGGATGGTCCCGAGAGGTCCGTAGAAAAATATAGGACTTGGACATGCGTCCGGAGTCGAATCCGAGGCCTAGAGCCCAAGTTATGAATTTTTATGTGAAATTGTTTTTGATGTAATTATTAAAGGAAATAAATTAATTGACCTTGGTATCGGGCTCGTATTTTGGTTCCGACGCCCGGTACAAGTCTTAAATATTATATATGTGATTTCTATAAAGTTTGGTGACATTTGGATGTCGTTTGAGATGTTTTGGACCTTGAGTTCCAAGTTATGAAGTTTTGAAAATCAAAAGTATGAAAATCATGAGTTTGAGGCTTGATTTGATTAAAACGAAGTGATATTGGCGATGTGATCGCACGAACAAGTTCATAATGTGTTTTTGAGGTTATGTACATGTTTGGTTTGGAGCCCGGGGGCTCGGGTAAAGATTTGATAGGCCGTTGGATGAAATTCTGAATTTTGAACTGCTGGTTTTTTTCACCCAGTTGTTGGCTTCGCAATTGCGAAGAATTTCTCGCAATTGCGAAGGGGACGGTGTAAGGCAAGGCTCGCAAATGCGAACCTTGATCAATTGTTCGCATTTGCGAAGGTCCCCAGTGCCCGCCTATGTTCGCAAATGCGAACAAAAGTTCGCAAATGCGAACATTCCCCATACTTGCCTTGGTTCGCAAATGCGAACCATTGTTCGCAAATGCGAACACCGCCTTATACAGACATGTGTTCGCAAATGCGAACATTAGTTCGCAAATGCGAACATCCCTTTGTCGACCAGTGTTCGCAAATGCGAACAAATGTTCGCAAATGCGAACAAATGTTCGCAAATGCGAACTTCCCAACCTTAGCTTATTTTTCAAACTCCAGAGAATTGGTCGGGGTTCGCAATTGCGAACCCATGTTCGCAAATGCGAACACAGAGACCTGAAAAACACGAATTTCAGTCATTTCTTCACTTTTTTCAAAACCAAAATACCCATTTGCGATTCTTCAAGGATTTCTTCTTCATCAAAACGATTGTAAGTCACTTTTTACTTAATTCTTTCAATTCCTAACATCATTAAACATGTTTTTCATAAGAAATTAAAGATTTTCATGGTAGAATTCTTGTTTTTGTTAGAAAATAGGGTTTTTCATAAATTGGGGAATTGGACCTCGAATTGAGGTCCGATTTTGAAACAAATCATATACATGAACTCGTGGGGAGATGGGTAACCGGATTTTGGTCCTAACCCCGAGTTCCGACCATGTGGGCCCGAGGTTGAAATTCACTATTCCGGGCAGAATGTTGTAAAAGTTGTATTTGGTCTTAAGAATTAGTTTGTTGAGTATAATTGATGATATTAAATCAATTGTGTATAGATACGGTTGGATTGGAGCCAAATTGAAAGAAAAGACATTTCCACGGATTGAATTGTTCATAAGCATTCGAGGTAAGTGTTTGTTCTATCCTAGCTTGAGGAAATAGGATTATGTGCTATGTGTTATGTGATCGAGTGCGGTGTATGGGCTGTGGTGACGAGCATCCATACACTGGCGTCTAGTATGACCGTGAGTCGTTGGAAAATGATTATTTTGAGATATATTACGGATGAATTGTTATTGTTCTCCCTTGTTGGGACTTGTTGTGAAGATAATTATTGATTGCCCTTGATGGGACGGTTTATGAATTACTGTTTCTTTCTTTGCCCTTAACTGTGATTGTTATTTGGGTGAGGAAGAGTGATAATGCACGAAGGGTGATGCCGTGCCATGTTTATTTATTTATGCACGAAGGTTAATGCCGTTCCATGTTTATTTATTGATTATGCACGAAGGATCATGCCGTGCCCTGTTATTGAACCATGTACGAAGGATCATGCCGTACTATGGATGTGAGGATGAGAGTAAAAGCACGAAGGGTGATGCCGTGTACTTTATTTGTTTATTTGGTGAGGATGAGAGTAAAAGCACGAAGGGTGATGCCGTGCAACTGCTTGCTATTTCTTAAATTGATATCACTTGTGTTTACATTATACTTTGTTTTTCCTTGTGAATTTATTAACTGTGGTTAATTGTTGAATTCTTTAAGATATTCCTTATTGTGTTAATACTTGATTATTTCTTGTTATTTTGTGGTACACATATATATATTGAATTGCACAGGTTTATGTGGGTGTATGGTCCTAGGCTTGTCACTACTTCGCCGGGATAGGCCAGGCACTTACCAGCACATGGGGTCGGTTGTGCTGATACTACACTTCTGTGCGTTTTTGCACAGGTCCAGGTTACGATCAGGAGCAGCAGCAGTAAATCGATTGCGTGGGAGCTAATCATATTTGAGACCGAGGTAGCTTGCAGGCGTCCGCAGGCCCGACGTCTCTTTCTTTATTTATGTTATTAGCTGTAGTCTCTTTGTTCCGAGACAAACAAAATTGTGTTATATTTCCTTCAGACTTTTATGTGTAGTATTCCATAGTAGTTTGTGAGTTGGTGACTCCACGTCTTGGGTAGAGGATTTCAGTATGATTTTCATCTTGTAATTAGTTATTTCTATTTCGATAAAGTATTCCGCATTTATTTAATTAAAATTGTGTTAAAAACAGGATAGTATGAATACAATGGCTTGCCTAGCTACCACTAGTAGGCGCCATCACGATCCCGATGTTGGGGGAAAATCCGGGTCGTGACATTTGTTTGTGCGACTTGGTCCACCATCTTGTTCATTGATGCGTTTGAATTATTCCTTACTGAGCTTGTTCTTCTTCTAAATTCCACAAGATGCCAGTCACCATATTTTTCCGTTTTTGTTGTTGTTGGAACTTGAATAGAGCTGGAAGTTAGTGAAGATGTAGGTATAGAGGAGCAATTATGTTTGGCATGACCAAAGCATCCACAGATCGTGCAAAGAAGATTTATACTCTCATAGTGAATTGGTTGCCTATGGTGACAAATATTAACATGAGTTTTTAACCGTTTTTCTAAAGGCACTTCAATACGAATTCTTGCATATCTTCCTCTAGTGGTAGAAGATGTACAGGAATTCACTTTTAGAAGCTTGCCTAACTTGGATCCAATACACTGAAGTATGTCCAAGTCGTAAAACTCAGTGGGAAGTTCAGGAAGCCTTGCCCATAAAACTGAATATGTAAGTTCAGTAGATGAGGCAATGAACTTAGGCTCCCAACGTCGGACTGATAGAAAATAATTTAGTACAAACCATGGTCCACCATGTAATGCCTTAATCATATTCTCCTCTTTTTAGAACTTAATGAGAAAAAATTCTGATCCCAGGTCAATAAGTGGAATGTCTTCCGTAGATTTCCAGATTTTCACAAGTTTGTGCTTTAGTATATGATGGACTATCTTTCTTCCAAACAACTTAACAATGACTGAAAATTTTCATGGCTCATATAGACGAGATTTATCATTAGTTGTAATAGGGATGAAGTTATCTTCATTCTCATCATATAGAGAAGTTTCATTGTTGTCTAGGACAAGATCTTGTGTAGTTTGATTAGCTAAACTTGGGGAAAGAGATTTGTCCATTAAAAGGGTTTGAAGAAAAGATTTTTGTTGATTGATAGGCTTAGGTTCATCTATTTGCATTGAACCTATGTCAGGAGGTTCATGATCTTGAATATTGTTTGCAGGTAATTTAGATAGATTCATGATAGGTTAACCTTCCTTTGTCAAGCCAATGTTCCACTACAGTATACTGTAAGTTTTTTTCTTCTCAACCTTTTTTCCTCTCATTTACTTTAGTATCATGCAGGAAGCTGCTGCTATACGCAGTATATTAGATTATAACGATTTGTTGAACACGTGACCTACTGATCAAATAGAAATAATTTTACCAGTTACGCCAAGATTCAACTTCAATAAAAATACAAGCATATAAGAGTAGTAATTTATATCTACAAAAGTATTACTTGGTCAAACTCCTTAATGAAGTACTATAAGTCACAATTATTAATCTATTTATCTATATTTATATTTATATATCTATATTATTATAAAAGTACAAATAATTTATGTTAAATGCTGAACGACTAAAATGTTCCTGAAAGATTGATTGACTTTTATGCCCTTTAATATTTGTACAATTTAAAGATCTAATTGTGAATTAGCTAATGATGAAATTCTTTTTCGATTTAAACTATACATATGTCCGACCTTAAAAATTTAATCCTACTTGAATTAGAAAAATACGTCCATAATTTTCTTTCAAAGAATTATTATTCCTAATTACAATTCTTTTATAACAAGGCCCGTGCTAGAAGAAAGGCACATATTAAAAAGCTACGTTCTAAAAACATCCGTAACATTTTAAACAAAGATGAAAATTCTTTCTATCATTTAAAGTGTAATAAGTTCATATAATGCTAAAACTATATTAAGTTAGCATCTTTTACCTGAATATTAGGAGTTACTACATATTTCAAATAAATTGGGTTGATATTTAATATATCAAGTAATAAGAAAATAATTAAATGATAAGTTTTTAATATATAAACTCTAATTTTGAAGGATTAAAAAAAAGGGGCAAGTTTATATAGATATTTTTCTTTACGTGATAATAAAGTGGGTCTAATAATGCAGATGAGCTTATGCTCTTTAATTTATTTATCGGAAAGGACCTAAAAATATCACTCAACTTTCAAAAATGGTCTATCCATGTCATTCGTTAAAAAATGTTTATTTCATGCCACTGCCGCTAAAGAAATAACTCATCCATTAAGTTGTTATATTAAGTGGAGTAGTATTGTCTAAGATAAGAATTGAAATGTTCAGTCACATAAATAATTGACTAAAGATTTACGTGCAATGTACTTACATAGAGACTAATATATATTATTATAAAAGTATAAATTATAATATTGGATTACCAAAATAGCCTTAAATTATTAAATGTAATAACTCTCAACTCTCAAGTAAAGGCCATAATTGGAATTCCAATGTCGGCCCTCTAAATCCTATTAGCCATTGGATTGAACCACCCCCTTTTCTCCAACAAATACAACATTCAAATATAAAAAGACGTAATTGCCATTGCCACACTAATCAATCACTTAGGAAAACAAAATAAAAATTAAGGACAAAAA
Source organism: Nicotiana noctiflora (assembly GCA_032618575.1). Classification (NCBI taxonomy): domain Eukaryota; kingdom Viridiplantae; phylum Streptophyta; class Magnoliopsida; order Solanales; family Solanaceae; genus Nicotiana; species Nicotiana noctiflora. Next base: position 24,116 of record JASVEL010014190.1, on the reverse strand, counting down.
AGTGTTTGACTAATGGAGGAGGTGGCGATAGTTGGGATAATGCTTCTTTTGCAATTCAGTACCAAATCCAATGGTTCAAAAGAGAACCGACCCCGAGATATTTGTTTGGTCACTTCATCAGGTCGGCTTAAATTATCCGAATCGTAAATTAATATCATATCTCTTGAAATTCATTTCTATTACAAATTTATTAATTTGAAAATTTATTATTAGGAATAAGGAATCAAATACTTCTATACAAGAAGTCACTATTTTATATTCTCCGTCATAATTTTTTTTAAAGGTATTGCTCCATAAGAAAATCCTATAACAAAAGGTATTATTTTCTCCTCTTCGCTTACTATTGATTAGACCTCCAACTCTTTGTTACTAGCTATTTATAACTACCATTGTCAGGACAAGTTGTCACCACTCATTAAAAAAGTTTTTCCTTTTTAATTAATTAAATCAACCGTATTAAATAATAACATTATTTCATCTTTAGAGAAGATATATATTATTTTGCATTTTTTTCTTAGTTATTATTACAAGTATTTTGAGAATGGCACTGGAATCAGATTTGATGAAATAATTTATACCTATAAATGATCTAAGAAAGTATGATGTTTAATGGGTAATAAAGATATTAGTAATTGGAAAAGGACCAATAATAGAGTATAAAAATAAAAGAGGTGAGGGTTCGCTGCTGCCGTTGATATTTGTGAACGAAGAGGTATTCGTTTGTATAATTATATTATATTATTTTGTAATTTTTTTATTAACATCAAATTATGTTCTAATAAATCTATAGGGAACAAAGATCTAGATGGTACTTTTCAATGAACTTGTTGAAAAGCAGAAAAAATTATTGGAACAAAAAAAAAAGCTATTAAATCATAAATGGCATGGTGAAGGGTCCTAACTCTAACTATAGTTGGAGATATCTTTTACCCTTATACTATAGTTGATGAATGCGGCAACTATTTTTTCACATCAAAATTTTCCAGTAATGTTCTTTCTTTGGAAGATGCCACCATAAAATCCACCGACGACTCATTATTCGGTACGTACCCTTCCTTTTCACCTACTTGAAACTTACATGTAATTTTTCTTTTTTCGTTGAAATATTTATAATTAATTTATAACTTAAATGTACTTTATATTTAATTTTTTTACAGACATGGTTTGCATTCTAACCAATGTAAAGTCACAAGTAATGACCGGAAAAAATAAGAGAAGGGAAATAATAGTTACGGATGAGAGGTAACATATAATTACTTAAGCTATTTAATATTTATTACTAACTAATAGTAGATAAAATATTAATTTAGTGCAACATAACTAATAGATATTTCAATTGTCAAATTGGATTGATCGTAAAACTGTGATTTTGTGGGGTAACCTAGCTGAAAAATATGGTGAAATACTATGAGAAATGATAAATGAGCATCATTTTGTGATGTCAATTCGTAGCTCAAAACCTCAATATGTACAAAGTTTAATAATCCATTTCCTTCGAACAAATTAATAAAGTTTTGGTACAATAAAAGGACAAAATAGAACTAGATATTATGGAATTATACAATTAAAGTTGTATCGTGTTTGGGTTGAAAACATAATTTTGGACTTTTGGTTAACTCTTGAGATCCTAAAAAGTACCGTATATATGTGTTGATATGTTTCTGTTTTAGTGAGAAACTTATGATCTTTAATTGGAATAAGTCAACAATATTATTATTGGAGTTTATTGGCACATATTATCATTCAGATTGTTATAATTTATTGATAACTTTAAAATATAAAATTAACATAAAAGTTATTGTTGTCCAAAAAAATTTATTATTTCTATGTCCTTTCCTATGAGTTCTTCTGTTTAATATTTTATGGCTATTTTGGTCTATCAATATTGTATTTGTACTTTTATAATAATATAGGCTCTTATGTTTCTAAATGATTATTTAACACGAGAATCCAATCAAATTATTTTTTAAATTCATTGTAATGAACTGACCGGTCATTTTGCGTTTTATAATCCCGTTCCCCTAAATAAAGCATCTCGTACTTACTTTAGCTAATTTACGACTTGCGCGGGAATTGGTTCGGGAGTGGAAGAGTTTTGAGTAAAAAATGTCCATTTACTTCTTTAAGTTTTTCTTAAAAGACCAAGTTTGACTTCGGTCAATATTTTGGAAACACGGGCCCAGATTCATAATATAATAATTTCGGAGGGTCCGTGAAAAATATGGGACCTGGGTGTATGCCCGGAATCGAATTTCGAGGTCCCTAACCCGAGTAATAAATTTTTATGTGAAATTGTAAATGAAGTTTTTAAGAATTAAAGAAACTAAGTATTCATTGATTTCCTAGGTACCGAGCTTGGATTTTGGTTCCAAAACTTGGTACAGGTCCGAGACATCAGTAAAGACTTACCCGTAAAATTTGGTGTCAATTCGAGTAGTTTAAGGGCGTTTTGACCCGTTAGAAGAGAATTAAGAACTTGAAGTTCAATAGTTTGATGCATTTAGTTTTAGGACGTGATTCGTGATTTCACACTTGTCGGTATGTTCGGGGGGGGGGGGGGCTCGGGAGCCCCGAGCGTCAAATGATCAAGGCTCGAGTGAAGTTAAAAATGGAAGGAAGGGCTTAACTGCTGCTTCTGTCATAACCGCGTCTGCGGTTCTAGGACCGCAGATGCGGTCAGGCCTTCACAGAAGCGGCCAACGGCAGGCCCAGGAAAAATCGCAGAAGCGATCATGATACCACAGAAGCGGTCATGAAATCGCAGAAGCGATACCGCTTAAGCAGAAATTCAACCACAGAAGCGGTCCAGCCAAATTGGGCCAAAACCGCAGAAGCGAAAATCGCTGGGGCAGAGAGTTCATTTAAGTCGAACTCAAAGCCATTTATTTCATTCACAACTCCACACTTGGGCGATTTGGGTGCTTCTAAAGAGAGGGTTTCAACATAACATTGTAAGGTAAGTAGTTTCCATTCATCCTTAGTTTAAATATATGTACATTAGGTAGATTAAACACTAAAAACTAAGTAAAATTAAGAGTTAGAGCTAGTCCTATGGTTTTAATAAAACTAAGATTTAATCATGTAATTTGCTATGTAATGAACCAAAAATGTTATATTACTGATCCTTAAGTCGTAGAGAATAACTTCCTTCAAAAAATATCAGAATCTGGGTACGTGGACCCGGCGTCGAAATTTAGGAAACTTGTAAAAAAGGTTAGGAAATGGCTTAAATAGCTAAAATTCGATCTTGTAAACTTATATTGACTAGTTCTTACTTCCTTTAACTAGTTTGTGATCGTATGGCTCCGACTTGAGGGCTTGGACATGTTTTTGATAGTGGAAGTGCATGTTGGAGCGAGGTGAGTCTCCTTTATAACCTTGTAAGAGGGAATTGTCCCCAAAGGTATAATAACTGAATTATTTGTCATTGTATTTGGGGGCTACGTATGTACTAGGTGACGAGAGTCCATTCGTAGTGACTATTATGCTAAGTCCTGGTAGTTTAGGACATATGAGCATGCTTTACGTGATATTCTAGGATAATTGATTATCTTGGATTTATATAAACTCATGTGACTAGGAAGAATGAGATTGGAAAATGACCCTTAACCCTTTTGGTTCCTTAAAAGAAAGTAGTTGGAATTTCTATGTATGACCACCCTCATATGTGTATTGATTTTGTTGTTGCTTGACAATGAGCTTATTTTTATTTGACCGCGTTGCACAGGTGATTTGCAAGCGGGGTAATAGATGCATCTATGGTTCGAGCCGTTCGATCCTTGGAAGTGCACAATTTATTTATGTTGGACCGGGCCGTACGTTCCATGGTGATTATTTGCATATGTTTTGCTTTGAAATACTTCAAGGACTGAGATACATATTTGGTTAGTCTATATACAAGCATTTTTGTTAGTGTTTGGGAAAGAACTTTTACTCAATGATTATTAAATGTAAATAGATTGAGATATCATGGCTTATTATAAACTCTTCGCATATTAATTAACCCTAGTAAGTATCAAGTCGACTTCTCGTCTCTACTTCTTCGAGATTAGACGGGATACTTACTTGGTACAATTTTTTTTATGTTCACATACTATACTTCTGTACTTAAATGTACAGGATCTGAGGTAGGTGGATCTTGTTACCATTCTGGCGTGGAGCGGACTTGGGACTTCTATAGTGAGCTGCTTTCCCCCTCCATGTCGACCCGCAGCCGAAGGATGCTTTCTTTGTATTTCTATTTTCTGTCCATCTGGACTCAAATAATATGATAGTATGATATTCTTTTGGATGTATATTCTTCTAGTTGCCCGTAACTTGTGACACCAGGTTCTGGCACACACTTTGGTAGACGATTATTTTGGGTTGTGTAGTTATATCACTTACAGTATTTTGCTTTTCTGGTTTAAATTCCAAGTGAAGTGTTTATTCCACTTCTTTCTAATAAAAATAAAAAAAATGAATTTTTGTAATATTTCGCAATGACTTGTCTGACAAGGGTCTCAGGCACCCTCATGACCTATTATGAAAATGGGTCGTGAGAACATGGTATCAGAGTACTAGGTTCACATAGGACTCACACGTTATGGGCAAACCTGATAGAATTTTGTTGGTAGGTATAGAGACATCTATATTTATCCTCGAGGGGCTATAAGGTGTTAGGAAAGACTACTCTTTATTTATTTCCTATCGTGTAGTGCTTAGAGTACTAAATTTCCCACTTCTATTCTCTTACAAATGATGAGGACTCATACCGTTGATGTTTCGGACCCTGAAGGATTTGTCCCTCCCCTTTGCTAGAGGCTGAGGTAGAGGTCGGGGGAGAGAACCGGTCCGTGGTAGGGGACGAGGGTGACCTGGAGCAATTCCAGTTGCACTACCAGTAGATAATGTGGAGGATTCTTTTATGGAGGAGCAGGATGAGGTGTTCGTAGCTGAGCCTACCCCGGTGGATTTCATGATAGCACCGGGATTTCAGGAGGTCATGGGTCGTATGCTACGGTTCATGGACACTATGACTCAAGCTGGTTTAATTCCAGGAGACCCAACTACTTCAGAGGCAAGATGGGGATCCCAGACCCCTACTGCTCAAGCTCCAGGCCATACACCTTCAATATATCAGACTCTGGGTGCACTACCCGCAGAGGGGTCCAGCTAGTTGCTACATCAGCACCCCAGGCCAGGCCAGCTGTGGATGGTGATCCGTAGAAGTTATTAGACAGATGGACCATATTGCACCTTCGGTCTTCGGGGGCGAGCGTCATGAGGACACCTAGGATTTCATTGATAGGTGCAGGGATAAACTACACAACATGAGGATATTGGAGTCACATGGAGTTGACTTCACTACTTTTCAGCTTGAGGAAAGGGCACGTAGATGGTGACAGTCCTATGTACTTGGAAGGCCATCAGGTTCTCCTCCCCTCACTTGGGGTCAGTTCACTCGGTTATTCCTGGATCGATACATTCCGCCCTATGAGAGGGAAGAGCTACGATATCAGTTTGAGCACCTAGATCAGGGCTAGATGTTAGTGATCGATTATTAGGTGAGGTTTTCTGAGTTGTCACGCCATGCACTAATGATACTTCCCAGAGAGGCAGAGAGAGTACAGAGGTTTCTTGCGGGATTACATCCCACCATCTCGTCTGGTTTGGCTCGAGGGGTAGAGATGGGTACAAGGTACCAGCTAGGTTGAGATTGCACGCAGGATTGAGGGTTATCGTCTGAGGGGTAGAGAGCAGATACAACAGGCTAAGAGGGATAGATTTTCGGGAGAGTTCAGAGGTGCCCCAGCTAGGGGTAGAGGCCACTTCGGGAGGGGTCAGCCCAGCAGGCCCTCACACTCAGCACCAACACCCCCTCCCTGAGGTGCCCCAGTGAGCCCGTATTTCAGTGCTGTGATAGCTCAACTGCCCTCCTGAACCTGTGGATCTGCACAAAAAGTGCAGGGGAGTGGGGTGAGTATATTTCAACTCAATGAGTAATAATATTAAATAACCACTGAAAATAAGAACACATGTACTATCACTAAACAGTTCTAAGGGTAACCTCAGAGGTAAGTCATCTCTACAGTGAATACCCCTATTTTCAGTCCACATCTATCCCACCAAGGTTCCACACTGACCTAGTCCTCACTCATACTGCTGCGGCGTGTAGCCCGATCCAATATATATGTAAAATGCTGCAGCGTGCAGCCCGATCCAATATATATATAGCGCTGCGGTGTGCAGCCCGATCTAATATATATAGTGCTACGGCGTGCAGCCCGATGCAATATATATAGTACTGCAGCGTACAGACCGATCCATTTAACGTCGACACCGCTCACCGGGGGTATGTATAGACTCCGGAGGGGCTCCTACAGCCCAAGCGCAATAATACTATGGCGTGCAGTCTGATCCACATATATATTACTGCGGCGTGCACGCGTTGCAGCCTAATCCAACAATATATAACAGCGCTCACTGGGAATGTGTGCAGACTCCGAAGGGGCTCTTATAGCCCAAGTGCAATAATATTGCGGCGTGCCGTCCGGTCCACAAGTATATTACTGCGGCGTGCAGTCCGATCCAATACATATAGTGCTGCGGCGTGCAGCCCGATCTAATATAGATATATATAATATCTCATAGAGGGTCCTCGACCCTATCTTAGTCAATATAGACTTGGCCTCTCATGCCCACTCAGCTAGAACGAGAAATCCCACCCTACCCGGTCTCTCTCAAAGTACACATCTAGTACTGGCTCATGATATGCTATACAGCTATAATTACGGTTGTGTGTATGTATCTCGCATGATATAAGGGTCACCTAGCTCTACATGCTTCCCTAATACTCTACAGATCATCGCAAGGCCCCAAAACATGGCTATAAGCCCAATTACACAGTTATAAGCTCAATCTCAGTCATAATACACAATAAGCTTATCAATCGGGAAGGACCAAGTCCAAATCCCCAGTCACAATGTCACCACGCTCTTCACGTGATGCGTGTTTCATCTCAACATAACACTGTGTAGTGAAAGTACGGGATTTTAAACCCCCAGTACATCATTTACTACCACCACTCACCTCGAACCGGTAGAAGTCCTAGCTCGCTTTGCGCTTGCCTCGCAAATCAATCTCCTCGGATGCCAAATCTTCTCAAAATCGATAAGAATACATCAATATAGGCTAATTAGACATAACCCAATAGAAATAACTCGAGTTACGCCAAAACCCACGAAGTTGTCAAAATCTGACTTTTGGTACGCTTCTCGAAAAAATATAAAAGTTACATTTTCAGAATTCTTATCTCAGCACGAGTCCATACATATAAAGTTTATCAAAATTGGAGTCCGTTTGCCCATTCAAATCGATGATTTACCATAATCGAGGCTTAGGACAAAAATCCCTCATTAATCCTCCCATTTATAGTGAAATAATTGAAGATTCTAAGATAAAATCGCGTATTTAGACCATAGAACTTACCTCCAATGTTTACCCGGTGAAATCCCCTCTTGAAGCTCTCCAAAATCATCCAAACGAAATTAAATAAATGAAAGAAATAAACTAATTTCGTGTAATAAAGAATCTGCCCGTGCTTCGTCGAGTTGTACCTTGCACCTGCGCTATACAAGTTGTACATCCTATTGCTCCAGCAGTCATTTTCCATCGATCATAACTTCTAGTACAGAGGTCCAAATTACGATATCTTTAGCTCTCTCAAAACTAGACACGAAGGTCTACAACTTTTGTGTTTTGCACTTTTTGTGATTCCTTATAGATTACAAGATATCAGCTCCCAAAGTAGCCTACTAGCGCTGAAAATCTGCTGCATTTCAGCAGCATTTTCCAAAACAAAAATTGCCCGTTAGGCATACGAAATCATTCCAAGGCACTCGTGACCTCAACCAAAAACAAAAACTGAGCCTAATACTTTCAAACTTGCTCGGATCATAAAAAGGGTACCTTAAACATCAAAAATCACCAAAATCCTAGAATTCGATTCAAACTTAAACTTAAACTTTCAAATTCACATTCGATCAAAACCCGACCAAACGATGTCCGAATAACCTAAAAATTTGCGTACATATCCAAAATCACCTAACGAAGCTACTGCAACTATTGGAATTCCATTCCGACTCTCGGATCAAAATATCACCTATCGATCGGATTCCGCCAAAATTCCAACTTCGCCAAAATAGGATAACTTCTTCACTGGACCTCCAAAATTACTTTCGATTGCGCTCGTAAGTCTTAAATCAACCCCCGAAACTAACCAAATCATCGGAATTCAGTTCCGAGCCCTCTAACTCATAAGTCAACATTGGGTTGACTTTTCCAACTTAAGCTTTCCTTAAAGAGATTAATTGTCCCATTTCCTACCAAAATCGATCCGAATTGACTCAAAGTTTGCACATAAGTCACATTCGACATTACAGACTTTCACCAACTTTCGGAATCGCATTCCGACCCCGATATCAAAATTTTCACTTTCGGTCGAATTTTCTCATAAACCTTCAAATTCCTATATTTAGCCAAATGACTTCAAAATGACCTCCGGACATCCGAATTCACTTACGATTGCGTTCCCAACTCCAGAATTACCATACGGATCTATTCCCAGACTCGAATCCCAAACGGACATCTATAACTCTAAAATGCCTTCCAACCCAAATTTATGAAATTCTTGTGAAATGGTAGCTTCCACCATATACGCCGAAATGCTCACTGGTTATCAAAAACCAAATCCGGACATACACCCAAGTTTAAAATCATCATACGAGCATGCTGGAACTTTCAAATCCCAATTCCGAGGTCATTTACTCAAAATTCCAATCCTAGTTCATTTCTTCAACTTTAAGCTTTTAAAATGAGAATTTCCATTTAGATTTGACTCCAAACTTCCTGAATTTTAATTCTGACCATACACACAAGTCAATATACCTGAGATGAAGTTTTTCATGGCCTCAGTCTGCTGAATGACGCGCCGGAGCTCAAAACGACCGACCGGGTCGTTACAATCTCCCCCACTTAAACATACTTTCGTCCTCGAACGTGCTGAGAACTACAATGATATAGTCTCAAATAACTTGTTTAACACATCATGCACCTTCCCGTGCTACCACTGCTTAGTTGAGCACATTAGCTATATAATTCTGTAGATATAATTCTTTATTCAAGCGAATAAGCCATTAGGTCAAATTCCAACATCCTGAATTTCATGCCAAGTCTGTTTCCATCATTCGACCACCATATCAATCTCCACACATTGTACCCAAACATTAATGCATAACTTTGTTGAATTCACACTGTTGCATCACTTTACTCATATGACCACAATAACATTCTTTATTTACCGCAGTTGCCTATAATACCCAAATACCGATGGAAACCTCTTATTAGTTGAAGTCTTATTCCAACACTTTCATATACTGCCAACGATAAATAAAACACGGGCTAAACCGTAACAATTCCTCAGATCAACCATTTATGAAGCCATTTCTCTTTTGAGTGATATTACAACGGATTTTGGAGCCAAACCTCGATATTACCTTTCTATATTAGCTGAAATCACTTATGTTCGCACTCATTAGTGACTCCAAAGATCATTTCGATTATAACACATCACACTGCTAATATGACTCCTCCTCATCGGCCTAAGCCACGACGAGCACAACACAGGCTCCAATAAGAAATGATCTGAACACACTCGAATCATAACAACTAACTCACACAAAAGAGCTGTAATTCAAATTCCTCAATACCATCACAACACATAACCGAGATCTCGTCTCACATCATAGAATTAGAGTACCTGAATCCTCCTCGAAAGGTCATAACATCACGTGGCCTTGCCACGACTCATGATTCTATCCAAACACTATTACTCCCGAAGCACCTCAAGTCACCATGATCATAACGGTCAGCCACGCACATATTTAGGTCTGAACTCAAGCAATCAGTCACACCCGCGGGGATACAATTAATATATGCTATAAATTCCTGAAAGGACACAACCGATGTGCTATTCCCCGTGCGGTACCCAATACGGACTTTTCCTCAGAAGTCAGGAAGTATTGTATACAAGGTAACATATAGGAAATTATTTTTCCACATCACATTGTTGCGGCGTGCAACCCGTTCCAATAACATACCCATGGTGGTGTGCCACCCGATCCAGATACCATACCTGTGGCGGCGTGCCACCCGATCCTGATACCATACATGTGGCGGCGTGCCACCCGATCTAGATACTATACCTATGGCAGCGTGCCACCCGATCCTGATACCATACATATGGCGGCGTGCCACCCAATCCAGATACTATACCTGTGACGGTGTGCCACCCGATCCTGATATCATACATGTGGCGTCGTGCCACCCAATCCACGCATAAATCTAGCAAAAGGGAATGCACATCGAGTCAAGTTGCTCATTACAACAAACATATATATAGCCTCAAGCTCGGCCGCATGAAACGCATCCGACAAAGTCCCTCAATACCGGAACTGAATCAATGGTAGATACCTCTACACTGATATCTGCCACAAAGGCCTAATTGACAAAGCAATACCTACTAGCCGTCCGCTGGCCCTAGGGTACATCTACCCTGATGGAGCATGATCTGATGCACTCCGCCACGCAGTTTGTGACATTTTTCTAACATAGTCCATATCACATTAGTCTAGACAACCTGGCTTATGACAACCAGTCTGCAATCATATATCATTATTCAAATTCATCATATCAAGTAACGAGAGAGCCACTAGGGCTTCCAATTTCCAATAACCGCTAAACGGTGCCGATACACATGATATACCACCACTGCGTAGGCGGATTACGAGAACTTCTAGTCTCCAACACATATATAACACATGAAGCACTATGCCTGATTCCACACTCCACCGTACGAATACATAACGCACATCAAGCATCCATTCATACCACGAAAGCCATTCATAAATTTACGCTATGCCATCAACAACTCAATCATCACCGTCAATCCAACAAGAGGATACCACAATACCACTAAATATTATCAATTTACATTACCTTACCTTTTTGACCATATACTCTGCCAAATCACTAGAATACCAATACCATTTTCCTTAATCACAGAAAGATTGATTCTCAGATTATCTGTAGCTGCCCACGCTGTTTGAGAATTTTAATGACTTCCCATATAATATGAACTGATCTCAAACCTTGAACATGCCATTATCAACTTTCCTTGACACATCGCATATACCATACTACACCAAGATACATTGAAATTTCTATCCCTCTCCTACGTCGCAAAACATCGACACACCCAACTAGTCAAGGACCTTCATGATCCCATATGGAAGAAAAATCATTACACATTCCATGCTTCGCATACTGATAGGAATATACTCAATTTCAAACCACGGTAACAAACATCACAAACGCCTTCTTCCAATTCATTGCATAAGTTTAACTGCCAGGATTGAGTCCTTTTTACCCACATCGATGTAACGACCCGGCCTGTCGTTACAGGAATTTACCACCCTGTCATGTTGCAATTACATGTTTTATGCTTTTATATCAGTGTTAGAGCCTATCGGGTGAGTTAGGAGTGAATTGAATTGAAAATGAAGCAAATAGCATGTTTGAAGAAGTTTGAATATGGAAAGTCAACCTAGAGTTGACTATCGAGTTAGAGTGCTAGGAATTAGATTCTGATGATTCGACTAGTTTCAGGGGATCATTTATGACTTAGGAGAGCAATCGGAATTGAATTTGGAGGCCCGGTGTAGAAATAGGCTTGAATTGGCTAAGGTTGAATTTTGGCGAAAACCGAACGGTAGGTGAGATTTTGATCCGGAGGTCGGAATGGAATTCTGACAATTCCTGTAGCTTCGTTATGGGATTTTGGATATGTCTGCAAAATTTCAGGTCATTCGGACGTCGTTTGGTCGGGTTTTTGATGGAATGTGTAATTTGGAAGTTTTGAAGAAACTTAGGCTTGAATCCATATGTAATTGGTGATTTTGATGTTTAGGATGGTGTTATTATGATTGGAAGAAATTCGTATCGTGTTTTGGAGTTTGTTGGTGGTTTTCGTTGGGGTCCCGGGGGCCTCGGGGTGAATCTGGACCATCATCCGGCATTTTTGGAACTTAAAAATCTGCGGAAAAATTGCAGATCACTGGGCAAAAATCCAAGCCTTCGCGTGGCATGGGCCGCGTTCGCGAAGGGCAGGCGAGTCAAGCATCGCAATCGCGAGACAGGGTAACGCGTTCGCGTAGGCCAGGATTCTTGAGCTTCGCGATCGCGTTCAGGATGTCGCGTTCGCGTAGGTTTGTCAGGGTGTGCATCGCGTTCGCGTGAGGGTTATCGCGAACGCGTAGAAGGAAAATCAGACGGCTGGGAGCTAGTGCATCGCGAACGCGTTGGGGAGGTCACGTTCGCGAAGGTCAATCCGGAGCTGGGCATCGCGAACGCGTGGCAAGGAACGCGAACGCGTAGAAGAAAAGTCCCAGGCAGTGAATTAAAACCAGAAACATTTCACATACGGGTTTCATTTCATAAACCCCCATTTTTGAGCCCTAGAGAGAAGAAATCACGGGAAAACGCTCGGGAAATCATCGGGTATTCATCGGAGGTAAGTTTCTTGATTCAAAAACATCATTTTATGGTAGAATTAACATCAATCTTCATGAATTTGGGTAGAAATTGTGAAGGATTGTGGCCTAGATATTGAAAACGAAAATTTGGGTTTTGAAAGGCCAATCGAACTCCGATTTTTGTAAATTTTATATGTATGGACTCGTGGCGAGACGAGGTTCTGGAAATATGAGTTTCGAAATTTTTCGAGATGTGGGCCAGGGACTCGGGTTTTGCAAATTTCGTGATTTTTGATATTTTTCGAGTTCTTTCGATTGGGTTATGTTCCATTAGCCTATTTTGATATATTTGTGCTGATTTGTGCTAGTTTTGACGTGCGTGGATGCCGGTTCGAGGAGCTAAGGCGTCGCGGGCATGAGCTTTCGTCGGTTCGAGGTGGGTAATACTTGTAAATGATGTCCTGAGGGTTAGTAAACCCCGGACTTGCACATCTTAGTTCTGTGTTGAGGTGACTTGCACGCCGAATAACGGGCGTGGGGTAGAGCACCATTGGGGATCGTGACTTGGTCCATCCCGCTTAATAAATAATAACACCTAATTGTTAAAATGAATTGGACTAATTATCATGTTTGGGCTTCGTGCCAATTATTTGAATCCTTCAAGGATTGGTATCACTATTTTGATAACACTGTGCATATTTTATTCTAAATTTAAGGTTTAAAATGGAATTATGGCTATTCAGCATTTTTATAAGGTTATGAAAAACTTGAACAATGTCTTAATAACATTTTTGCTGTGAGCTAATATGCTATTGCTGCCCGTAGGGCTTTCTTGATTATTTGTTAGATTGATTGGGGCCGAGGGCTATATGTTAGGGCATGACATTCATGTGAGCATATGCATACATATGCATGGATCGGACTGCACGCCGCGGTGGTATATGGATCGGGTTGCGCGCCGCAGCAGGTGTGATATTGATATTGTGCTTGCGCTGTAGGAGCCCCTCCGGAGTCTGGACACCCCCAGTGAGCACGGGTACTGTCACGCCCCAAATCGAGGGACATGACCGGCGCCTGACCGGGTTGCCTTACGTGTACTACGTGGCATAACATTTTAGCACTCATACTTTACTGGCACATGTGCATTTGTTGCTTTATTGACCGGATCTCCTGGTATAAATTGTTAAGGAGTGCTGAGCCCGAGAGGCTGATTTGAGTGCTGACTTGCACTGCTTGAGATTCTCCCAGGTATTGGTATGTTATAATGAAAGAAAATAGTTAAAAAAATTGAGATTTCTAATAATCTACTCACATATGCTGAAAAGGAATAAAATGATAGTGTTTTGAAGTTTAATGATAGTTCTGTATTGTGTAGCAAGAGATAGTGCCTTGCGTGGTTTTCTTCCCTTCAGCATTATTTACTTTTATTACCGCTGAGTTGGAAGTACTCACACCCGACTCCCTGCACCTTGTGTGCAGATCCAGGTACATCATAGTGGAGCTGATTCTATTGCGGCTTGGGAGTGCTTTTGGACAGTCGAGGTAGCTGCCAGCGTTCGCAGGACCTGATTCTCCAGTTTGTGTGTATTTTTGTTACGATCATCCCACACTTGTGCACAGTTATATTCACTATTTACACTTTGTATACTCTGTAGAGGCTCATGACTCTTGACCTTTCGGTCTATGAGAGTTGGCACGTGTTGGGACTTGGTTCCCTGTTTTTAATATATCTATCACTGTTAAATTATTCTGTTATGCTTAAATTGGATAAAGTGAGCTTGTGGCTCCGTGATTGTTGTTAATTGGTCGGGCTGGCCTAGCAATGTGCTGGGCGCCATCATGACCGGATTTGGGGTCATGACAACCTTCTTTTTATTATACCCTTCACGAGGTGCAGTAAGCCGAAAAAAGTAGGTGTGACACCCCCATGCCATCAAACCAACTCAGATATCAGTAGTCGGTCTAACAATTGTTGTCGTGCGTACTTGATTCAGCTTGAGATATACCTTTTTGAAACTCCTTCCTCACGTCTGTGTACGCTTCAAGCGCTCAGTAATGTAATTTCCTTATGGCTTGTGATTTCCTCGAACGAGGGGCGAGATATAATCTCCATGAGTTCATGTTGGGCCAGTCGGGAGGACTTGAGGCCAGATCTTTGTCTATGGCTTGAGCACCAAGGTAATAATTTTGCGAGTCGGTATTATGAAGTTCATACGATCGGTATTGATCCTTATTGTGCAAATGGCAGGTTGATAATGGGAGAGCTGTAAGGTATTCAGTTCTTATTGTGATTTGATATGTAGCACTAGCTATGGGCGCGAGAAATAATTATCATATCTCGTAATTGGAAGGTAAAGTGCCTTATGTGTAGTGGAACGAGTTTAAACTCAGGGAAGACTAAAGTGATTTTGATATGTGTTATGATTCGAGCAGGTACAACGCAAGTTCAAGTATAAATTATGATAATATGATTCGTATAGTATTGAGATTTAATGTTGTTGAAATACATTGTGATATCTTGTTGAGTTGTGGATGTATTGTTAGAATGGTTTGGTGATTCTCTCGCAGGTGGATAGGCCAATTTACAAAGGAAACTCTGCCGAAATTTTTGGAAAATTTGGGACTTAGAAAGATTTCTGTCACCTAAATAGGGGGCGTAACTGTTGTGTGTGAATGAATGCAAGAATTGCAGAAGAGCTAAGGTCTCTTATGATTCGAGTCTCTGTCAAGGCTTGTAAATGACTTGAGTTTAATATCATATTAACATTTCGGCATCACTTGAGTAATAATGATATGAGTGGTTGAAAATGCTTTGATGAATGGCTTCGAGCTAAGTTGGGGAGGTTGCTATTGATTAACTGATTGCACTATTGTGTGCTATGTTGATTCTGTCTCTAAGTATGTTGGGAAATTATGGTAAAGGTTATGGTGCTTCGTAGATCTGATGAAGTACTAGGGTGTTTTGAACTGTTGTTGGTAAAGAATATTCACTGTATAAAAAATAAAGATAGCTGATTGTATCTGTAAGTAATCATGTTCTGCGATGTCAGAGTTCTAACACAACACGAGCGGTTCTACTCAATAGGACAGTTGAATTACAGCTGAATAAGGATGACTGACGCCCGAGAATTGTTTACGGTGTTCAAGATTTTACTTGTAACAGTCAGGTGTCTTAAGATTGTGCATGTGGCTAAAGATGGCGGTTTCGTTAGAGAAGATCAAGGCTTGTGTTATATCATGTGAATGATGGGATTCTAGGTATCCGTATGGGGAAGTAATGATAACAATTTAAAAATTACGGGAAGTTCATCAAAATAAAGTGTGGTAGCATGTGGTACTTTTGGGAAACATTGAGAGAGTATTCAGCGGCCTATGGGTCTTAGATCGTGTGGTCTTGTGTACGAGTCTCGTGTGGTAACATGAGTTGATGTATTATGGTACTATAGTAAAGAATGATATGAAATTAGAGATGAATCAGAAAGGAAACTGGGTAAATGGAACGACTTGTTAATAAACCAGAATGGTATAAAAGGAATACGATTGATTCCTGGTGTGTGGTTGAAGTAATGAGTCTTGCAGACATTGCAGCAAAGCTCTTGAGTGCTGACAATTGTGTAACTTGATATGGGTATAAGGACTCGATCCTGGCAGTTAAACTTATGCAATGAATGGGAAGAAATAGTTTGTGGTGTGTTTTATCATGGTTTGAAGATGAGTATATTCCTGTCGGTATGCGAAGCGTGGAATGTGTAATGAGTTTTTCTTCTATATGGGATCACGAAAGTCCTTGACTAGTGGAGTGCACCGATGTTGAGGCGGAGGAAAGGGATATAAATTTCCATGTTGTCTTAGTGTGATATGGTATACACGATGTGTTATGGAAAGTTGATAATGGTATATTCTAGGTTTTGAGATCAGTTCATAATATATGGAAGTCAATAAAATTATTGAGCAGCGCGGACAGCTGCTGGTGATTTAAGAAAATGGTACTGCTATTCTAGTAATTTGGCAGGGTATATGGTCCAAAAGGACAAGGTAATGTAAACTGATAATATCCGGTGGTATGGTGGTATTCTCTTGTTGGATCGACTATAATAATTGAGTCGTTGATGGAATATTGAAATTTCTGAATGGCTTTCGTGGTATGAATGGACGCTTGATGTGCGTTATGTATTTGTATGGTGAAGTACGGAATCAAGCATGGTGATTCATGTGTTATATGTGTGTTGGAGACTAGAAGTTCTTGTAACCCGCCTACGCAGCGGTGGTATGTCGTGTGTACCGGCACCGTTTTGTGATTATTGGAAATCGGAAGCCCTAGTGGCTCTCTCTTAGCTTGATATGATGAATTTGGGTTATGATACCTTATTTCAGACTGGTTGACATAAGACAGGTCGTCTAGACAAATGAGCTATGGACTATGTCGGAAAATGGCACAAATTGCGTAGCAAAGAGCATCAGAGTATGCTCCAACAGAGTAGTTGTACCCAGGACCAGCGGACGGCTGGTAGGCATTGCTTTGTCAGTTGGACCTTAGTGGTGGATGTTAGTGTAGAAGTATCTACCATTGATTAGTTCTGGTATTGAGGAACTTTGTCGGATGCGTTTCTTGTGGCCAAACTTGAGGCTATATATGTTTATTATGATAAGCAACTTGACTTGACGCGTATTTATTTGGCGAGGGTTACTTGGATCGGGTGGCACGCCGCCACAGGTATGGTATCTAGATCGGGTGGCACGTCGCCACGGGTATGTCATTGGAGCGGGTTGCACGCCGCAGAATATTGTGAAAAATATAGTTAGTTATATGCTACTGGGTATACAATACTTCCCCACTTCTGAGGAAAAGTCCGTTTTGAGCATCGCTTGGCAAATGGCACGTCGGTTGTTTCCTTTCAGGATTTAGTAGCATACGTTAATTGTTTCACCGTGGGTGAGGGTGATTGCGTGGGTTCAAGACCTAGATCTGTGCGTGGCTAACCGTTTTGAGCTTAGTGGCTTGAGGTACTTCATGAATAATAATGTTGGGATGGAATCACGAATCGTGGCAAGGCCACGTGATGTTATGACCTCTCGAGGAGGATTCAGGTACTCTATTTCTATAATGCGAGACGCGATCTCAGTTCTATGTTATGATGACTCAAAGGAATGGAATTGCAACTCTTTTGCTGCAGACAGTTATCATGATTTGAGCTGTCATGATTCGAGTGTGTTCAGACGTTTCTATTGGAGCCTATGTTGTACTCGTCGTGGCTTAGGCCGGTGTTGAGGTGTCATATCACCAGTGCGGTGTGTTATAATCGAAGTGACCGTTGAAGTTATTAATGAACGCGAGCATATTGGATCTTAGCTTGTTAGAAAGGTAAAAATCGAGGTTTGGCTCCAAAACCTATTGTGGTACTAGTTTTAAAAGGGAAATGGATTCACGAATGGTTAACCTGAGAGATGGGTTCAGTATATCGCGTGCTTCAGCTGCCGTGGGCAGGATATGGAGGTGTTGGAATAAGACTCTACCTAATGAAAGAGGTTTTCAGCTAGTATTTGGTTATTGTGGCTAGTTGTTGTGATTAGAGACTATCGTCTCGAGTGATTTGGGTTGTCGATACAGCATATGATCTCACCCGGAGTAGTGAATATGGGTTATTGCAGTGGATTCGAGTGTATCCTGAGTATAGGCATGGGATTTGCGTTTGGCATATGATTTCAGAAAGTGCAATGTGATTTATGGTCCATATGGTCTGTGAAATTTTGACTATATGGTGTTTTCGGACTTATGTGAGATAGGGTGACGTATGATTGCCCGAATATATGCTTGGTAAGGTCATTCAGCTATTGGGTTGCTTCTAGTACAACTATGAGTACGCTCGAGGACGAGCGATTGTTTAAGTTGGGGAGAATGTAACGAACCGGCCCGTCGTTACGGGAAATTACCACCCCGTTATGTTGTAATTACATGTTTTATGCTTTTATATCAGTGTTAGAGCCTATCGGGTGAGTTAGGAGTGAATTGAATTGAAAATGAAGCAAATAGCATGTTTGAAGAAAGTTTGAATATGGAAAGTCAACCTAGAGTTGACTATCGAGTTAGAGTGCTCGGAATCAGATTCCGATGATTCGACTAGTTTCGGGGGATCATTTATGACTTAGGAGAGCAATCGGAATTGAATTTGGAGGCCGGTGTAGAAATAGGCTTGAATTGGCTAAGGTTGAATTTTGGCGAAAACCGAACGGTAGGTGAGATTTTGATCCAGGAATCGGAATGGAATTCCGACAGTTGCAGTAGCTCCGTTAGGTGATTTTGGATGTGCCTGCAAAGTTTCAGGTCATTCGGACGTCGTTTGGTCGGGTTTTTGATGGAATGTGTAATTTGGAAGTTTTGAAGAAGCTTAGGCTTGAATCCATGTGTAATTGGTGATTTTGATGTTTAGGATGGTGTTTATATGATTGGAACAAATTCGTATCGTGTTTTGGAGTTTGTTGGTGGTTTTCGTTGGGGTCCCAGGGGCCTCGGGGTGAATCTGGACCATCATCCGGCATTTTTGGAACTTAAAAATCTGTAGAAAAATTGCAGATCACTGGGCAAAAATCCAAGCCTTCGCGTTTGCGTGGCATGGGCCGCGTTTGCGAAGGCCAGGCGAGTCAAGCATCGCGATCGCGAGATAGGGTATCGCGTTCGCGTAGGCCAGGATTCTTGAGCTTCGCGATCGCGTTCAGGATGTCGCGTTCGCGTAGGTTTGTCAGGGTGTGCATCGCGTTCGCGTGAGGGTTATCGCGAAAGCGTAGAAGGAAAATCAGACGGCTGGGAGCTAGTGCATCGCGAACGCGTTGGGGAGGTCGCGTTCGCGAAGGCCAATCCGGAGCTGGGCATCGCGAACGCGTGGCAAGGAACGCGAACGCGTAGAAGAAAAGTCCCAGGCAGTGAATTAAAACCAAAAACATTTCACATACGGGTTTCATTTCATAAACCCCCATTTTTGAGCCCTAGAGAGAAGAAATCACGGGAAAACGCTGGGAAATCATCGGGTATTCATCGGAGGTAAGTTTCTTGATTCAAAAACATCATTTTATGGTAGAATTAACATCAATCTTCATGAATTTGGGTAGAAATTGTGAAGGATTGTGGCCTAGATATTGAAAACGAAAATTTGGGTTTTGAAAGGCCAATCGAACTCCGATTTTGGTAAATTTTTTATGTATGGACTCGTGGCGAGACGAGGGTTCTGGAAATATGAGTTTCAAAATTTTACGAGATGTGGGCCCGGGGCTCGGGTTTTGCAAATTTCGTGATTTTTGATATTTTTCGAGTTCTTTCGATTGGGTTATGTTCCATTAGCCTATTTTGATATATTTGTGCTGATTTGTGCTAGTTTTGACGTGCGTGGATGCCGGTTCGAGGAGCTAAGGCGTCGCGGGCATGAGCTTTCGTCGGTTCGAGGTGGGTAATAATTGTAAATGATGTCCTGAGGGTTAGTAAACCCCGGACTTGCACATCTTAGTGTTGTGTTGAGGTGACTTGCACGCCGAATAACGGGCGTGGGGTAGAGCACCATTGGGGATCGTGACTTGGTCCGTCCCGCGTAATAAATAATAACACCTAATTGTTAAAATGAATTGGACTAATTATCATGTTTGGGCTTCGTGCCAATTATTTGAATCCTTCAAGGATTGGTATCACTGTTTTGATAACACCGTGCATATTTTATTCTAAATTTAAGGTTTAAAATGGAATTATGGCTATTCGGCATTTTTATAAGGTTATGAAAAACTTGAACAAGGTCTTAATAACATTTTTGCTGTTAGCTAATATGATATTGTTGCCCGTAGGGCTTTCTTGATTATTTGTTAGACTGATTGGGGCCGAGAGCCATATGTTAGGGCATGACATTCATGTGAGCATATGCATACACATGCATGGATCGGACTGCACGCCGCAGTGGTATATGGATCGGGCTGCGCGCCGCAGCAGGTGTGATATTGATATTGTGCTTGGGCTGTATGAGCCCCTCCGGAGTCTGGACACCCCTAGTGAGCACGGGTACCCAAAAGGATCGGGCTACACGCCGTAGCGGTCATATGCATTGCATGGCATACATACATTGGTTTACGTGTACTACGTGGCATAACATTTTGGCACTCATACTTTACTGGCACATGTGCATTTGTTGCTTTATTGACCGGATCTCCTGGTATAAATTGTTAAGGAGTGCTGAGCCCGAGAGGCTGATTTTATCTTGACTTGTAACTGCTGAGATCTCAGGTATTGGTATGTTATAATGAAAGAAAATAGTTAAAAAATTGAGATTTCTAATAATCTACTCACATATGCTGAAAAGGAATAAGATGATAGTGTTTTGAAGTTTAATGATAGTTCGGCATTGTGTAGCAAGAGATAGTGCCTTACGTGGTTTTCTTCCCTTCAGCATTATTTACTTTTATTACCGCTGAGTTGGAAGTACTCACACCCGACTCCCTGCACCTTGTGTGCAGATCCAGGTACATCATAGGAGGGCTGATTCTATTGCAGCTCGGGAGTGCTATTGGACAGTCGAGGTAGCTGCCAGCGTTCGCAGGACCTGATTCTCCAGTTTGTCTATATTGTGTTCTTATCATCCCACACTTGTGCACATTTATATTCACTATTTACACTTGTATATTCCGTAGAGGCTCATGACTCTTGACCCTTCGGTCTATGGGAGTTGGTACGTTTTGGGACTTGGTTCCCTGTTTGATATATATATATCATTGTTGTTTATGACTTGATATGCTTAAATGGGCTAAAGAGAGCTTCTAGATCCGTTATTGTTATTGATTGGTCAGGCTGGCTTAGCAATGTGCTGGGCGCCATCACGACCGGATTCGGGGTCGTGACAATCGAGCTACACAAGTGCCAGCACTCAAGAGCTTTGTTGCACCATATCTGCATACACAACCTTAAAACACCTGACCGTTACAAGCAAAATCTTGAACATCGGAAGACTATTATCGGGCGTCATTCACCCTTATTCAGTTATAATTCAACTGTCTTATTGAACAGAACCACTCGTGCCTTGTTAGAACTCTGACATCGCAGAACATGACTATATACAGGTACAATTAGCTATCTTTCTTTTCCATACACCGACCATTCTTTACCAACAACAGTTCAAAACACCCTAGTATTTCTTCACATCTACGAAGCACCATAACCTTTACCAAAATTTCCAACGTACTTAGAGATAGAATCAACATAGCACACAATCGTGCAATCAGCTAGTCAATAGCAACCTCTCCAACTTGGCTCGAAGCCATATACCAAGGCACTTTTAACCACTCATGGTATTCTTACTCAAATGATGCCACACTGCTATAGTGAGATTAAACTCAAGTCATATATAAGCTTTGGTAGAGACTCGAATCATCAGAAATCTTAACTCTTCTGCAATTCTTGTATTTATTCACACACAACATTTAAGCCTACTCTCCAGGTGACAGAAATATTTTTTTAAGTCCCAATTATTCCAAAAAATTCGATAGAGTTTCCTTTGTAATTTCGCCTATCCACCTGCCAGAAAATCACCAAAACCATCCTAACAATACATGTCTACAACTCGACAAGACACTACAAGGTATATCAACAACCTAAATCTCAATACTGCACAAATTATATTATCAAAATTGACACACTGACATGCGTGGCACCTGATTAAATCATAATACATATCAAATACCTTTCAATTACACATAAGAATCAGCTCACCTAAGGGCACTCCGCAAGAGATAACCCACCTGCTTCGCCTCAATTTAGTATTTCAGCACACCTTCCACCATGATACATATCACATGGCTATCTAGCTGACATTCCCACAGTTAGGGATAATACTGAACATATAAGTTTATAACCCCAGCTCACAAAATCAGAATCCTCGATGCTCAAGCCATAGACAATGATCCGGCCTCAAGTCCTCCCGACTGGCCCAACATGAACTCACAGAGGTTATATCTTGTCCCTCGATAGGGGAATCATAAGCCATCAAGGCAAATTTATCACTAAGCACTCGAGTGCGCACGTCAATGTGCAAAACGAATTTTCAAGAATCATACCTCAAGCTGAATCAAGTATGCACGATAAGAATTTCAAGAATTGAAACTTTCCTAAAAGGTTTGCAACCTCCCGAGGATAAGTACAGGCGTCCCCGTATCGATCCACGAGACTCTACTAAACCGGCTCATGACTCGCGAGACCTGTTAACCTAGGCTCTGATACCAACTTGTCATGACCCAAACCCCGATCGCGATGGCGCCCAACACATTGCTAGGCATGCCCGACCATGTTATCCATCTTGCCAGCTGATTAATAATTAATACTGATCAATTAACGCTAATAACTTGTTTTCATATCAAAACATTAAGTGCAGAAATATAAACTAACAAAATACAGCCCTAACCAATCGTGGTGTCGCAAGACTGAGCCTCTACAGATGAAATATTCTACACAAATCATGTCTAGGTGGAATAGAAACGACAAAATGAAGAGGAAGAGATCAGGTCCTGCGGACGCCGGCAGCTACCTCGAAGTCTCCTCGAAATAGTAGTAATGAAGCAGCTGCGATTGCTCAACTGCCCTCCTAAATGCCTATATCTGCACATAGAGTGCAGGGGAGTGGGGTGAGTATCTTTCAACTCGATGAGTAATAATAATAAATAACAACTGAAAATGAGAAAACTTGTACTACGACTAAATAGTTTTAAGAATAACCTCACAGGTAAGTCATCTCTACAGTGATAAGTCCAATTCCA
The DNA here is from genome assembly GCA_032618575.1 of Nicotiana noctiflora. Lineage (NCBI taxonomy): Eukaryota > Viridiplantae > Streptophyta > Magnoliopsida > Solanales > Solanaceae > Nicotiana > Nicotiana noctiflora. The sequence goes on along the minus strand of JASVEL010014190.1, from coordinate 768 downwards.
GTCTACAAATGTCTCACAATGATCCCACACCGACCTAGTCCTCACTCATACTGCTGCGGCGTGCAGCCCGATCCAATATATATATATATATATATATATATATATATATATAATGCTGCAGCGTGCATACATATACATATATATATATATATATATATATATATATATATATATGTATATGTATAATGTTGCGGCGTGCAGCTCGCTCTAATACATATAACGTTGCGGCGTGCAGCCCGCCCCATTTAACGTCAACAACGCTCACTTGGGGTGTATACAGACTTCGGAGGGGCTCCCTTGGCCCAAGCGCTATGATACTGCGGCGTGCAGTCCGATCCACACATATATCACTGCGACGTGCGGTCCGATCCACACATATATCACTTTGGCGTGCAGTTCATATACCAATATATATATATACATATATATATATATATATATATATATATATATATATATATATATATATATATATATATATATATATACTACGCAGCGTGTATCCCGATCCAACAATATATAACAACGCTCACTGGGAATGTGTGCGGACTCCGAAGGGCTCACTGCGACCCAACCGCAATAATCTTGCGGCATGCGGTCCGATCCAATACATATAGTATTGTGGCGTGCGGCCCGATCCGATATAGATATATATAATATCATAGAGGGTCCTCGAAGCCTGTCTCGCCCGATATAGACTTGGCACTCTCGGGGCCCGGCTCCGATTAGAACGGGAAATCCACCGAGGTGGTCTCTGCAAAGTACACG